>NW_026846588.1:274622497-274629860 GCF_025583915.1 Anolis sagrei ordinatus | reverse complement strand
ATTATTATGAGACTCAATGCAACCCATTATTATTATTATTATTATTATTACTATTATTATTTAAATGAGACTCAAAGCAACTCATTATTATTATTATTATTTAAATGAGTTTCAATGCAACCCATTATTATTATTATTATTATTATTATTATTATTTAAATGAGACTCAATGCAACCCATTATTATTATTATTATTATTATTATTTAAATGAGACTCAATGCAACCCATTATTATTATTATTATTATTATTATTATTATTACTATTATTATTTAAATGAGACTCAAAGCAACTCATTATTATTATTATTTAAATGAGACTCAATGCAACCCATTATTATTATTATTATTATTATTATTATTATTATTATTATTATTTAAATGAGACTCAATGCAACCCATTATTATTATTATTATTTATTATTATTATTATTATTTAAATGAGACTCAAAGCAACTCACTATTATTATTATTATTTAAATGAGACTCAATGCAACCCATTATTATTATTGTTGTTGTTGTTGTTGTTATATCTTATTTTCCTCTCTTAATCAAGGCTGAAAGCAGCTCAAAAATATTTCTATATTTATTTATATCCTCCATTTCAAAGTGAGACTCAAAGCAACTCACAAATTATTATTATTTCCATAATATCCCACTTTCCTCTCTTATTTGAGACTCAAAGCAGCTCACAACACAACATGCAAACGTTTAAAACAGAGGGTTGTTGTAGGTTTTTTCGGACTATATAGCCATGGTCTAGAGGCATTCTCTCCTGACGTTTCGCCTGCATCTACGGCAAGCATCCTCAGAGGTAGTGAGGTGAATTAAAGTATTTTTGAGTAACAGAGGAAGCAGCGATGATGGTATAAACCTGCATTTCAGCAAAGGGTCTTGCTTTTTCCAACCTTCTTCTTTTCGGGAGTTGTAGACTCCCGTGGCGGAAAAGGAAGGCCAGAAATAGCATGGGGCGTTAAGTCATAGAACAGCCATTTGCAGCAGACAGAGAGGAATTTCTCCTGTTGGAACTGGCCTTTCTGGTGATGGAAGCAAGCTTTTCAGGAGTTGATCCCTGACGCTGCAGACACGGGAAAGCGATTTTAAGCTCGGCTTAACAAACATAAAACCCTCCCAAAATTTATACTTTGTGAGCTAGGAAAGAAGTTTGCAAAACAAAACTCATTCTACTCCATGGAGTGGAGCAATTCTGCATCCGATGCATTAGATTAAGGGTTCATCTACACTAGGCGTGGGAAAACTTGGTCCCTCCAGGTGTTTTGGACTCCAACTCCCACAATTCCTAACAGCCTACCGGCTGTTAGGAATTGTGGGAGTTAGAGTCCAAAACTCCAACTCCCGGCTGTTAGGAATTGTGGGAGTTGGAGTCCAAAACACCTGGAGGGACCAAGTTTGCAAACCTATATTGTGAGCTAGAAGTTTGCAAAACAAGACTCATTCTACTCCATTTTGCATCTGATGCATTAGATTAAGGGTCCATCTACACTGTAGAATTGATGCAGTTTAATCACCATGGCTCGTGCTATGCAATCTTGAGATTCGTGGTTTGGTGAGGAGGCAGAACTCTTTGGTAGAGAAAGCTAAGGACTACAGCTCCCATTATTCCATAGTATTGAGACATGGTAGTTAAAGTGGTATTAAACTGCATTAGTTCTGCAGTGTAGATGCATTTGGGAGTCTATGGGCCTCATCTACTATTCCAAAGTATTGAGACATGGTAGTTAAAGTGCTATCAAACTGCATTAATTATACATTATAGATACACTTGGGAGTCTATGGGCCTCATCTATTATTCCATCGTATTGAGACATGATGGATAAAGTGGTATCAAACTGCATTAATTCTGCAGTGGAGATGCACTTGGGAGTCTATGGGCCCCATCACATTAGCTCCTATTATTCCATAGTATTGAAACATGGTAGCTAAAGTGGTATCAAACTGCATTAATTCTGCAGTGTAGATGCACTTGGGAATCTATGGGTCCCATCACACTAGCTCCTATTATTCCATAGTATTGAGATACTATGAGATACAAATACTGCGTGCAGATCCCAGTAAGGTGGCCTTTTGCAGTGGACAGATGGTAATCTTGTCAGCGCCGATTGTGTTTAAGTGCAGGCCAGGGTCTTTAGGCACTGCACCCAGTGTGCCGATCGCCACTAGGACCACCTTTACTGGGTTGTGCCAGACTCTTTGCATAAATAATAATAATAATAATAATAATAATAATAATAATAATACATCACACAGTCCTAGACTCTTGGAAAGTGTTCGACTTGTGATTTTGTGATACGAAATCCAGCATATAGATCTCGTTTGCTGTGACAAACTGTGCTTTTGTGTCTGTATAATAATAATAATAATAAACAGGCTCACTAAACTACAAACCCCAGAATTCTGCAGGAAGCAGAAATCGGATTTTAAGTGGATTTTTTCTCTCTCTGGTGTGATGAAATGCTATGAAAGCGAATGTCTTTCTCCCAATATCCCTTTATATATAGTGATACGGTTATGTCTTTGAATATAATCTGTATCATATATAAAACTCACATTTCTGGAGAACGTATTTTGTTTGGGATTTGCTTCCAAATAAGCCTGAAGCTCTTTGGATCACTACCAAGACATAACAGCAGCCCAAAAGCATGCTTTTCAAGGGCTGAAATGCAGCCAAACTTCAGGAAAAGTTACTTTTTTGGACTAGAATTCCTCATCAGCCTTCTTACGGGTGGAGTTCATAATGGGGTCAGACTAAATGGCCTTTGAGATCCCCCTCTTTCTTCTGGAGAACATATTTTGTTTGGGATTTGCTTCCAAATAAGCCTGAAGCTCTTTGGATCGCCACCAAGACATAACAGCAGCCCAGAAGCATGCTTTTCAAGGGCTGAGATGCAGCCAAACTTCAGGAAAAGTTACTTTTTTTTGGACTAGAATTCCTCATCAGCCTTTTTTTTGGAGTTCACAATGGGGTCAGACTAGATGGCCTTTGAGGACCCCCCTTTCCAATTAAAGTGGACTCCAGGAATATCTAAAGCAGGTATGGGCAAACTTGGGCCCTCCAGGTATTTTGGACTTCAACTCCCACAATTCCTAACAGCCTACTGGCTGTTAGGAATTGTGGGAGTTGAAGTCCAAAACACCTGGAGGGCCCAAGTTTGCCCATACCTGCTTTATAGGCTGCCCTCTCCAAGGATTTTCGAATATATATTTGCATTTTTTGCTCCCTTTGAGTCCTTATATCGAGAGAAATAAAGCAAATTCCCCAATTCCTGCTTTTTTCCAAAATGCCAAGAGAGAGACAGCAATCCTACCTCTTCCTCCAGCGATCGTCCCATGCTTTCTGGAGCAAGCCGTGCCCCAAAAGGACCCGGCTTAAATCTAGTTGGGGAAATTGATGCTGGCTAAGAATAGCCTGGGAAGGAGGCCAAGGAAAGAGGAGATGGGAGGCCGCATCCAGCTCCAGGAAAACTTACTTTTCGCCTCCCTTCTTTGGCCTGATCTCCAGGAGAGCCTTGCGGTCCCTCTTCTGCTCTCCCACCTAAACACTAGGAAAATTGTGCTATCTTGCACTATGTATATTCCTAGAGTATGTCAATACCATTTCCTAATTGGTTCTGTCCTTTAAAACATGGGGGAAAAGTTGATCAAACTGCAAAAACTTTTGTTTTCATAGGATATCATTTTGCTCTAGTTTTTCAATGAGTCTCAACCAAGTTCATGCCACAAAAACAAAGTTTCGGAATATAGCAACTCCTTTCAAAGTAAGGAAATAATACTTCCAAACCAGGAACAGTTTCAAATTTTGTCACATAGTGTATCAAAGCTGTTCCACAGTCGAATATACTTCTTTGGTGTCTGGTGGAGTGTCCTTCTCTGATGGCCATCTGTCGGGAGGGATTAGATGGTGTCTTCTTCAGAGATGGATGGAGTTTGGCATGCATTCCATTTCATATCTCTATGAATTGCCCATTGAATACATGGGTCGAGGATGCCTGAGTTTTAAGGGTCTCCCAAAGGCCATCTAGTCCAATCCCATGAGCAGGAATACACCATTAAAGCACTCCCAGCAGATGGCCATCCAGCCTTCCACATCTGACTATACTTCTTTGGAGTCTGGTAGAGTCTCCGAAGACACCATCAAAGCACTCCCTGCAGACGGCCATCCAGCCTTCCACATTTGACTACACTTCTCTGGAGTCTGGTGGAATCTCCTCTGATGGCCATCTGTTGGGAGGGATTTAAGGGTGCCTTCTTGAGAGATGGATGAGCTTTGGGGTCTATACCATTTAATATCTCTATGAATCGCCCACACTTAGGGTCAGGATGCTTGATTTGGAAGGGACCACCAAAGGCCATTTAGTCCAACGCCATGAGCAGGAAGACACCATCAAAGCACTCCTGGCAGATGGCCATCCAGCCTCTGCTTCAAAACAGAGGAGGAAAGAGGTTCCATTGGTCTCCAAAGCAGTAGCATAATATATAGTTATAAGGGATCCCCAAAGGCCATATAGTCCAACCAGATTAGGAAGACACCATTAAAGCATTCCTGGCAGATGGCCATCCAGCCTCTGCTTCAAAACAGAGGAGGAAAGAGGTTCCATTGGTCTCCAAAGCAGTAGCATAATATATAGTTATAAGGGATCCCCAAAGGCCATATAGTCCAACCAGATTAGGAAGACACCATTAAAGCATTCCTGGCAGATGGCCATCCAACCTCTGCTTCAAAACAGAGAAGAAAGAAGCTTCCATTGGTCTCCAAACAGTAGCATAATATATAGTTATAAGGGATTCCCAAAGGCCATATAGTCCAACCAGATTAGGAAGACACCATTAAAGCATTCCTGGCAGATGGCCCTCCAACCTCTGCTTTAAAACAGAGAAGGAAGAAGCTTCCATTGGTCTCCAAAGCAGTAGCATAATATAATTATAAGGCCACATGAGCAGGAGAGACACCATCAAAACACTCCTGGCAGATGGCCATCCAGCCTCTGCTTCAATGCAGAGAAGGAAGGAGGCTCCATTGGACTCCAAAGTAGTAGCATATTATATAGAGTTAGAGTTATATATATATCTTTCCCAAGGTCCACATTTTAAATCTGGTAGACTTACTCCCGAGGAAGCCCACTTGGTTCTCTAATCCGGATTTAGCGCGCATCTATACCGCAGCGTCCACACAACACTGCTGTTATATTCTTTCTTTTATCCCCTAGATTGCTTCCAAAGCCACCCTCAATACCCTTAAACTTGAAAGGCCTCACCTTTAAGGAGATTCCTGGAGCAAAACAAAAAGAGGAATGCAACGAATTCCAAACCAGACCAGAAAAAGCAAGCTGCAAAAGCGGTTTCACTCCGGATCAACGCCTTGCCCTGTCTGCAAAGCGGCTGCAGAAGAGGGGGCTATATAAGCCCTCCAGGGAAACTTCTAGAAAGTTAGGAGGAGGAGGAAAAAGAAGAGGAGGAGGATTTTTTTTTCCAAACGGCGCCTTTAAATTGGAGCAAAAACAGAGGCTAAGAGGCAAAGGCAAAGGCAGGCTGCAGGAGCCTCCGCCTTGGTTTTGGACGCCGCTGGGTCCTAGCACCCGCTGCTTTTCAGTCATTCTCAATTTCCTGCCTTTTGTCTTCACTCTCTTTGCATGTCTCCCTCTGGGAAAAGAATAGCCATATTCCCAGCAACTTCTCCTCATCATATAACTACAAAATACATATACATATATTGTAAAATGATACTTCTATGTTGCAATAATAATAATGTAAGAGATTTTAAAAAGTTTTTATTGGGATTTTTCACATTCAGCACCCAAAATACATTAAAATTATCTACAATACTGAAAATAATTAATGTATTGTGGAAGGTTTTCATGGCCGGAATCACTGGGTTGTTGTAGGTTTTCCGGACTATATGGCCATGTTCTAGAAGCATTTTCTCCTGACATTTCGCCTGCATCTATGGCAAGCATCCTCAGAGCATTACAACAGCAAAACAACAGAGAGTAAACAATCAGGCACATCAAATCACCTCTCAAAAAAGATTATCCCCCCAGGCACTGCCAGGCCATCAAATGCTAATCAAGGTGGTCAGTTGAAACATTCACACCTAGCTCCAGCAGACAAGAGTCCTTTGTCCCACCCTGGTCATTCCACAGATATATAAACCCATTTTCCTACTTCCAACAGACCTCACTACCTCTGAGGATACTTGCCATAGATGCAGGCGAAACGTCAGGAGAAAATACATCAAAAACATGGCCGAAAAAACCTACAACAACCCACTAGAAATAATTAGTTGCAGGCTTGTGCAGTCCGTCTGTTTTGTCTATTTTGACACACATTCTCTTACATCTTTTTGTCTGCCTTGCATCCATTTGCACACCCACACTCTCTCGTGTATATTTATGCACATAACATCTCACACCCACATACATTCTCATACATATGTCATGCATTCAGTCTTTGTGTTTCATATATTTGATCTCTCTCTGACACACACAAACACTTTCTTGCACACTTATAAATGCATTTTCACAGCCTTCTCTCTCCCACATCCACACAAAAGTGTCACCTCTAAGGGTGCTAATGGCTCAATGCACGGCTGGCAGGGACGAGAGACAGGGCCTTCTCAGTAGTGGCCCCTCAGCTATGGCCCCTCAGCTCGGGAGGTTTTTAAACAGGCTGGATGGCCATCCGTTGGGAGTGCTTTGGTTGTGTATTTCTGCTGCGGAGAAGGGGGTTGGACTAGATGGCCTTTGGGGTGTCTTCCAACCCTTGGATCCTATGATTCCGTGAATGTTTCTGTGGCTTCCACCTGAATGGGACCGGACTCAGCCGCCAGGTGTGCCAAGGCCATCCAGCTCGGGTATGTGTGCTTTGGCTCAGATTGGATCTCTTAAGATTTCAAGCCTCCTAGCTGCATTTTTGGGTGTGAGTGGCAGAGTATCAGATTAGGGATAAATTACCTAATGCTTCAAGACTATGCAAAACCACAGGTAATAGCAAATCCCATTGAAATGAATGACTTCCAGAAAAGAATGGCATAGAATTGTATTGGAGGACCTAAAAAATGCCTGGAGAGGACATATTCTGGATGAATTAAACCATAGGAATATGGGGGTCATACTGTACTATACTATAAATAAATTGCTCTGTGTTTACCTCTGAAGAGCTGGTTCCACCACTGGGGCAGGTAACAAGATTGCACTGTGGATTTGTTCGTTCTTTCTTTCTCCCTCTCTCTCTCTGCCTCTCATGCACACAGAATGATTTGTTCCCCTCGTTTTGCCTCCAACCAGCCTTTGCTAATGGTTATTGCCGTATGTGATGGGGATGGCACTGCTTGTATTTTCTGCCCATTTT
>NW_026846588.1:274602497-274619997 GCF_025583915.1 Anolis sagrei ordinatus | reverse complement strand
GCTTTAACTGTAATGAGCTGCTATTACCAGGAACAGATGGAACAGGTTGGCTGTTAGGAATTGTGGGAGTTGAAATCCAAAACACCTGGAGGGCCCAAGTTTGCCCATGCCTATTGCAGATCCTTGCAAAGGGAAAAAGAGGGGAAAATGTAGGACTATAAAATGTGCTCCTCCTTCTGAATTGAATGGGTTTATTTCTACCTCCCTGCATGAACTCCAAAAGGAGAGCAATCCCTGAGCTGCCAAAACCTATCACCAGAAAGACATGAACCATTCCTGCTTACACTCCTCTCCATCCAATTCCTCTTTGGCCTGCTGCTGCGGATCAGCCAGCGTGGCATTTTTGGGGGTGGGGGGGGGAGGATGCAATCAAAGGGGGAATGAGGCTGCCGCCTCACCAGAAGAGGCAGAGCTAGAGAGCCACGCCTGCCTCCATTCGTATTTCTCAGATTTCAAGCCATTGCGGCAGAAAGGAATTAGTCTGGATCTACACTGCCATATAACACATTATATCACTGCAGACAATGAACATTCTCTGCTGCAAACTGGATTATGAGTCCACACTGCCCTATAATCCAGTTCAAAGCAGATAATCTGGATTTCATATGGCAGTGTATAGGAGGACTCAGTGTCTGCTTTTCTTGCTGGTTTAGCCATGTGGAAGGCAATGCATAAAACCACATCATTCCCTCTTGTTTTTGTGCCCTGAAGGCACATTCCTCTGGTGCTACCGATCAAAGTAGCTTGCCAAGGCATGTTGTACTCTGAGCAATGCAGGCTCAACATTACGTATCTTTTCGGTTTGTTTGAATTTATTTATTCTCATGTTTTGATTTTGCAGTTTTGCTTCTATGCAGTTCCAAGATCTTTGGCTGCAAGGGCACCAGAAATCCAACATAGGCCCCTTCTACACATCTGAATAAAATCCCTCATTTTCTGCTTTGAACTCGAATATATGGCAGTGTGGAATCAGATAACCCAGTTCTCTATTCATATTCTGGGTTATGTGGCTGAGTGGAAGGGTCCATAATGTACTTACTTACTTAGGTAATTTCTCATAGCCCGAGGATGATGGTCCTCCAAGTGCAGTATCTTGGCGATGGATCCATAGGTAGCTGTTGCACCCTATTCTTGACTCACATGTTTCCATAGTGAGGATATTGGTTTCCATATGGAAGGCAGTCCCAGTCAGAGTTGGCTTAACATGCCTTCCTCTTGGCACATTTCTCTCTTTTGCCCTCTATTTGTGCCTCTTTGAATTCGGCAGCACTGCTGGTCACAGCTGACCTCCAGCTAGAGCACTCAAGGGCCATGGCTTCCCACTTCTCGGTGTCTATGCCACAGTTTTTAAGGTTGGCTTTAAGTCCATTTTTAAATCTCTTTCCCTGTCCACCAACGTTACGCTTCCCATTCTTGAGTTGGGAGTAGAGTAACTGCTGTGAGAGATGGTGGCTGGGCATCCGAACAATGTGGCCGGTCCAGCGGAGTTGATGGGGTGCAGTGCCTAAAGACCTTGGCCTATACTTAAACACAATCGGCGCTGACAAGATTACCATCTGCCAGCTGCAGAAGGCCACCTTACTGGGATCTGCACGCATTATTCGCTGATAACATCACACAGTCCTAGACACTTGGGAAGCGTCCGACGTGTGATCCAATACAATAGCCAGCATAGTGTGTAATAATAATAATAATAATAATAATAATAATAATAATAATAGCTGGATGTCCCTCCTGCAGAAACAAAGTTTTTGCAGTTTAATTATAATAGAACCAATTAGGAAATGACATTTATAGCCCAGGAACAAAAATCATGTTAAATAGTATAATTGCTCACAAACTATCCCCAGCCTGGGTATTTAATGAAAAATAACTTTTCTCAGCTTGGATTTCTCTCCCATGAGTTCATTTTAAAGTGGAAAAGAATCTGGGATTTTTCCCTTGTTCTTTCTTCCTGTGTGGATAGATCCTCGAAGGCAAGGCTACGAGACAAACCAAGGACCAATCCGTGGCTTCCAGCTAAGATGTTCTCCAAAAAAGGCAACGGAGCTGGGCCTTTTCCAGATGGGCTTATGCAACCCTGCCTTTGCAAAGGCAATCCGTTTCAGAAAAAGTGACTGGGGGACATCAAGGGATAGGTCTGTGTTCTGGCGCTTCAACTGCTATTTTTCATGGAATGGAACGAAGCTGGATTTGCCTTTCACTTTAAGAGTGATTTTCTTCAACATCTGCTATGGAGCTCCCTTGCCTCCTTCTCTGGATATCTGTATGGCTATCTGTCAGGAGGGTTTGGATTGTGTCTTCCTGCCTGGTAGAAGGGGTTGGACTGGGTGGCCCTTGGAATAAAAATGTAAAGGTTTCCCCTTGACATTAGGTCTAGTTGTGTCTGACTCTGGGCAATGGTGCTCATCTCCATTTCTAAGCCAAAGTGCTGGTGTTGTCCGTAGACACCTCCAAGGTCAAGTGGCCGACATGACTGCATGGAGCAATGTTACTTTCCCACCTAGGCAGTACTTATTGAGTTGTTGTAGGTTTTTCGGGCTGTATGGCCATGTTCTAGAACAGTGTTTCTCAACCTTTCTAATGCCGCGACCCCTTAATACATTTCCTCATGTTGTGGTGACCCCCAACCATAACATTATTTTGCTACTTCATAACTGTAATTTTGCTCCTGTTATTAATTGTAATGCAATTATCTGATAAGCAGGATGTATTTCCATTCACTGGACCAAATTTGGCACAAATACCCAATATGCCCAAATTTGAATAGTGATGGGGTTGGGGGATTGATTGATTTTGTCATTTGGGAGTTGTAGTTGCTGGGATTTATAGTTCACCTACAATCAAAGAGCATTCTGAACTCCCACGATGGAATTGAACCAAACTTGGCACACAGTTCTCCCATGACCAACAGAAAATACTGGAAGGTTTGGTGGGCAGTGACCTTTGGTTTTGGAGTTGTAGTTCACCTACATCTAGAGATCACTGTGGACTCAAACAATGATGGATCTGGACCAAACTCTACACGAATACTCAATATGCCCAAATGTGAACACTGGTGGAGTTTGAGGAAAATAGAATCTTGACATTTGGGAGTTGTAGTTGCTGGGATTTATAGTTCACCTACATCCAGAGAGCATTCTGAACCCCACCAACTATTGAATTGGACCAAACTTCCCACACAACCCCCCCCTTAGAAAAATACAGAAAATAGTGTTTTCTGATGGTCTTCGGTGACCCCTCTGACATTCCCTGGCGACCCCCGCAGGGGTCCCGACCCCCAGGTTGAGAATCAATGTTCTAGAAGCATTCTCTCCTGATGTTTTGCCTGCATCTGTGACAAGCATCCTCAGAGGTGGCAAGCATCCTCATAACCTCTGAGGTTGCTTGCCACAGATGCAGGCGAAACATCAGGAGAGAATGCTTCTGAAACATGGCCATACAGCCCAGAAAACTCACAGCAACCCACTAAAGAGTAATTGTTGAAAGTATATTGCCAATAGACATAATTAAAGGGCGTAAAGGGTTGTATTTAAAGAGATCATACTGGGGATACTTTTATCCTTCCTCTTGAAGAGACCACCAATTTGTATTCTAAGATCAAACATCTAATAGCAAGCACTAAAATACTGTATATTTCGGCAAGTGTTGTGATTTTGGGTCTGAACATAGCCATACAGCCTGAAAAACCTACAACAACCCAGCAATTCTGGCCATGAAAGCCTTCGACAATATGTAGTAACTATTGATCTACTCACATTTCCATGTTTTCAAACTGCTAGGTTGGCAGAAATTGGGGCTAACGATGGGACTCACCAAACTCCATGGATTTGAACCGCTAACCTTCCGATCAGCAAGTTCTGCAGCTTAGCGGTTTCACCCTTCACCACCATAGCCCCAGTGCAGCCCCTTGGGATCCCTTCCTCAAAATCTATCCATCTCTATTAATCCTATTCTACGAAGGTTGAATGAAAAGTAATGCCTCCACCTTCATAACTCCTCAACAGATGGCAGTACTGGTAACCGGCAGGTACTGGCTTGTTCAGTAGACTCTCCTCTACAGTTCTATTTTGGTGGGAAGCCTTAGCATTGAACGGTTGTGTTGTTAAAGTGCGAAGTATGGAATCCTGCGCAGACGGTCGGTCAATGCGACTTAAGCAACATGCAGTCGTCAAATTCTTGACAGCAGAAGGTGTCACCCCAAAGGAGATTCATCAGAAAATGCAAGCTGTTTACGGTGATTGTGCTGATGTGAGTACTGTGTGTTGTTGGGCGAGTAAGTTTAAAGATGTTGAGGTGGGAACATCTGACTTGCGTGACAAAGAGTTGGGCGTCCTGTGACAGCAACCACTGAGTTTCACAAGCAAAAGGTTGACAGATTGATTCAGGACAATCGTATTACTCAGAGAGACATTTCAAGCATAACCAGCATTTCTCAAGAACGTGTGGGTCACATTATTGCTTGTCTATCACATTATTGCTTGGCTTGGCTATCGGAAGATCTGTGCACGAGGGGTATCCAGCATGAGAGAACTGTGAGATGCTGGTTGCAGAAAAAGAGTGCTGACTTCTTCCACGATGGCTTCAGAAAACTTGTTCATCATTGGCAGAAATGTATCCAAAACAGCAGAGAGGAAACAACCAGGCACAGCTTAACACCTCTCAACAGGGGATTTTCCCAGCTCAGCCAGGCCTTCAAATGCTAATGAAGGTGGTCAGTTGAAACATTCACACCTAGCTCCAGCAGCGAAGAGCTCCTTGCCCCACCCCAGCCATTCCACAGATATATAAACCCATTGTCCTAATTCCAATAGACCTCACTACCTCTGAGGATGCTTGCCATAGATGCAGGCGAAACGTCAGGAGAGAATGCCTCTAGAACATGGCCTTATAGCCCGAGAAAACCCACAAGAACCTAATGTATCCAATTGTCTGGTGATTATGTGGAAAAGGG
This sequence comes from Anolis sagrei ordinatus, assembly GCF_025583915.1. Lineage (NCBI taxonomy): Eukaryota > Metazoa > Chordata > Lepidosauria > Squamata > Anolidae > Anolis > Anolis sagrei. Next base: position 274,615,043 of record NW_026846588.1, on the reverse strand, counting down.
AATAGTGGTAGTTAAAGAGCACATTCTAAGGATTATTTCTGCATTTGATTTGTTAAAATATTCCCATCCAAACCCAAGTAACGAAGGTGGAGGCATTATTTTTCATTCAACCCTCGTACTAATGTCCCTGCCTTTTTGGACCATTGAGCACCATCTCAAGCCCTGCTTGTATCAAATGTGAAAAGGAAGCAGGTCAAGGAAATGATATCAGTTTCTGCAGTGGCTCCTTGGTTTAAAAATAAATGCCTTAATGCCAACAGATGCATGACCTTATGAAGTAGGTGCAAGAAGGTTGGGGGGGGGGGGGGGGGGGGGGGGATATCCCCATGCAAACTCTTCCCTAGGAAGAAACCAGTCATGGTGGAATCAGAACAGAAAGTACAAATTTATACTCATTCGATACCACTTTAAAATAATGACTGGGACATGGAAATTGGTACAGTTGTCACTGCTGTGATCAAGAGTCTGGAGAACAAGCCCTATGAGGAGCGGCTTAAAGAGCTGGGCATGTTTACCCTGAAGAAGAGAAGGCTGAGAGGAGACATGGTAGCCATGTATAAATATGTGAGAGGAAGCCACAGGGAGGAGGGAGCAAGCTTGATTTCTGCTTCCCTGGAGACTAGGACGTGGAACAATGACTTCAAACTACAAGAAAGGAGATTCCATCTGAACATTAGGAATAACTTCCTGACTGTGAGAGCTGTTCAGCAGTGGAACTCTCTGCCATGGAGTGTGGTGGAGGCTCCTTCTTTGGAAGCTTTTAAACAGAGGCTGGATGGCCATCTGTCGGGGTGCTTTGAATGCAATATTCCTGCTTCTTGGCAGGGGGTTGGACTGGATGGCCCATGAGGTCTCTTCCAACTCTAGGATTCTACTCACATTTGCATGTTTTCAAACTACTAGGTTGGCAGAAGCTGGGGCTAACAACAGGAGTTCACCCCATCCAGAGGATTCAAACTGCCGACCTTCTGGTCAGCAAGTTCTGCAGCTTAGTGGTTTAACCTACTGCACCACCATGGCTCCTTACCCAAAAAAAGCTCCCCAACAAATCACAACTCTAAATTCCATCGCTCCTGCTGGCGGTTAAGAATGGCACAGTTAGTCAAATCCCTGGTTGCCTATTAGCTCAGCAAAAATGAACAGAATTGGCTCGTTCGGGCTAATGAGGAGAGAAAAGCTGTCGCGCTTGATTATTTCCGAAATTTGTCTTCCAGGGAAATTGCCTTTTCCAAAGAGGTAGAAACGGTTGACTATCCTCAGCCTCTTAATTCAAGGAGAAGGCTGAATCCAGACCTTGTGGATTTGTATCTATGCGCCTTCAAGTTGTCATATGGCAACCCTGTACATGTCACAGGGTTTTCTGAGGCAAGTATAATACTCAAGATGGGAGTAACAGTCTGAAAGAGCTCTTTCTACCATGCTTTGGAAGTTGATGCCTATTGTTGTTGTTATTGTTTACCATCTTTGCTGGGGGACATGAGAGAAGCCTCCTCGCAGGATTGCAAGACATCCGGGCATCCCCTGGGCAACGTCTTCGTAGATGGCTAATTCTCTCACTCCAGAAGCGACCACAGTGAAGACATCTGCCCATGTGCTATGCTACTGATGCGGAGCATCTTTCCCCCCCCCCAAGTATTTGTAGTTCGCCAAGGGCTGGACAATGGATTCTGTTGCTTCCTGACCCAGCACACATAACTGGGTTCCTGTTTCTTCTTTGTGAATTCTCTGGCTTGTGCACTGGACCCTGGCCCTTGATCAGGGAAATGTAGTTTTCCGAAGGACATTGCCCCACACCCCTCCGCCTGGAAGTCCCCTTACAGATTCTTTTGCCTTTACTTATTGACTTGATGCCCCATCGTCTTGGACCTCCTCCACGGACTCTGAACCAGGCCTCTTGGAGAAAACAGCCTCCGCCTGTGCGTGTGCACCTTCGCCAAGGAGATCATACTTCAAACAGAAATGGATCGCTTTCATCAAATTATTGCCTCTAATAAACTTTGCTGGGTTGGGGTGGGAATCCCTTTTATGGAATTTATGAAGACTTATGATGATATGTATAATATGAAATCTATGAGATGTACCCTTGCCCTTTTTCCTACTTTTCCCCTCTGAACTTTACCTTACTAAGAAAGAATGTGACCTGAGGTTACAGCTGAGGAAATCCAATTTTCCTCAGAATAATCCCCATTCATATTGACATTTTGCATGGGCCGGGGTTGATCCTATCTCCGGGCACATTTTCAGAGTTCAGACAATGGGCCAGAGATAAGTCAACCGAAACCTGGAAAGAAGGATTGATTAACCCAACCCATGGCATTTGTGCAGCTCCTTTGTGTTCAAGGGTCTCCTTGTTTACAGAGTCCGAGATCCAAATGCCATCAACAGCCCCTTTTCATGTCTCTACACATCCCCAATCAAGGAATCAGGAAGCTCTTTTGTTTCTTCCGTCTGCCACCCCACAGCTTAGAACAAAAGTTCTCAATCGGCTGGCGGACACCTCCCAGGCACTCCGCCCCCTATGAGCTGTCAAACCAGGTCCCACCTCCTGGTCGCTGATTGGACCATCCTCAGAAGCGCTAGAAAGGCTCCGATTGGCCCCTTGGAGGCAACAGCGCCCGGCGATTGGAGGGAAGGCGGGACATACGGCCCGGCCTCCTCCCAGCTGTTCCAGGGACAGCCAATCAGGACGAAGCCAGCTGACAGAGGGTGGGCGGGATTTTCAAACTGTTTTTCCTTTGTTCTGACAATATAAAAATGCCTGTAACTCCTATGAATGTATGCTTATGGTGGAAATATCCCTGTAACGCATCCTTTTCAGCTGAATCGCAGAAATAAACGCTTCGGTCACTGGATACCTCTTCAGCCTCTGGTGAGATTGATTGCTAATACTTCGCGCTTTGGATTGGCTCCTGCTGGCCGCTCACCAAGGTCAGGGACCCCTTTAGCGGTCTCCAGGGATCTCCTTCATTGGGAGAAGCCCCCCAAAAGAGCTCGATATCATTTGGCAACCACGAAGGGACTCTGCTTGAGGTCCAGACTAAATTATAGCCTAAATTCTCAAGCAGGCGCCTTGGACTGATTCTTTGGGCCAGCAGCGAAGGAGGAGCGGCTTGGGAAAAGAGGCGCCTCTCCTGATTCGGACCTTCATTTGACCAGCTAACCAAAACTACAAATTCTCCCTCTGCCACCTCCTCCCAAGCTCTGACCCGGAGTTTCAGCACAAAGGAGCGCCAGGGAAGCCTTGATCCAAGGACTTCCAGGAAGAGGAGCGACCGACGCGGAAGGGGAAAAGGGAAAACGTCCGGACGGGTAAGAAAAGCAACCGTGGGCTGCCCTGGTGGTCGTCAGGTGGGAGGAGATTCTAGGCTTTCCGAACCAGCTTCGGAGTCGGCCCACTGGGGAGGGATTCTCTAGATCTCGGTAACAAATTCCTGACTGGGGGTAGCGAACACCTAGGCGTTTGAGGCCCGGAATTGCAATTCAGCTCGCTTTTTGCGGACTTGGCGGGAGCTACGTGGGAAAGGGAGTCCTCCCCTTTTGGACTGCCTAGCTGCCAAGTGCTGATCGCCCCGAGCTCTCCTATCCAGGAACTTTTCAGGTTCTGGCCTGCCTTACGGTTGGGGGGGCTTCCCTGATTAACCACTGGTTTGTGGAGCTGGTAGCTGAGAGATGGGCGTCTGTTCTTCCAGGATCAAACGTTCTGTCCCATCAGAAACATCTTTGGGAAGGATACTGGCGGAATGGGACAGGGTTGCGTCACGGTCATTGACGCAGGCCAGTATGGTGAAATATAGCATGCACAAGTGGCCCTTAAGGCCCTTGGAAGGTGGAACCTCCTGGCCCCCCCGCATGGCAGCACGGAAGACTGTCATGGACGGGCAAAATGGGAAGAAATTGCTCATATTTCATGCTTTTTTGACCAAAGCCGGAAGGGGGTAGAGGGAGGAGCTTGTGCCCAACTTTCACCGTGCAAAAGGAAGGCCACAAGGCCCCCCCTTCTCCCAGAAACCCCTCTCCAGACCCTTTACCTCCTCCAGAAGAGGAGACCCCCTTGAAGTAATCACTTTTCCCCCTCCCTCCCATGCCATTTCCCCTTACCCAGTTCCCCCTCCCTTCCCCCACAGGGTTCTCCCTGGCTCCCTCCTTGCCTTTCCAGCCCCTCCACTTCCCTATTTCCTATTCATGTGATGTCCGAATTATATGCCCCTTCTACTTTTTTTCTGTTCTTTAAGGAAATGCACTAGGGATGGGTAGTTCTCTGAAAAAAGGGGGCCGGAAGTAGATTCTTTGCTCTCTCCCTCTCCTGCTTTCTCCTGTGCCATCTTTTCCTTCCTTCAGATGGGAAAAGAAGGCATTGCTCATTCCCTTCTTCACCAAGCTACTACAAATCCCTTTCTTTCAAAAGCTAAATCTTCAGTGCCTTGTGTGTTTCTCCCCACCAGGAGGAGACCCTGCCACTGATGTGACTCAGCTGCCTTGCAAAAGTCTGTCTCTCTCTCCCTCCCCTGGTTTCCCTGACCCAAGAGCTCTCTTCTTCTCCCCTTCTCTTCTGTGCAACTACAAAACCCATTTTTCAGAGGCAGTCACCAATGTCCCTGCCTTTTCCTTTGTTTTCTCTTTACTCCCCAACTTCCCCTCTTTTTTTTTTGCTTTCAAACCCCTCCTCCCTTTCTCCTCTTGCAAACAAAGGGAGGTGTAGGGGGGGGACCTTTTTTTTCTGTTCCTGTTTCCTTTTGCCAAATAAAGTTTGCTGGGTCTCTCTCTCTCTCTCTCTCTCTCTCTCTCTTCTCCCTCCCCTCCCATTTTCTAAGAAGCCAGTATTCTGTAAATTCTTTCCTCTATCTCCCAGAGGAATCCTGCTGCTCCCTCTTACCTCCTTCTTCTCAAACCAAAGGAAGAGATGTTCCAGAAGCATTCCCTCCTGACATTTCACCCACATCTATGGTTAAGTCTCTCTCTCACATACACAGTCCCTCTGATGCTTTTTTCCTTCCTGGCCCTTCCTCCCTCCCCTTTCCCTGAGCGCATGTATGTGTATGTCTAAATTATCCCATTAACTGCCTTAAATATGAGGAGGACGTCGAGGTCCAGGGGTCCCCTCTGCGCAGTGAAGAGGCCACCAGACATCAGATCGAACTGTGGGACCCATAATCCACTCCTGCCGCTGAGGACAACTACCTGGGTGAGGTGGACAATGGGAGGTCTGTGGATTTCCCTGTGTGGAACCCAGATGGCACAGGAAGATCCTAGGAGAGCGGGACCGGACCCCATGCCGCCCAGAAGAGACAGCCCCTCCTAGAGGCTGATCTGAGCCCCCCACGGGGGAATGCCATCGCAGGAGGAGCAACCAGGATCCCACAGCAACTGCCATGAAGGAAGGAGGCCCTGCCCGTTCCAGAAGCTGTGCAGAGGAGTGGCCCAAAGGAGACCACTGAAGTCCTCACTAGGTATGAAAGTTTTCCCTTTGTTTCCCTACTAACTACCCTTGGGCTGGGAAAGGGGGGGTGGGGGGGGCTATAAACCTTCTTTCTGACTGTCCTAGACACTACCCCTGAGTCTCTGTGATGATGGAGAGCCGGACCTGTCTGCGGTCACCAGGAGGCGCCACGCCAGAAGGAGTAGCAAGGCTGTGCCCCATCTTCTTCTTCTTCGGCTGCTCTCCTTGTTTCAGTACCAAGGGAGGAGCCAGCGCCCCCAGGAGGCCTGAGGACCACTGCCAGATGGGAGAATTCCACCATGTGCCATCCTTCTCCATTGGGGACTCACTCGGGACCCCTGAGTGCTCCATGCTGACTGCCATCACAGACTCCATCATCCCCTGCCTCCACCGTCTTCACCTTCTTACTTCAGTCTTATTTTTTTTCCTTTCTCCAACCCAAAGGACACACTGCCGCTGGTCTCTCCCACCCTGCTGGGTCCTGCTGTTGTTGCTTAAGTTGGGCCCCAAAATAATCAACAGAATACAATCTAATCAGTCTAGAAAGAGGCCCTGGGTGCTAGAGAATTGTCGAGGCTTGGGAAAATGAGCGTGGCCATTTTCCAGCCTCGAAGGGAGGAATTGATGCGGAGCATCTTTCCCCCCCCCTCAAGTATTTGTAGTTCGCCAAGGGCCGGACAATGGATTCTGTTGCTTCCTGACCCAGCACACATAACTGGGTTCCTGTTTCTTCTTTGTGAATTCTCTGGCTTGTGCACTGGACCCTGGCCCTTGATCAGGGAAATGTAGTTTTCCGAAGGACATTGCCCCACACCCCTCCGCCTGGAAGTCCCCTTACAGATTCTTTTGCCTTTACTTATTGACTTGATGCCCCATCGTCTTGGACCTCCTCCACGGACTCTGAACCAGGCCTCTTGGAGAAAACAGCCTCCGCCTGTGCGTGTGCACCTTCGCCAAGGAGATCATACTTCAAACAGAAATGGATCGCTTTCATCAAATTATTGCCTCTAATAAACTTTGCTGGGTTGGGGTGGGAATCCCTTTTATGGAATTTATGAAGACTTATGATGATATGTATAATATGAAATCTATGAGATGTACCCTTGCCCTTTTTTCCTACCTTTCCCCTCTGAACTTTACCTTACTAAGAAAGAATGTGACCTGAGGCTACAGCTGAGGAAATCCAATTTTCCTCAGAATAATCCCCATTCATATTGACATTTTGCATGGGCCGGGGTTGATCCTATCTCCGGGCACATTTTCAGAGTTCAGACAATGGGCCAGAGATAAGTCAACCGAAACCTGGAAAGAAGGATTAACTCAACTCGTGGTGTTTGTGAAGCTCCTTTGTCTTCAGGGTCCCCTTGTTTACAGAGTTTTGAGATCCAAATGCCATCAACAGCCCCTTTCATATTTCCTCCAAATCTCATCAACAGACCAGGAAGCTCTTTGTTTCTCCTGTCTGCCACCCCGCCGATAAGGACAAAAGGCTCGGAAATCAGCTGGCGGATGCCTCTCGGGCATTCCGCCCCCTCTGAGCTGTCAAACCAGGTCCCACCTCCTGGTCGCTGATTGGACCATCCTCAGAAGCGCTAGAAAGGCTCCGATTGGCCCCCTGGAGGCAACAGCGCCCGGCGATTGGAGGGAAGGCGGGACATACGGCCCGGCCTCCTCCCAGCTGTTCCAGGGACAGCCAATCAGGACGAAGCCAGCTGACCGAGGGTGGGCGGGATTTTCAAACTGTTTTTCCTTTGTTCTGACAATATAAAAATGCCTGTAACTCCTATGAATGTATGCTTATGGTGGAAATATCCCTGTAACGCATCCTTTTCAGCTGAATCGCAGAAATAAACGCTTCGGTCACTGGATACCTCTTCAGCCTCTGGTGAGATTGATTGCTAATACTTCGCGCTTTGGATTGGCTCCTGCTGGCCGCTCACCAAGGTCAGGGACCCCTTTAGCGGTCTCCAGGGATCTCCTTCACTGGGAGAAGCCCCCCAAAAGAGCTCGATAACATTTGGCTTTACCACGAAGGGACTCTGCTTGAGGTCCAGACTAAATTATAGCCTAAATTCTCAAGCAGGCGCCTTGGACTGATTCTTTGGGCCAGCAGCGAAGGAGGAGCGGCTTGGGAAAAGAGGCGCCTCTCCTGATTCGGACCTTCATTTGACCAGCTAAAGTCTCGATAAAATAGTGAAGAGTAGAGACATCAGACTGGCAACAAAGATCCATTGCATAGTCAAAGCCATGGTATTCCCTGTAGTCACCTACGGATGTGAGAGCTGGACCTTAGGGAAGGCTGAGCGAAGGAAGAGAGGTGCTTTTGAGCTGTGGTGTTGGAGGAAAGTTCTGATAGTGCCTTGGACTGCGAGAAGATCCAACCAGTCCATCCTCCAGGAAATAAAGCCCGACTGCTCACTGGAGGGAAGATACTAGAGACAAAGTTGAAGTACTTTGGCCACATCATGAGGAGACAGAGCCTAGAGAAGACAATTATGCTGGGGAAAGTGGAAGCAAAAGGAAGAGGGGCCGACCAAGGGCAAGATGGATGGATGGCATCCTTGAAGTGACTGGACTGACCTTGAAGGAGCTGGGGGTGGTAACGGCCGACAGGGAGCTCTGGCGTGGGCTGGTCCATGAGGTCACGAAGAGTCGGAGACGACTGAACGAATGAACAACAACAAACAGAGCAAAGCAAAAAAAACATACAAAATACAAAATTTGTGAGTTTGGTAGTTGATTAAATGTCCTTTGACCAGTATCTGGCCACTTGGAGTGCCTCTGGTGTTGCCGCAAGAAGGTCCTCCATTGTGCATGTAGCAGGGCTCAGGTTGCATTGCAGCAGGTGGTCAGTGGTTTGCTCTTCTCCACACTCGCATGTCGAGGATTCCACTTTGTAGCCCCATTTCTGAAGGTTGGCTCTGCATCTTGTGGTGCCAGAGCTCAGTCTGTTCAGCGCCTTCCAAGTCGCCCAGTCCTCTGTGTGCCCAGGAGGGAGTCTCTCATTTGGTATCAGCCATTGGTTGAGGTTCTGGGTTTGAGCCTGCCACTTTTGGACTCTCGCTTGCTGAGTGTTCCAGCGAGTGTCTCTGTAGATCTTAGAAAACTATTTCTAGATTTAAGTCGTTGACGTGCTGGCTGATACCCAAACAGGGGATGAGCTGGAGATGTCTCTGCCTTGGTCCTTTCACTATTGGCTGCCACTTCCCGGCGATGTCAGGTGGTGCAATACCGGCTAAGCAGTGTAATTTCTCCAGTGGTGTAGGGCGCAGACACCCCGTGATAATGTGACATGTCTCATTAAGAGCCACATCTACTGTTTTAATGTGGTGAGATGTGTTCCACACTGGGCATGCATACTCAGCAGCGGAGTAGCACAGCGCAAGGGCAGATGTCTTCACTGTATCTGGTTGTGATCCCCAGGTTGTGCCAGTCAGCTTTCGTATGATGTTGTTTCTAGCACCCACTTTTTGCTTGATGTTCAGGCAGTCTTCTTGTAAGTAAGAGCACGGTCCAGAGTGGCTCCCAGGTATTTGGGTGCGCTGCAATGCTCCAGTGGGATTCCTTCCCAGGTGATCTTCAGAGCTCGGGATGCTTCTCTGTTCTTGAGATGAAAGGCACATGTCTGTTTTAGATGGGTTGGGGATCAGCTGGTTTTCCCTGTAATAGGCAGTAAGAGCACCTAGAGCTTCGGAAAGCTTCTGTTCTACCATCTCAAAGCTCCCTGCTTGAGCAGTAATGGCACGATCATCAGCATAGATGAAACTCTCTGTCCCTTCTGGCAGTGGCTGGTCATTTGTGTAGATGTTGAACATGGATGGAGCAAGCACGCACCCCTGAGGCAGGCCGTTCTTCTGTTTCCGCCATCTGCTTCTCTGGCCCTGGAACTCAACAAAAGCTCCTGTTTTGTAGCAGGTTTCCTATGAGGCGGGTGAGGTGGTCGTCCTTTGTGATATTATACATTTTTCTCAGGAGGAGGCGGTAGTTCACAGTATCATCACATTATCACGGGGTGTCTGCGCCCTACACCACTGGAGAAATTACACTGTTTAACTGGTATTGCATCACCTGACATCTGCCAAGAAATAGCAGCCAATAGTGAAAGGACCAAGGCAGTGACATCTCCAGCTCATCCCCTGTTTGGGTATCAGCCAGCACGTCAATGCCTTAAATCTAGAAATAGTTTTCTAAGATCTACAGAGACACTCGCTGGAACATCTCAGCAAGCAAGAGTCCAAAAGTGGCAGGCTCAAACCCAGAACCTCAACCAATGGCTGACACCAAATGAGAGACTGGGAGACTTGGAAGGCGCTGAACAGACTGCTTAAGCGGCTGAGGGGGAAAAGGAAAGGGCCTGAGGCTGTTAGGAATGGTGGGAGTTGAAGTCCAAAACACCTGGAGGGCCCAAGTTTGCCCAGGCCTGGTTTACAGGCTTCTTGGATCATTCCAAGATCCATGCAACTTCTAATTTTGGTCAAACTCTTCCTGGCTTTGAAGAAGAAAATTGCTGGTGTCCATTGCCAACTCATAGACCGTTTTAACTCCAAGTTTCTGCAGAGTCAGAGGGAGGACTTTTCTCGAAAAGTCTGGAAGTCGGCATGATGCAACTCTGGAAAAATGTTGCAGAGGGAGGAGAGAGAAAAAACCAGATGTTCATAGCCCGGGCCAGCTGTGAAAGGTCTCTTTCTGCTATTCCCCCGCCTTCGGTTTGGTTTTGCATTCCCAAGGAAGGAAAACTGTGAGCTTTGTATTTGACTCCTGTCCCATTTCAGAATGCCGCATTCATTTCAGGGCGAAGATCCTATGGCATTCCGGCATTAAAATGTTTATTTTAACGAGAGGAACGCCCAAGGCAGGAAAGAGGAAAAGTAAAACGGGGAAAACATTGCATCATTCCCATGCTAACATGGCAATTCAAAGCTGCGTAACACAGTCTCCTAGATTTCAGGACAAAATCAGAGTATTGTGAAGATGAAGCTTTGATTCAATTTCCCATTGTAAATGGGCATCTTTATGCCTGGCCTAAATATATATGGATATAAAGCAATGCTTCTTTAAAGATGCTTTGCATCTCCTTATGAGTGGGATATAAATAAGCATAAACATAAACATAAACTTAATAATAATAATAATAATAATAATAATAATAATAAAGACCTTGGCCTGCACTTAAACACAATCAGCGCTGACAAAATTACCATCTGTCAGCTGCAAAATGCTACCCTACTCGCATCTGCATGCATTATTCGAATTGCAAAGACTCTGGCACAAGCCAGTAAAGATGGTCCCAGTGGTGATTGGCACACTGGGTGCAGTGCCTAAAGACCTTGGCCAGCATTTAAACACAATCGGCACTGACAAATTACCATCTGTCAGCTGCAAAAGTCCACTCTACTCATATCTGCATGCATTATTCGAATTGCAAAGACTCTGGCACAAGCCAGTGAAGGTGGTCCCAGTGGTGATTGGCACACTGGGTGAAGTGCCCAAAGATCTTGGCCTGCACTTAAACACAATCAGCGCTGACAAAATTACCATCTGTCACCTACAAAAACTCACCCTACTCGGATCTGCATGCATCATTTGAATTGCAAAGACTCTGGCACAAGCCAGTAAAGGTGGTCGCAGTGGTGATTGGCACACTGGGTGAAGTGCCTAAAGACCTTGGCCTGCACTTAAACGCAATCAGCGCTGACAAAATAACCATCTGCCAGCTGTAAAAGGCCACCTTACTGGGATCTGCATGCATTATTCACTGATACATCACACAGTCCTAGACACTTGGGAAGCGTCCAATGTGTGATCCAAAACAACATCCAGCAGAGTGATCTTGTTTGCTGTGGACTCATCTTGTTGTGTTTCTAATAATAATAATAATAATAATAATAATAATAATAATAATAATAATAATAGGTGGTCGCAGTGGTGATTGGCACACTGGGTGAAGTGCCTAAAGACCTTGGCCTGCACTTAAACACAATCGGCGCTGACAAAATTATTATTTTTATTATTTTATCTGAACATGTCAAAGGGGCCTGAGAATTGTCCCAGCTTAAGCGGCTGAGGGAGGAAAGGAAAGGGCCTGAGGCTATTAGGAATGGTGGGAGTTGAAGTCCAAAACACCTGGAGGGTAAGCTTTCCCATATCTGGCCTACACTGACCAAATAGAACAGCGGTTCTCAACCTGGGGGTCGCAACCCCCAGAGGGGTCGCCTTGCCATTTCAGAGGGGTCGCGACATTGCCTCCTTTGGCCCTGCTCCCTCCGACTCCCTAAAAAAGATGTCGGCTCCTAGGGGCAATGCAGGAGGGCTTGGCCGGGTGGGGAGGCTTCCCCTGCTGCCATTGCCGCCGCCAGAAATGCTCCTGCTTGGGACTCACCCTGCGCAGTGCTCCCAGGACCCCCAAAGCCATTCCTGGGAGGCGGAGGCGCGAGGCTTAAGGAGGAGACTGTGGTGAGGAGGAGGAGAAGGAGGAGGAAGATGATGAAGAAGAAGCCGCCCCCCTGCTTTAAGGCCTGCACCTCGATTTGAAGGCATTGCCAATTTCTCCCAAACTTCTACAGTATTTTCTGTTGATCATGAGAGTTATATATCCCAAATGTAGTTCAATTCCATTGTTGGTGTTCAGAATGCTCTTTGATGGCCGGTGAACTATAACTCCAAGTAACTGCAACTCCCAAATGTCAGGGGCTGTTTTCCCTAAACTCCCCCAGTGTTCAAATTTAGGCATATTGAGTATTCGTGCCAAGTTTGATCCAGATCCATAGTTGTTTGGTTTCTCAGTTCTCTCCAGATGTAGGTGAACTACATCTCCCCTAAATCACTGCCAATTCCTCCCAATCCCCTCCAGTATTTTCTGTTGGTCATGTGGGTTCTCTGTGCCAAGTTTCATCCAGTTCTGTAATTTGTGGTTGAAGGTACTGCAGATCCCATCATCCGTTGTCCATACAACCCCAAACATATTTTTTGTGTCTAATCACTATGCTTTCATTAGGTTCAATTTGTAACAATAAAAATACATCCTGCATATCCGATATTGACATTCATAGAATCATAGAATCAAAGAGTTGGAAGAGACCTCATGGGCCATCCAGTCCAACCCCATTCTG
>NW_026846588.1:274579527-274597520 GCF_025583915.1 Anolis sagrei ordinatus | reverse complement strand
GGTGCCCAAACAAATTTGTGAACATCCTGAGGCTCCTCCATGATGACATGATGGCAACAGTTTTGGACAGCAATGGCTCACAGAGTGACCCATTTAAGGTGGAATCAGGTGTCAAACAGGGATGTGTTATTGCCCCAACTTTATTCTCCATCTTCATCACTATGATACTTCATCTTGTTGATGGGAAGCTTCCCAGCGGAGTGGAAATCATCTATTGGACAGATGGCAAACTATTTAACTGTGTATTGAACTGCTTTTTTGTCGATTTGTTGTAAAACATGATGTTTTGGTGCTTACTTTGTAAAATCATAATGTAATTTGATGTTTAATAGGCCTTTCCTTAATCCCTCCTTATTATCCAACATTTTCGTGTATCCAATGTTCTGCCGGCCCTTTTTCGTTGGATAAGCTAAACTCTATTGTATGTAACTGTTGCCAAAACTCCCAGGCTCAGCTAGCTTCTTGGGTATAGCCCAACCAATCATCTTCATGTTTGCATTTTCAGTTAACACATTCACCAGCTGATCTTTTACATGTCCTAACATGATTTCCAAAGTCTTAGCTGAAGTTTTACATGTCTGTAGTGCTAGAAATTTGGGAACTGAATGAAAAAGAGTCATTTGGTGAAAAAGAATTCATTTGCAAAGAGTCAGTGCTCTTGTTTGGTCCTTCCCGGAACATTTTCGCTTATCCAATGTTCTGCTGGCCCTTTTATGTTGGATAAACTAAACTCTATTGTATGTAACTGTTGCCAAAACTCTCAGGCTCAGCTAGTGTAGCCCAACCAATCAGCATTGTGCTTTGCATTTTCAGTTAACACATTCACCAACTCATCTTTTACATGTCTTAACGCTATTTCTAAAGTCTCAGCTGAAATTTTACATGTCTGTAGTGCTAGAAATTTGGGGAATGAATGAAAAAGAGTCATTTGGCAAAAAATAATTCATTTGCAAAGAGTCAGTGCTCTTGTTTGGTCCTTCCCAGTAGCCATGGGGAGTGGCAACTTTCTAATAACAGATCTGACCTTGAAAAGGCATCCAGCACTTCCTTGAAACATCTTTTGATTTCAGGCAGTTTCTGAAGCTGTGCTCACAAGCTCTTGAAATCAGATGTGTATTCATTCCTGCTGACTCTTCGTACTCCCAAAAAGGTGGTGGAAAAGAGATCTGGGGAATAAATGCTTTCTCTGAGCAAAATCCTACCGTTTTGTTCTCTTCTTGGCTTGTTCTGACAGGGCTTTAGCAACGATTTCGCCTGCTTCGAGGTGACTGCCCTTGTTAAAAATACAATCTGACATAATAGGCTGAGCTTTTGCGTTCCTCCCAATTGCCAGCCCTTATCTTCTTTCTCTCTCTCTCCCTCCCTGGAAAGTTACATAACTGTTCGAAGCTTCTGATCTTTCGAAGCTGAAGCGTTCTCAATGACAAACCCAGCAAAGCAGCTTTCTCAATGAAACACTTGGCTAAAGGACACAAGAATGGAGCAGTGGCAAAGGCGATCCTTTTTATTTTTGAACCCAAGTCTATCCAAAGAGGCGAAATAGCATCCCCAACCCAACCCAGTCCTCTCTGTTTCCCATAGACTTCCTTTGCTCACATGAAACCATTCGGCTGCTGCTTCTGGCCCTAAAAAAGGATGGGATTATCCATCCACGGCTACAGCAGCAGCAGCGTTTGACCCCTTGTGACCTGCCCGGCTTTGCTGAGACAACACACACCACCCGGTCAGCTGATTGATCTCTTTGCACATTCATTAAAGGAATTATATTTCTGATGACATGCATTCTTTTAGAAAGGAGGAAAAGGGGAATGCAGTTGAAATAGTGCGATTGGCTTCCATGTAAGTGGGAATTAAACATGTTTTTCTTTCCACCCAGAATGATAGGGAGGGATATCTTCTTTCTGAGTGTATCTACATTGTAGAATGAATGCAGTTTGACAACACTTTAATGCCATGGAGGGAAGAAGGAAAGAAAAAGAGAGGGAAGAAGGTAAAAGAAGGAAAGAAGAAAGGAAGGAAGGGATATGAAAGATGGAAGGTATGGTAGGTAGATAGGAAGGGATCAGGGCAAAGAAAGGTATGGATGGAAGGAAGGAAGGAAGGAAGGAAGGAAGGAAGGAAGGAAGGAAGAAGAAGGAAGGAAGGAGAAAAAACAAATAAGAAGGAAGGAAGGGGGAGAAGAAGGGAATGAAGGAAAACAAAGAGGAAGGAGAAGGGAAGAATAGGGGTGAGAAGGAAGGTATGGTATGTAGGAAGGAAGGAAGAGAAACAGAGAGGGAAGGGAAAGGGATGAAGGAAAGGAAGGAAGGGATAGGGGTAAGGAAGGATAAACTGAAAGTTATGGTAGGTAGGAAAGAGGGAGATAGGGAGGGAAGTTGGAAGGCAATGAAGGAAAACAAAGAGGAAGGAGAAGGGAAGGAGGGATAGGGGTAAGAAGGAAGGTATGGAAAGAAGGGAAAGGAAGGAAGGGAAACAGAGAGGGAGAGAAGAAGGAAGGGAGGGAGGGATAGGGGCAAGGAAGGGTAAAAGGAAAGGTATGGTAGGTAAATGGGGGGAGAAAAACAAATAATAAGGAAGGGAGGAGAAGAAGGGAATGAAGGAAAACAAAGAGGAAGGAGAAGGGAAGAATAGGGGTAAGAAGGAAGGTATGGTATGTAGGAAGGAAGAGAAACAGAGAGGGAAGGGAAAGGGAGGAAGGAAAGGAAGGAAGGGATAGGGGTAAGGAAGGGTAAACGGAAAGTTATGGTAGGTAGGAATGAGGGAGATAGGGAGGGAAGGGTTGGAAGGCAATGAAGGAAAACAAAGAGGATAAGGAGAAGGGAAGGAGGGAGGGATAGGGGTAAGAAGGAAGGTATGGAAGGAAGGAAAGAAGAAAGGAAGGAAGGAAGGGAAACAGAGAGGGAGGAGAAGAAAGGAAGGGAGGGAGGGATAGGGGCAAGGAAGGGTAAAAGGAAAGGTATGGTAGGTAAATGGGGGGAGAAAAACAAATAATAAGGAAGGGAGGAGAAGAAGGGAATGAAGGAAAACAAAGAGGAAGGAGAAGGGAAGAATAGGGGTAAGAAGGAAGGTATGGTATGTAGGAAGGAAGAGAAACAGAAAGGGAAGGGAAAGGAAGGAAGGAAAGGAAGGGATAGGAGTAAGGAAAGGTAAACAGAAAGTCAGGCCTGTAGCGAGGGGGTGGTTTTAGGGGTTCAACCCCCCCCCCCCGAAATGTTTCAGAATTTTTTAAAAACCTGGTTTACTCATGAATGTTAACTGGTTAACCAAATCCCCATGCTAAGTCTATGAGATGCAAAAAATCGAGAGTCCCTCCAGAACTGGAAGCACTATCTCAAGCAAATATTGACAATTTATTCACACTGTCATTACTTGCAGCAATAGCCGATGTAGTGAAGCAACCAAGTTGGGGGGGGGGTGATGAATGCTCTCATTAAGGAGGCCAGACTTGGTGGAGGTGGTTGACAGGGGCGGAGCTGCAGGCTATTGAAGGCTGCTCTGCCCCCTGCTGTGCTCTTCATTTCAGTGTGAGCTAGGAGGCAGGTTTCAACCCCTCCCCCAAAATTTTCAACCCTCCCCGAAATTTTCAACCCCCCCAATTTTCAATCCCCTCCCCGAAATTGTCAGCTCTCCCCGAAAATTTTTTCTGGCTACGGCCCTGCAGAAAGTTATGGTAGGTAGGAAAGAGGGCGATAGAGAAGGGTTGGAAGGCAATGAAGGAAATCGAAGAGGAAGGAGAAGGGAAGGAGGGAGGGATAGGGGTAAGAAGGAAGGTATGGAAGAAAGGAAAGAAGGAAGGAAGGGAAACAGAGAGGGAGGGGAAGAAAGGAAGGAGGGAGGGATAGGGGTAAGAAGGAAGGTATGGTAGGAAGGAGGGAAGGAAGGAAGAGAACCAGATAGGGAGAGGAAGGAAGGAAAGAAGGAAGGAAGGGAGGAAGGGACGGAGGAAGGGATAGGGGTTTGGCTGAGTAAAAGAAAAGGTATGGTAGGAAGGGAGGGAGGAGGAAGGGAGAAGAACAAATAAGGAGGAAGGAAGGGAAGGGAGGGAAGGAAAACAAAGAGAGGAAGGAGAAGGGAAAGAGGGAAGGATAGGGGTAAGGAAAGGTAAGAGGGAAGGTGTGGTAGGAAGGAGTGAATGAGAAAGAAACAAAGAAAAAGGGAGGGGAAGAAGGGAAGGAAAACAGAAGGGGAGGGAGGAAAGAACAGATAGAAAGGAGGTAAGGAAAAAGAGAGAAGGCACAGTAGGAAGGAGAGAGAGAGAGAGAAGCAATAAGCAGAAAGACAGGAAAGTAGGAAGGAAGGATGAGGAAAGGAGAAAATGAAGGAAGGGAGTGGGAAGAAGGTAGCATGAAAGAAAAACAGAGAGGCAGGGAAGGGAAGGGAGGTTTTACAAGGCCTTTAGTGTTCTCTTCCAAAGAGTGTTGACACCTACCAAACTACAACTCCCAGAAATCCATACTTTTTTGCATTACTTCTAGGGTGCATTCGTCCTTCCCTTGCTTTCTCTTTTTGGCCCTGTCTCTTTCATCATTCACAAGAGGGAAAGTGCTTTGGCTCCAGCAGTTTCTGTTTACTGAGAGAGGCACCACTTTCCGCTGACACTTCCCAGGAGGAAAGTTGGAGGTGTACTTAAATGCGCTTAAGGCTGCAATTTTCTGCACGTTTACCTGGGAGTTGGAAATCCCATTGCATCACCACAGAACGCATAGGGGAAAATTGCAAACTGGAAAATGCTAGGTAGAAACGAAGAAAGTGTGCCATGGCTATAATTGTATTTTCCTTGCACTGATGTTAAAGGATATTTCAATTGGGGGAAAAAGATAGAAGAAATAAAAAAATGGAAAAATGCATGACATACAAGAAGAGAGAGAATAAGCATGCATATCATCCCCAGCTTCCTTGGCTAAACAAAGCAACTTTTCCAAGCTGGAGCCTGCTGTCTCAATCAGACGTTTATTTTATTTACATCACAGTATAGAAATTCTCCTTGGCCTCTTCCTCCTGGGTTGAAAACATGGGTGGAAATGGTGACGCAAGCTCTCATCCTGGAGGGCCAGAGAGCAAACAAGGCATCTGTTGTGACAGCTGGGTGAAGGCCAGGATGGGGGCCCTTGCCTCTCTCGAAGCAGCCTCCTTGCCTCTCACCACTGGGCCACACCACCTTCTCGATCCCTGGGCTTGGCTTCCTGAGTCCTGGAGCCTGATGTCAGCCTTGACACAAAGGCCAGCGCTTGAGGCTTCGCTGCTCAGCTCCTGACAGATGGAACAGAGAGGAGACCTCAAGGCCAGCGCTGTCTGTTTCGGATGAGTTGACAGCTCCCTCTGGGCAAGACAGGCTGCCCTTTGGCCTCCAGGGATGGGCCTGTCAGTCCAGCCACCCACTTGCCTTCTTTCTTTCTTTCTTTCTTTCTTTCTTTCTTTCTTTCTTTCTTTCTTTTCTTCCTTCTTTCTCCCTTTCCTCCCTCCTTTCTTCTCTTTACACCTTCTTTGCCTTTTCTTTCTTTCTTTCTTCCTCTCCCTCCATTTTCTTACTTTCATTCATTCTTTCTCTTTACCTCCCTTCTTTCATTTCCCTATTTTCCTCCCCTCCCTTCCCCTTCTTGACTTTTCTTTCGTAGGTGATCTTCCTTCTTTCCTTCCTTCCTTCCTTCCTTCCTTCCTTCCTTCCTTCCTTCCTTCCTTCCTTACCTTCTTTCTTCTTCTCTTCTTCTTTCTTTCTTCCTTCTTCTCTTCTTTCTCCCTCCCTCTCCCTCCCTCTTTCTTTCTTTCTCTCTTTCTTTCTTCTTACATCTATCTTTCTTTCTTTCTTCTTACATCTTTCTTTCTCTTTCTACATCTTTCTTTCTTTCTTTCTTTCTTTCTTTCTTTCTTTCTTTCTTTCTTCCTTCCTTCCTTCCTTCCTTCCTCTCCCTCTCTATCCTTCCTTCCTTTCTTTTTCTTTTCTTCCTTCCTTCCTTCCTTCCTTCCTTCCTTCCTTCCTTCCTTCCTTCTTTCATCCTTTCTTTTCTTTCTTTGCCCCTCCCCATTTCTTCTTTTTTTCCTTCCCTGCCCCTCCCTCCCTCTGTTTTTCAAAGATTCTAGCTAACATCATAAAAGGTTTGTTTATTTATCGTGTCAGGAGCAACCAGACATTTGTATTACATTTTTACCAAAACAAACAAACAAACATACAAAAGACACAGTTTGCAAGCTTGGTAGTTGATTAAATGTCCTTTGCCCAGTACCTGGCCACTTGGAGTGCCTCTGGTGTTACTATAAGAAGGTCCTCCATGGTGCATGTGGCAGGGCTCAGGTTGCATTGCAGCAGGTGGTCAGTGGTTTGCTCTTCTCCACACTCGCATGTCGTGGATTCCACTTTGTGGCCCCATTTCTGAAGGTTGGCTCTGCATCTCGTGGTGCCAGAGCGCAGTCTGTTCAGCGCCTTCCAAGTCGCCCAGTTTTCTGTGTGCCCAGGGGGGAGTCTCTCATTGGGTATCAGCCATTGATTGAGGTTCTGGGTTTGAGCCTGCCACTTTTGGACTCTCGCTTGCTGAGGTGTTCCAGCGAGTGTCTCTGTAGATCTTAGAAAACTATTTCTAGATTTAAGTCGTTGACATGCTGGCTGATACTCAAACAGGGGATGAGCTGGAGATGTCTCTGCCTTGGTCCTTTCACTATTGGCTGCTACTTCCCGGCGGATGTCAGGTGGTGCAATACCGGCTAAGCAGTGTAATTTCTCCAGTGGCGTAGGGCGCAGACACCCCGTGATAATGCGGCATGTCTCATTAAGAGCCACATCCACTGTTTTAGTGTGGTGGATAAAAGGTTAGGATGGTGTACTAGAGCAGTCTGGCATGGAATTCCAAGGTCCTATAAAACCATAAATTCCACGCATTGGAGCCATGGCTGCAAAAATGGGTTTGAACTGCTTACATTGCGTAGTGCCATATCCACATGCTGTACAACTGCAGCAAGCCACTCTGCAACATAGACACCCATGCTTGGAAAAGTTACCTTTTCACAGCCACAGCTTTCAGAAACCTGTGGTGATGGGGATGTCTCTGAGAGCTGCTGCCTGTGAATCTGTCACGTCCAATTTGAAAGAGCAAGCCGTAATGCCAGGGGACTCCGAGGGCTTTTGTCTCACGCTCTCCATCAGCGAGTTCGGCATTTGCTCTTCCGGCAGCTCAGTTGGTGACCTCGCCGTTTAATTTTTAATGTCTCGGAATTAAATTGCCGCGGCAAATGAGGAAAATGCAATTAGCAAATTTGCAAGGAACTCGCTGCTTTTCACAATCGTTGGGCCCGGGAAAAGATAAAATGATTGCAAAGAGGTGGAAGAAAAGACAACTGTCCTCAAAATAGGTTGCTGTAAATTTTCTAGGCTGTATGGCCATGTTCTAGTAGCATTCTCTCCTGACATGTAGCCTGCATCTGTGGCTAACATTTCAGAGGTCTGTTGGGATTGGAGCAAATGGATTGTATATGTATCTGTGGAATAACGTCCAGGGTGGGAGAAAGAACCCTTGTCTGTTTGAAGCAAGTGTGAATGTTGCAATTAGCAAGCTTGATTAGCATTGAGTACCCATGAAGCTGCAAAGTCAACAATTCCATCAGCGCTGCCTCCAAAAAATCCTGCAAATTTCTTGGGAAGCCAGGCGGACAAATGTCAAGTGCTGGAAGAAGCAAAGACCACCAGCATTGAAGCAATGGTCATAGAATCATAAATCATAGAATCATAGAGTTGGAAGAGACCTCATGGGCCATCCAGTCCAACCCCTGCCAAGAAGCAGGAATATTGCATTCAAATCACCCCTGACAGATGGCCATCCAGCCTCTGTTTAAAAGCTTCCAAAGAAGGAGCCTCCACCACACTCCAGGGCAGAGAGTTCCACTGCTGAAAGGCTCTCACAGTCAGGAAGTTCTTCCTCATGTTCAGATGGAATCTCCTTTCTTGTAGTTTGAAGCCATTGTTCCGCATCCTAGTCTCCAGGGAAGCAGAAAACAAGCTTGCTCCCTCCTCCCTGTGACTTCCTCTCACGTATTTATACATGGCTATCATGTCTCCTCTCAGCCTTCTCTTCTTCGAGGCTAAACATGCCCAGCTCTTTAAGCCTCTCCTCATAGGGCTTGTTCTCCAGACCCTTGATCATTTTAGTCGCCCCCCCTCTGGACACATTCCAGCTTGTAAATATCTCTCTTGAATTGTGGTGCTCAGAATTGGACACAATATTCCAATTTGAATGCAATATTTGAATGCAATATTTCTGCTTCTTGGCAGGGGGTTGGACTGGATGGCCCATGAGGTCTCTTCCAACTCTTTGACTCTATGATTCGATGATTCTATGATTCTCTGATGAATCTTCTTTGGAGTGACACCTGCTGTTGTCAAGAATTCAATTACTGCACATTGCTTAAGTTGCATTGACCGACCATCTGCGCAGGGTTCAATACTTTGCACTTTAACAACACAACCATTCAATGCTAAGACTTCCCACCAAAATGGAACTGTAGGGGAGAGTCTACTGAGCAAGCTAGTACCAGCCACATACCAGTACTGCCATCTGTTGAGGAGTTACGGAGGTGGAGGCATTACTTTTCATTCAACCCTCGTAGCTTCTTAGTCTCGCCAGGCATGGATCCACAGGCGGCCCACTGCTGGTACCTCTCATCCGCTTAACATATCTTGGTATCTGTGCTTTGGGATTCGCTATCCACGGTCCGGATCTCACTATCCGCAGCTGCTTGAAATTGCTCAATTTCATATTTTATATGCAAGACTCTTATAATAATAATAATACACCTTTATTTGTACCCCGCTACCATCTCCCGAAGGACTCGGCCGAGACCCAATACAACAATAAACAAGACAACAACAATACAGCAGTAAATAAAACTCAAGCAATAATATTAACAATAACAACATGACACAATTAAAAACTGATGTCAGGGCCAGATGTAAAGGTTAAAATTTAAAAAGCTAGGCATGACCAGGTGAAATGGATAGATATTTTGGAGAATAGGTAGGGCGTGCAGACAGCCTAGACAGTCTAGTAAAGTGCCTTTGGGACAAAGTGCTTGGAGTTTCCTATTCTGGGAAGGCACACTGAAACAACCACGTTTTCAAGCTCCTCCTAAAGACTGCCAACGTCGGGGCATGCCTGATATCCATTAGGAGTGAGTTCCAGAGTCGAGGGGCTACCACAGAGAAGGCCCTGTCCCTTGTCCCCACCAATTGTGCTTGCGATGTAGGTGGGATCGTGAGCAGGGCCTCTCTGGAAGATCGAAGAGATCGTGTGGGTTCGTATACTGAAATGCGGTCACGCAGGTAGGCGGGTCCCAAACGGTTTAGGTAAGCACCTGCACCTTGTATTGGGACTGGAAAATGAACGGCAGCCAATGGAGCTCCTTAAACAGGAGGGTTGACCTCTCCCTGTAAGGAGCACCAGTTAACAATCTGGCCTGCCGCCCGTTGAACCAGTTGGAATTTCCGGGCCGTTTTCAAGGGCAGCCCCACGTAGAGTGTATTACAGTAGTCTAATCTAGAGGTAACTAAGGCATGGACCACCCTGGCCAGATCCTCTTTGGCTATATCATTGATAGACACTGGTATCATTATAGGCTGAGGCTTGAGCTGATGGTTGAAATGAGAGAGGCAGGCTATAAATCCATCCTCTTTGATAAGCTGGCAGGCCTGGAACATTTTAATCAGATGGGAGACAGAGGGAGCTAATCCTCCCACGACTTGAATTGGCCTGTAATGAGATAGATTACGAAACCTGCGTCCAAGGCAAGCCCTAAATAGCATGTTTAGTTTAGCCTTGTCTGTGCTGCAGATGCCTTCTATCCTCAGATGGTCCAGCAGAGAGAACAGGGCACGCAGGAGTTGCTTGCAAGCAGGCTTACAATGCATTTGCATTGTAGATCAGCCAAGGGAAAACTTTGGCCCTCCGGGTATTTTGGACTTCAACTCCCATAATTCCTAACAGCCTACCAGCTGTTAGGAATTGTGGGAGTTGAAGTCCAAATACACCTGGAGGGAGGGCTGAAGTTTGACCATATCTGCTGTAACTTGCACGACCCAATGCTATAGAATCCTGGGAGTTGTAGTTTTATAAGGTCTTTTGCATGCTATATACACCAGTGGTTCTCAACCTTGCTAATGCCGTGACCCCTTAATGCAGTTCCATATGTTGGGGTGACCTCCAACCATAATATTGTTTTCGTTGCTACTTGATACCTGTCATTTTAGTACTGTTATACATCGTAATGTAAATATCCGATATGCAGGATATATTTTCATTCACTGGACTAAATTGAACATCAAATGCTAATCAAGGTGGTCAGTTGAGACATTCACACCTAGCTCCAGCAGACAAGCGTCCTTTGTCCCACCCTGGTCATTTTTTTTGTCGTGTCGGGAGCGACTTGAGAAACTGCAAGTCACTTCTGTTGTGCAAGTCACTTCTGTTGTGAGAGAATTGGCCGTCTGCAAGGATGTTGCCCAGGGGACGCCTGGATGTTTTGATGTTTTATCAACTTTCTGGGAGGCTTCTCTCATGTCCCCGCATGAGGAGCTGGAGCTGATAGAGGGAGCTCATCCGCCTCTCCCCGGATTCGAACCTGTGACCATTCGGTCTTCAGTCCTGCCAGCACAGGGGTTTAACCCACTGCGCCACCGGGGGCTCCATCCTGGTCATGCCACAGATATATAAACCCTTTTTCCTACTTCCAACAGATCTCACAACCTCTGAGGATGCTTGCCATAGGATGCAGGTGAAACGTCAGGAGAGAATGCCTCTAGAACATTGCCATATCTTAGTTTATTTCACCTGGTCACGCTCAGCATTATTTTACTATTTTAATTATTACATCTGGCCCAGCCATAGGTTTTTAAACGTCGTTGTGTTACTGTTAATGTTTGCTGTTTATTTTCTGTTTATGAGTTTTATTTTATTGTCATGTATTACTGTTTTTATTGTTTTTACTGATGTACTGTGAGCTCGGCCTCATGTAAGCCGCACTGAGTCTCTTGGGAGATGGTAGCGGGGTATAAATAAAGTTTTATTATTATTTATTATTATTATATATAGCCCAAAAAAACCCCTACAACAACCGGGTCCCAAACCGTTCAGGGCTTTGTAGGTAAGAACCTGCACCTTGAATTGAGACCGGAAGATGAAAGGCAGCCAATGGAGCTCCTTAAACAGGGGGGTTGACCGCTCCCTGTAAATGTAACTCCTATCCGAGTCAACTCTGGCAATACCATTCAGCAACAAATGGAACTGTCGTATGACACATGGGGGCTGCTTCCCCTCTATTTATGTTATATAGAGTTATGTCACTTTCGGCGCATTATGTCCAAACCAGCCAGGAACAACCTAGTCCTTTCAGCCAGCCTTGGTGACAGCCACAGATACGTACTCAGTCATAATAATCAATAAAGGCTCGCTATTCATTAAATCCTGGATGCCTGGCTTGTGCACCACAATCAATCCCTTTCACTGTTCAGTCCCTCAGTAGTCAGATTCCTGATAAGTGATATCTTGGGTTCATATGTTTTCACCTCCCCAGAGAGCGACAGCGCTGCCACATCCTTCTTTTCCCATGTCTCACTCACCAACAGTCTGGACAGAATGACTCCCAAAGCATCAGACCAGGGGCTCACGTTGTTCCCTCCGAACAATAGGACTTTTTTATTCTGCCCCGGGATCACATTCCGGGTTATCTCTGTGCCAGGTCGTCCTAAGCCAAGCGCTCCGGAGGGAGAGACGTCATACCAAGGCTGTCATGCCTTCATCAACACATATATCGGAATGCAGTGGTGCAATTGCTGGCTGATGTAGGAATTCAGGCTGCTGAATATCCCTTCAGATATTTAAATATGGCCATGATGTTGCCTTTGACCCATCTCTTCTCCAAGATAAACATACCCAGCCTGCAAAGTTGAGAGACTATGGAAACCCATTAGGTGACCTTGGATATGTCCCATTTTCTCAGCCTTCGGTGGCACAATGGGTTAAAGTCTTGCGCCGGCAGGACAGAATTCTGACAGGTCACAGGTTTGAATCCGGAGAGAGCATGGATGAGCTCCCTCTGTCAGCTCCAGCTTTCCATGAGAGAAGCTCCCACAAGAATGGTAAAACATCAAAACATCAAAAGCGTCCCCTGGGCAACGTCCTTGCAGACAGCCAATTCTTTCACACCAGAAGCGACTTGCAGTTTCTCAAGTTGCTCCTGACATGAAAAAAAAAAGCCTCAAAGAAAAATGAATGCAAACCAAGTGCGAGCAAATCTTGCCAAGGAAATCTCATTATCCCTGGGCAATGTCCTTGCAGACAGCCAATTCTCTCACACCAGAAGTGACTTGCAGTTTCTCAAGTTGTTCCTGACACACACACAAAAAGCCTCAAAGAAAAACTAATGCAAACCAAGTCTTGCCAAGGAAATCTCATGATCCCTGGGAAAACGTCCTTGCAGACAGCCAATTCTCTCACACCAGAAGCAACTTGCAGTTTCTCAAGTTGCTCCTCACACACACACACACACACACACACACACAGCCTCAAAGAAAAACGAACGCAAACCAAGTGTGACCAAATCTTGCCAAGGAAATCTCATGATCCCTGGGCAACATCCTTGCAGACAGCCAATTCTCTCACACCAGAAGCAACTTGCAGTTTCTCAAGTTGCTCCTGACATGAAAAAAAAGCCTCAAAGAAAAATGAATGCAAACCAAGTGTGAGCAAATCTTGCCAAGGAAATCTCATGATCCCTGGGCAACGTCCTTGCAGATATCCAATTCTCTCACACCAGTAGCAACTTGCAGTTTCTCAAGTTGCTCCTGACACACACACACAAAGCCTCAAAGAAAAACTAATGCAAACCAAGTGTGAGCAAATCTTGCCAAGGAAATCTCATGGTAGGTTTAGGGCTACCATAACTAGTAGGCACACAACAAGAACCACAGCCTTGGGAAGGGAGCTCAAAGGGACATCCAATCTAACTCCATTCAGGAAAATACAACCAAAGCACTCTTGCAAGATGCCCATCCAACCTCCGTTGAAAGGACTCCAAAGGAGGAGACTCTACAACACTACGAACACTCCTTGAAGTAGTTCAAAGCTCTCTAAGGATGGAAAGTTCAACACCTCTTTACCTGCCACTAATCAATTTATGGCAATTGTATTTTGATGCGGCACAAGTACTCTGGCAGAGAGGGCTGAAGACTTTGTAAAACCACAACTCCCAGGACTGCATAGCACTAAACCATGGCAGTTAAAGTGAAGCCACACTGATTCATTCTGCAGTGTTGATGCACCCTCAGACGCCAAAAGATATTCTTCCCCATATGTTAATGCATCGATTGTCTACAAGTATATGATTGCAGCTAGCAATAATATGCTGGGATGGAGAAGAAATGCTGTATTCCACAACACTGAAAAATCAGGCTGTGGGCCAGAGTTTTGCCTTGCTGTGGCTACATGTTTAGTTTAGTTTTGAGAGCCATGATTGCTGTTGACACATTTAGGCAGGCAAATCTCAGCCGCACATGGAAAGCTGGGTCAGTGGGTGTTTTTGCACAGGAAGGTGCTTGAGACGGAGGATCCCATTATCTGCACACTAGCTGGCGGGAGGCTGAAATCTTTCTATTGTGCGCCGGTAATTGCTTTGCCGACAGTCAAACGTGCTTCAAAGGGAGAAGATGAGCTTAATCGCTTTGCTTCCTCCTCTGTGGCCACGCTGTGTGCCACATGGGCAGCAAGGACAGGCTCAAATGCCACTGTGCCAGCTGCGCACCCATCGCTCATGTGCCATGGGAAGCTTCAGGAGGAACAGATTGATTCAGACTGGAGAAAGAGGCTTTTGTCCTCCAAAGTGCTCCTTTCCATTTTGCAATGTGATGCTGCAATGGAAGAGACCCCAAGGACTATCCAGTCCAACCCCGTTGTGCAAAGGCAGGAAGACATAATCCAAGCCCTCAAGACGGTGCCGTCGCGCCTGGGGACTATAGCTCTTAGTGAAAGAAGCATGGACATGACATCTTTCCCCAGGGGATTGCTTCTTGCCCTCCTTTAGGAAACTGGAACTCCCAAAGACCCAAAACACTGTAAATAACTCAAAATAAGATTTATTGATCACAAAGAGTTATCCCTTTAAGGCAATAAGCTGGAATTTCAGAGGGGTGAAGGAAAATATACATTACAGTCTCAGTTAGTCCTGGGTCCAAGGAGTTTGAAGCTGAGAAGCCTCACCAAGTTTCCTCTTTCCTCAATGGCTGTGAATGCCGGAGCAAACCACAACCCCAGTTCAAATGGCCTATGTTTGAAGACTCAGGATCTTTCTCTGGTGCCAAAAGAACTGGTTTGAAGGCGCTTGAGACTTCCAACGTCGTTCAGATTGGTCTGAACATGAAGCATTATTATTATTATTATTATTATTATTATTATTATTATTAAACTTTATTTGTACCCCCGCTAGCATCTCCCGCAGGACTCGTTGCGGCTTACAAAGGCCAAGGCCTCAACAAACAATACAACAATACAAACCTAGGCAAATTAAAAACAATTAAAGCAATCTAAAACAACAAGCAATGAACAATCTACTAAGACACAATTAAACTGGGCCGGGCCAGAGTAAGGGTACAAGGGTTAAAAGTGCTGATGTGACAGGTGGAAATGAGGCTTATGGACAAGTGCAGTGTGCAGTGTGCGGCGATCTTGGCTTTAATAAAGTGCTTGTGGGACTTGGTAATGGAGGTTTCCTATTCGGGAAAGGCACATCGGAACAGCCAGGTCTTCAAGTTCTTTCTGAAGACTGCCAATGTAGGGGCCTGTCTAAGTTCTTTGGGGAGGGTGTTCCAGAGTCGGGGGGCCACCACGGAGAAGGCCCTGTCTTGTGTCCCCACCAAACGCGCTTGCGACGCTGGTGGGATCACAAGCAGGGCCTCTCCAGATGAACGAAGAGAGCGTGTGGGTTCATAGATGGAGATGCGATCACGCAGGTAGGCTGGTCCCAAACCGTTCAGGGCTTTGTAGGTAAGCACCTGCACCTTAAATTGGGCTCGGAAAATAAATGGCAGCCAGTGGAGCTCCTTGAACAGGAGGGTTGACCTCTCTCTGTAAGGAGCACCAGTTAACATCCTGGCTGCTGCCCGTTGGACCAGTTGGAATTTCCGAGCCATTTTCAAGGGCAGCCCCACGTAGAGCGCATTACAGTAGTCCAATCTAGAGGTGACCAAGGCATGGACCACCCCGGCCAGATCAGCCTTCGCGAGGTACGGTCGCAGTTGGCGCACGAGTCTTAATTGTGCGAAAGCCCTCCCAGACACCGCCGACGCCTGAGCCTCAAGCGTAAGCGATGAGTCCAGGAGGACTCCCAAACTGCGGACCTGTGGTTTCAGGGGGAGTGTAACCCCGTCCAACACAGGTTGCCACCCTATACCCCGGTCAGGTTTGCGATCGACCAGAAGGACCTCTGTCTCTTAAGTCTCAAGGGTAAGAACCTCAGAATTGGTGCTGAGAAGTAATTTAAGCAGGGGCTTTTAGAGTCAAGTCTCTTACTCACGTCCATCTGATAGAAACTCTGATGGCAGAATGAAAAAGGGAAGCACTCCCCTCCTCCAGGAAGAGGTGGAGCCAAACAATTGAGCTTGAGAAAGCAATTCAACTGGTGCAAACAACATTGATTGACAGCTATAAATAACCAATCAATCCAACTATACATAAGCAGAGTAAAAAGGCAGGATTAAGCATGATACAACAGTTTAAATCTTGCAACTAACAGTTCTACACATAGGTGGCGCCACTCGCGCCATCACACTGACAGATGGCCATCCAGCCTCTGCTTGGAAAACACCAGAGACATATCCCGCTTACTTCCTTGGGCTGTACATACTTTTATATGAAACGTGATTTTATTTTATTTGGATGTTGTGTGTTTTCCAGGCTGTGTAATAATAATAATAATAATAATAATAATAATAATAATAATAATAATAATAATTTATACCCCACCACCATCTCCCCAAAGGGGACTCGGGGCGGCTAACATGAGGCCAAGCCCGAAGATACAATACAGCAAAATAAAATACAAAACATCACAATAAAATACATAAAATAAACAGTGTAAAAAAGTGAAATATAACATAATAGAAAATCGAACACAATGGGCAGGCCAAATGCACAAGCTAAAATGATAAAACCCTGGGTGAGATAGGAGTGGAAAAAGTGTGTTTGTGAGGGAGAAGCCCAAAAAAGGATGAATAGTGGGGACTCATATATTCTGCCCTTCTCACCCCACAGGGGACTCATTCAATGCCCATTAGACATACAACATATATAGACAGACACAGAGGCAATTTAACATTCCAACTTTCCAGCTCATGAGGATATTCTTGATTCCGGCCACTTGTGACACCGAGTCCTTGATGGTACCTCCTCATTCTTACACACACTGCTGGAAGGTTCTTTGGTGTCATAAATTAATTAAATTAGCCTCCCCGCATAAAGTGATACCTAAATTTCCTAACTGACAGATGCAACTGTCTTTCAGGCTGCATACGTCAACAGCAAGCTAGATTCTTAATGGTTGGGAGCTCACTCTAGCTTGGGCTGGCTTCGAACTCATGACCTTTCAGTCAGTAATGATTTAATGCAGGTGGCTGCTAACTAGCTGCGCCACAGCCCGGTCTTTAGCTTTTTTCTGAAGATCAGGAGGGAGGGGGCTGATCTGATTTCACTAGGCAGGGTGTTCCATGGCTGAGGGGCCACCACTGAGAAGGCTCTGTCTCTCATTCCCACAAACTGTGCCTTTGAAGGAGGTTGTACTGAGAGCAGGGCCTTCCCAGGGATGGTTCATAGAGGGAGTTATGTTTGAACAGGTAAGCTGGGCCAGACTGTTTAGGGCTTTATAGGCCAAAGCCAGCACTTTGAATTGTACTTGGTAGCAGACTGGCAGCCAGTGGAGCTGACGTAACAAGGAAGGTGCATGCTCCCTGTACCCCAGTCCGGTGAAATCTGGCTGCCTCCCATTGGACTACTTGAAGCTTCTGAATAATCTTCAAAGGCAACCCCACGTAGAGCGCATTGCAGTAGTCTATTTGGGATGTAACAAGAGTGTGGACCAAAGTCTGGATTCTCAAGATACGGGTGCAACTGCCGCACAAGTTTTGCCCGCACAACACCCCATTGATTTTGGCTATGAAAGCCTTCAACAATACATTCATTTTTATTGCATTCATTGAATTAATACAGCAGATCCTCCACTTTGCAAGAGGAAAAAAAGGAGAAAAAGTCCACATTCCTAAAATTTGGAAGAACACCTTTCTAGAAATCCTTCCAGAACAGATCTATGGCCAAGTTGCACCAGATGTTGACAACAGAAGTGTTCACTCTAGACATCTTTAGGTCTTCTTGTACAACTCTCTGGTCAACATCTGTTGGAGGTTGACCACAGAGTGGCACTGGTGGACCTAGAAAATATATTAATCTAATATGAATAGCCCTATCTATAAGTGCGGAATACCATCTGTACTCTGCTTTCCCCCCACAGATCTACAGTAGCTTATCATTTCATTCATATAATATACTAGCCGTCCCCTGCCAGGCATCGCTGTGGCCCAGTCTGGTGATCTGGAAAATAAATTAATGAGCAAGTGTTGGCTCCTTATATATATAATTTCTTTATGCTTGTGAGTAAACAGTATTTCTTGTTGTTTCTTTGTCAGTGTTGATGTAGAGATGGTCTGGTTTGCCTACTATGGAACATGCAACATATCATTGTCCTTCTCTAGGGGTCCCTTTAAAATCTATGATACTATATCTCTCTCTGTGTGTGAATCATATATCTCTATATTTTCCATTCTTCTGGTGGACAGGAAAAGAGCTTTAAAGATGGCCTCAAAGCCAACCTTAAAAACTCTGGCATAGACACTGAGAACTGGGAACCGCTCCAGCTGGAGGTCAGCTGTGACCAGCAGTGCTGCAGAATTCGAGGAGGCACGAGTGGAGGGTGAA
>NW_026846588.1:274414469-274579427 GCF_025583915.1 Anolis sagrei ordinatus | reverse complement strand
AATGCTGCCTTAAGGCCATCCAGTCCAACTCCCTTCACCAGGGCATGAAGACATAATCAAAGCCCTCCTGACAAAGGGCCATCTAGCCATTCACACACACACACATATATGTATATGACAGATGCAGTATCAGAGATTTGAAAGAGACTCCTAAAAAAGGACAATTATATGTTGCACGTTCCAGAGTAGACAAACCAGACAATCTCCACATCAACACTGACAAGGAAACAGCAAAAAATACTAGGTTCTTGTGGGTTTTTTCAGGCTATATGGCCATGTTCTAGAGCAGTGGTTCTCAACCTATGGGTCCCCAGGTGTTTTGGCCTACAACTCCCAGAAATCCTAGCCAGTTTACCAGCTGTTAGGATTTCTGGGAGTTGAAGGCCAAAAACATCTGGGGACCCCAGGTTGAGAACCATTGTTCTAGAGGCATTTCTCCTGACGTTTCGCCTGCATCTATGGCAAGCATCCTCAGAGGATGCTTGCCATAGATGCAGGCGAAACGTCAGGAGAAATGCCTCTAGAACATGGCCATATAGCCTGAAAAAACCCACAAGAACCTAGTGATTCCAGCCATGAAAGCCTTCGACAACAAGAAATACTGTTTACCCACAAGGATAAAGAAATTACATATATTAGAAACCAACACTTTTTCATTACTTTATTTTCCAGATCAACAGACTGGGCCACAGCAACACCTGCCAGGGGACCGCTAGTAGCTTTATAAACAAGCCCCTTGGTCTCCCTAAGGATGTCCCGGTCCTCAAACACTTTGGAGAAATGCTGCACTCGCAGAGCTCAGTCGGTTGTATTTCAGTGTCAATGTTGACTTTTGTGGAGAGGTGGCTGCCAAGGCAGCGGAAATGGTCCACATTTTCTAACATTACACCATGAAGCTCTCTTTCTGGCATTGCAAATGGGTTGCTAATTCACCTGGCCTCACCTGAAGGGGCGGGGCCAAGGCTATTGCTAAGACTCCGCCCCCTTTCCGGGGCCGCCAATGAGCAGCGCGCGGGGCGTCAACCCTTTCCCTGCCTGAGAAAGGAAGGAAGGAAGGAAGGAAGGAGCTGAAGAAGAGAGAAGGCGCTCCGGGTGCCTGGAGGGGAAGCGGGCAAGGTGGACTCCAACTTGGGCTCCTGAAGCGGACCGGGGGTCATTTTTGGCTTCGCCTGCGTGGCTTGGCCTCTCCTTCTCCCGGCGGAGGAGGGTTGGCCAAGAAGGCTCCGCCTTTGCTTCTCTTCTGGCAGCCGAGTTGGGAGCTGCGGGCGGAGGAAGAGGAAGGAGAGAAGGAGGAGGAGGAGGAGGAAGAGCAGGGGGAGGCCTTCCTCGCCCAGGAGGGTGGGCTTCCTCCCCGTGGACCCGCCACCCTCGGCGTGGGCTGCAAAAGCGAGCCAAGGAGGGAGGCAGGCTTCGCGGTGGCTCTTCTCCCGACTCTGCAGCCTTCCTCTTCTTCTCCACAAGCCCAGGACTAGAGGCAGCCCAGAAGAGAGGAGAGAGAGTGGACCCAACAGCCTTCCTCTTCCTCCTCCCCCCAAGCAGCTGACACAAGCCTAGGACTTGAGGCAACCCTTGGAGAGACCCTTCCTCCTCCTCCTCTTCTTCTTCCTTCTCCTCTTCAGGATCTTTTGGAGGAAGCCCAGGAGACAAGAGCCTTCCTCCTTCTTCTCCTCCTCTTCTTCTCTGAAGCAGCTGACACAAGCCCAGGACTTGAGGCAACTCCAAAGTCGGGGAATCCGACCCCATCGCCTTCCTCTTCTTCCTCCTCCTCTTCAGGATCTTTTGGAGGAAGCCCAGGAGACAAGAGCCTTCCTCCTTCTTCTCTTCTTCTTCTCTGAAGCAGCTGACACAAGCCCAGGATTTGAGGCAACCCTCCGAGAGACCCTTTCTCTTTCTTCGTCCTCCTTCTCCTCTTCAGGATCTTTTGGAGGAAGCCCAGGAGACAAGAGCCTTCCTCCTTCTTCTCCTCCTCTTCTTCTCTGAAGCAGCTGACACAAGCCCAGGACTTGAGGCAACTCCAAAGTCGGGGAATCCGACCCCATCGCCTTCCTCTTCTTCCTCCTCCTCTTCAGGATCTTTTGGAGGAAGCCCAGGAGACAAGAGCCTTCCTTCTCCTCCTCATCTTCTTCCAAGCAGCTGACATAAGCCCAGGACTTGAGGCAACCCCAAAGTCCCAGCCGCCTTCCTCCTTCTCGTCTCCAGGATCTTCTGGGGGCAGCCCAAGGGACAAGAGCTTTCCTCCTCCTCCTTCTCCTCCTTCTCCTCTTTTCCCAAGCAACTGACAGAAGCCCAGGACTAGAGGCAACCCAGAAGTCGGGAGATCCAACCCAGCCGCCTTCCTCCTCCTTCTCGTCTCCAGGATCTTCTGGGGGCAGCCCAAGAGACAACAGCCTTCCTCCTTCTCCTCCTTCTCCCAAGCAGCTGACACAAGCCCAGGACTAGAGGCAACCCCAAAGTCGGGAGATCTGACCCAGCCGCCTTCCTCCTCTCCTCCTCTTCAGGATCTTTTGGAGGCAGCCCAAGAAACAAGAGCCTTCCTCTTCCTCCTTCTCCTTCTCCTCTTCTCCCAAGCAGCTGACACTAGCCCAGGACTTGAGGCAACCCTAAAGTTGGGAGATCCGACCCCTTCCTCTTCTAGATCCTTTGGGGGCAGCCCAGAAGGCAAGAGCTCGGACCCACCACCTTCCCCCTCTTCTTCTTGCCTCAAGCCCCTTCTTCAAGCCTGGGTCTGGCTGGGAAAGGTAACCCAGGAGTGAAAAGTGTGGGCAAGCCACCTTCATCTCTCTCTTCTCTCCAAGGCGGAGGCTTCAAAGCACAGTTACACAAGCCCCAAAAGCTTGGACTCAGGTGTCTTCCTCTTTCTCTCTCTGTTGGGTCTCCTTCCACAAGCTCAGAGGTCGCTGAAGTGGGCTTGGAAGCAACCCAGAAGGAAGGAGTTTGGACCCACCTGCCTTCTTCTCTCGTCCGCTGAGTCCAGGTCTCGCTGAGTTGGTTTGGAGGCAACCTAAAGGACCCCACTTGTATCCACTCCTCTTTTGACCCCTGGGAGTGGGACCAAAGAAGGGTGAAGGGAGACCCATCAAAGCAGCCAAGGCACCCTTTTCCTCCATTATTCTCCCAAAGGAAGTTTGGCTCCATCATCCAGGTAAGGACATCTTTCTTGGCATCTTCTTGCAGAAAGCTTTCTAATTTTTGTGTTTCTCTCTCTTTACATTTGTATAAACTAAGGTAAAGGTTTCCCCTGACACTAAGTCTAGTCTTGTCCAACTCTGAAGGGTGGTCTTCCATCTCTATGTCTAAGCTGAAGAGCCGGCGTTGTCCGTAGACACCTTCAAGGCCATGTGGTCAGCATGACCACATGGAGTGCCATTACCTTCCCACAGAAGTGGTACTTATTGATCTACTCACATCTCCTGCGGTGGACTTGCAGAAAGCTTTCTATTATTATTATTATTATTATTACTATTATTATCATCTACATGTTTTTGAACTGCTAGGTTGGCAGAAGCTGGGGCAAACGGCAGGAGCTCACCATGCCCCCTGGATTTGAACTGCCCACCTTTCGGTCAGCAAGTTCAGCAGCTTTAACCCATTTCTTTACCAGGGGGCCCCTACATTTCTATTAGGCAGTGCTATATGATTGTTGGCCACCTTGAGTGCCTATGGCAGGCTTGGGCTCACTTCGGCCCTCCAGGTGTTTTGGACTTCAACTCCCACAATTCTGAACAGCCTAAGTTTGCCCAGGCCCGCCCTATGGTGAGAAAGGTAGGATAGAGATAAAATAAACAACAACAATTGATTGCTGTGAGTTTTCCGTGCTGTATGGCCATGTTCCAGAAGCATTCTCTCCTGACGTTACACCCACATCTATGGCGGGCATCCTC
The DNA here is from genome assembly GCF_025583915.1 of Anolis sagrei ordinatus. Taxonomy (NCBI): domain Eukaryota; kingdom Metazoa; phylum Chordata; class Lepidosauria; order Squamata; family Anolidae; genus Anolis; species Anolis sagrei. Next base: position 274,575,546 of record NW_026846588.1, on the reverse strand, counting down.
AGAAGTAGTGAGGTCTGTTGGAAACTGGTCAAGTGAGGTTTATATATCTGTGGAAAGTCCAGGTAGTTTCCAACAGACCTCACAACCTCTGAGGATGCCTGCCATAGATGTGGGCAAAACATCAGGAGAGAATGCTACTGTAGCATTGGCCATACTGTCTGGAAAACTCACAGCGACCCAGTGATTCTGGTCATGAAAACCTTCAACAACACGACAACAATGTTGTCAAAGTCAAAGGCTTTCATGTCCGGAATCACTGGATTTAATGTATTGTCGAAGGCTTTCATGGCCGGAATCATTGAGTTGTTGTAGGTTTTTTTCGGGCTATATGACCATGTTCTAGAGGCATTCTTTCCTGACGTTTCGCCTGCATCTATGGCAAGCATCCTCAGAGGTAGTGAGGTCTCACTACCTCACTACCATAGATGCAGGCAAAACGTCAGGAGAGAATGCCTCTAGAACATGGCCATATAGCCCGAAAAAAAAACTACAACAACCCAATCACTGGGTTGCTGTGAGGTTTCTGGGCTGTATGGCCACGATCCAGACCTTTACCTTTACTAAAGTTCAAAGCTGCCTGAATACCCGAAATGCACCAGGTCCTATCTGATCCTGTAAGCTAAGCAGGGCCAGCCCTGGATTAATACTTGGAGGGGAGACCGCCAATAAATACCATGTGCTGTGGGCTATGTTTCAGAGGAAGGAACTGCCAAAAGCATCTCAGAGTCTCCCTTTGCAATGCATGGGGTCACCGTAGGTTGATAATTGACTTGAAGGCATATACACAAGATTTGGTCCCAAATGCAGAAAGCCAGAACTTCAAGAGCATGAGAAAAGACATTCCTTTCCCAAGAAAACCCTATGAAATGCATACAGATGACTGCAAGGTGTGCACAAACACCTACAAGCTTAAGTTTTCAAGTGCCAAATTCTGGTCTTGGAGTCATGAACCCGCCTCCGAATGTTATCCTGGAGTGACCTGGGAAGAGTCCCAGGTGATGACTTTCCCCTTTGCACTCCATTCATCCAGATCCTATGCAGGTTGACTCAAAAACAAACCTTGAATGTTACCATTCTGGGGGACTTGTTTCTTAGTTGCTGTTCATAAGAGGGTTACTGCCAATTAAACCATTGAAATGCCCATCTTTGCATGCACTGCCTGGTAGTTGTCCACCCAGAACGTGGGATATGCAATGAGCTCTGTGCAGAGAATTGTCCTATTTCTCCTTCTATTTGTACCCAACCATTTGTAGGCTCACAGCCATTCTGTCCACCTTACATAATAAGGCTTTGAAGTGCTGCTGACCTATCCCTCAGTACTATTGTGTTTTTATGTACTGCTTGCTTGCTTAGGTGATCCCTCATAGTCCGAGTAGGATTGTCCTCTAAGATCAGTGTACTGATGGGTCTCAAGAATGGAAAATGGGATTTTGGTGGACAGGAAAAGAGATTTAAAGATGGGCTCAAAGCCAACCTTAAAAACTCTGGCATAGACACTGAGAACTGGGAAGCCCTGGCCCTTGAGCACTCTATCTGGAGGTCAGCTGTGACCAGCAGTGCTGTAGAATTTGAAGAGGCACGAATGGAGGGCGAAAGGGAGAAGCGTGCCAAGAGGAAGGCGTGTCAAGCCAACCCTGACCGAGACTGTGCTTCAAGCCAACCCGAACACTGATCCTGGAAGACTGTCCTACTCGGCCAACGAGGGATTGCCTAAGTAAGTAACTAACTGGTGAATCCATAGGTGACTGTGGAGCCCTATTCTTGACCTGCATGTTATCCCGCAGTGAAGGCATTGGTTTCCAGGTGGAAGGCAGTCCGGTCGGGGTTGGCTTGACGCACCTTCCTCTTGGAACATTTCTCTTTTTCACCCTCTTCAAATTCTACAGCACTGCTGGTCACAGCTCACCTCCAGCTGGAGTGCTCAAGGGCCAGGGCTTCCCAGTTCTCAGTGTCTATGCCAGAGTTTTTAAGGTTGGCTTTGAGCCCATCTTTAAATCTCTTTTCCTGCCCACCAACATTCCGTTCTTGAGTTCGGAGTAGAGCAACTGCTTTGGGAGACGGTGGTCGGGCATCCGGACAACGTGGCCGGTCCAGCGGAGTTGATGCACTCGCAGAGCTCAGGTGGTGTTGTATTTCAGTGTCAATGTTGACGGTGGTCGGGCATCCCAACAACGTTGCCAGTCCAGCGGATTTGGTGGCGGAGGACCATCACTTCAATGCTGGTGGCCTTTGCTTCTTCCAGCACGCTGACATTTGTTTGCCTGTCTTCCCAAGAGATTTGCAGGATTTTTCAGAGGCGACGCTGATGGAATCTTTCTAGGAGTTGCATGTGACGTCTGTAGATAGTCCATGTCTTGCAGGCGTATAGCAGGGTTGGGAGGACAATGGCTTTATAAACAAGCACCTTGGTATCCCTATGGAGGTGCATACAACAAAAATACCACTTGTATAACATAAACAATAATGTAATTCAACAACAGTATATAAACATGCTGCACTGTTAACTTCACAGCGACAACAAACAATATGGTGCAAATTTTTAATACAGTCGTATCTTCTTATAAGTAGCTTGTGGATCAGCCGACCACGACCGGTTTCGGCCTACCTCAGGCCTTCCTCTGGTGGACTGAAATTAATGTACAAATCAATGTTTTACTCCAGTAGCATACATATAGAACATCTGTATCATTAAATATCATAAGTTACAACACATTTAAGTACTTACAAAGTTATACACTTGAGAATTTGTTCTCTTCAGGGGAAACAGATATTTTTGAGTCAGTGGTATCTACATCAAAGGAACGAAATGTGGCTATGAGAGTTTGAAAATTACTATGTTACAAATGATTATTTTGTAGAAATATTAAATATTGAAGTATTTTACGCATTAAGAAATTAGTTAAGTCTTCACCCTTGTTATTACAACAATATTTGTTAAACATATCCATTAAATACCATAGTTGCAACACATTTAAGTACTTACAAAGTTATATACTTCATTCGGAAAAATGCTGCACTTGCAGAGCTCAGGCGGTGTTGTATTTCAGTCTCACTGTTGACATCTGTAGACAGTCTATGTTTCGCAGGCATATAGCAGGTTTGGGAGGACAATGACATTATAAACAAGCCCCTTGGTATCCCTACGGATGTCCCTGTCCTCAAGCACTCTTTGCTTCATTCGGAAAAATGCTGCACTCGCAGAGCTCAGTCAGTGTTGTATTTCAATGTCAATGTTGACATCTGTAGACAGTTTACGTCTCGCAGGCGTATAGCAGGGTTGGGAGGACAATGGCTTTATAAACAAGCACCTTGGTATCCCTACGGATGTCCCAGTCCTCAAACACACTGTGCTTCATTCGGAAAAATGCTGCACTTGCAGAGCTCAGGCGGTGTTGTATTTCAGTGTCAATGTTGACATCTATAGACAGTTCATGTCTTGCAGGCGTATAGCAGGGTTGGAAGGACAATGGCTTTATAAACAAGCACCTTGGTATCCCTACGGATGTCCCAGTCCTCAAACACACTATGCTTCATTCGGAAAAATGCTGCACTTGCAGAGCTCAGGCGGTGTTGTATTTCAGTGTCAATGTTGACATCTATAGACAGTTCATGTCTTGCAGGCGTATAGCAGGGTTGGAAGGACAATGGCTTTATAAACAAGCACCTTGGTATCCCTACGGATGTCCCAGTCCTCAAACACACTATGCTTCATTCGGAAAAATGCTGCACTTGCAGAGCTCAGGCGGTGTTGTATTTCAGTGTCAATGTTGACATCTATAGACAGTTCATGTCTTGCAGGCGTATAGCAGGGTTGGAAGGACAATGGCTTTATAAACAAGCACCTTGGTATCCCTACGGATGTCCCAGTCCTCAAACACACTATGCTTCATTCGGAAAAATGCTGCACTTGCAGAGCTCAGGCGGTGTTGTATTTCAGTGTCAATGTTGACATCTATAGACAGTTCATGTCTTGCAGGCGTATAGCAGGGTTGGGAGGACAATGGCTTTATAAACAAGCACCTTGGTATCCCTACGGATGTCCCAGTCCTCAAACACACTATGCTTCATTCGGAAAAATGCTGCACTTGCAGAGCTCAGGCGGTGTTGTATTTCAGTGTCAATGTTGACATCTATAGACAGTTCATGTCTTGCAGGCGTATAGCAGGGTTGGGAGGACAATAGCTTTATAAACAAACACCTTGGTATCCCTACAGGTGTCCTGGTCCTCAAACACTCTCTGCCTTATTCGGAAAAAATGCTGCACTCGCAGAGCTCAGGCTGTGTTGTATTTCAGGAGTTGCATGTGACATCTGTAGACAGTCCATGTTTCGCAGGCATGTAGCAGGGCTGAAGGACAATAGCCTTATAAACAAGCACCTTGGTATCCCTACGGATGTCCCAGTCCTCAAACACTCTCTGCTTCATTCAGAAAAATGCTGCACTCACAGAGCTCAGGCGGTATTGTATTTTGGTGTCAATGTTGACTTTGGTGGAGAGGTGGCTGCCTGCAGGTGTATAGCAGGGTTGGGAGGACAATAGCTTTATAAACAAGCTCCTTGATATCGCTACGGATGTCCCAGTCCTCAAACTCTCTCTGCTTCATTCGGAAAAATGCTGCACTCGCAGAGCTCAGTTGGTGTTGTATTTCAGTGTCAGTGTTGACCTTTGTGGAGATGTGGCTGCCAAGGGAGCAGAAATGGTCAACATTTTCTAATGTTACACCTTTAAGCTGTATTTCTGGCATTGGAGAGGAATGGTGACTGCTGGAAGAGCACTTTGGTTTTCCATCGATGGGGTGATGTGCTGCAGAGCAGGTTGGTATTCATTAGGAGGTGTTTCCCCTTGCAGACCCACATCCTCATGGAGGAAAATCTACCTCGCTGAATATTTTGCATGTTCAGCCAAGGAAAATAAGGATTGTGTGCTGAATGGTTGTGCGTTGGACTTTGAGGACCTGTTGTGTTTCCAAGAGTCAGGCCCGTAGCCAGGATTTCGTTTCGGGGGGGGGGGGGGGGGGAATTTTTTTTGGGGGGGGGTTCGGGGGGGTGAGTTTGATCGGGGGGGGGGGGGGGGGGCTGAGTGAGTGAAAGAGGGTCTACCCTAGCAAACCTTTTGTATCGTTACCCCAATACCCCCATGCATATGGGATATATAAAGCATGGTGATCAGATCATGATATGAATAAACATAACAGTTTAAATAATGCACCAGTAAGGCCTTCTCGCGAACCACCATGAGAATTTCGGGGGGGGGGTGAAGCCCCCAAAGCCCCCCCCGGCTACATGCCTGCCAAGAGTGCATCTACACTGCATGATGTTTGACACCGCTTTAAGTGCTGTGGCTCAGTGTTGTGGAATCATGAGAGTTGACTTATGGACTTTTACTGGCTTGCAGGGTTCTTACTTGCCTGCAGATTACTATTCTGTATTTAAATGGCTCTAGCTGGAAGCTTTTGAACAAAGTATGCATTGTAGTTGGGATCAGTCTGCAAACGTGCTTCTTGGAATTGGTTCCTTATTGTTTGGAAAAGAAAGAGAGAGAGAGAAGAGGGTGATGTGTGATTTCTCCCTTGATTCCAGGCCAAATTGGTAGACCGACTGACAAGTTGGATTAGAAGGGGGAAAAATACCCATCCATACTGGTAGCAAACAGAATCAAGTATCAGATGAACAGGCACTTGGTTTATAAACTGACGTGATAAATGGGGTGTATCTACACTGAAGAATAAATTTAGTTTGAGACCACTTGGTCAGACTACACCTGGAATATTGTGTCCAATTCTGGGCACCACAATTCAAGAGAGAAATATTGACAAGCTGGAATGTGTCCAGAAGAGGGCAACTAAAATGATCAAGGGTCTGGAGAACAAGCCCTATGAGGAGCGGCTTAAGGAGCTGGGCATGTTTAGCCTGAAGAAGAGAAGGCTGAGAGGAGATATGATACCCATGTATAAACAGGGATGAGGGAGCAAGCTTGTTTTCTGCTTCCCTGGAAACTAGGACACGGAACAATGGCTTCAAACTACAAGAAAGGAGATTCCATCTGAACAGAGGAAGAACTTCCTGACTGTGAGAACCGTTCAGCAGTGGAACTCTCTGCCCCGGAGTGTGGTGGAGGCTCCTTCTTTGGAAGCTTTTAAACAGAGGCTGGATGGCCATCTGTCAGGGGTGCTTTGAATGCAATATTCCTGCTTCTTGGCAGGGGGTTGGACTGGATGGCCCATGATGTCTCTTCCAACTCTAGGATTCTATGAACTTCCATGACTCCTTGTGATAAAATCCTGGGAGTTGCAGTTTGGTGAGGCCCCAGCATCCTGTGGCAGAGAAGACTAAAGGTAAAGGTTTCCCTTGGCATTAAGTCTAGTCGTGTCCGACTCTGGCGGGTTGGTGCTTATCTCCGTTTCTAAGCCGTAGAGCTGGTGTTGTCCGTAGATACCTCCAAGGTCATGTGGCCAGCATGACTGCATGGAGCACCCTTACCTTCCCACAAGACCAGTACCTATTGATCTACTCACATTTGCATGTTTTTGAACTGCTAGGTTGGCAGAAGCTGGGGCTAACAGTGGGAGCTCACCCTACTCCCCAGCTTCGAACCGCAAACCTTTCAGTCAGCAAATTTAGCAGCTCAGTTTAGCCTGCTGTGCCACCAGGGGGCCCTAGAAGAGAAGGCTAATACCCTGTAAAACTACAACTTCCAAAGCATTGAGCCTTGCAATTAGCAATAGAAATAGCAAACAGTGTCGCCTAGCCTGGAGACAAGAAAACCCAATGACTAGGGTTGGAAATGACAAGATTTATTCGGAGGTTTGCATTTGCTTTCCTCTGAGGCTGAGAGAGTGTAACTAGTGGATCTCCACGGCTGAGCAAGGATTCGAACCCTAGCCTTCAGAGTCCTGGTCCAACATTCAAGCCATTACGCTCAAACAATATACTCAAATGCAAGGCGTTTTGATAGTCCAGAAGTATGTAATTACAAACAGTCTATTCTTGATTAGTCATCTGTTTCCCAAGGAATTTGATTGTATTGGCGAGTTATTATTCATTGCTGCTTTTGTCTGTGCATTCCCACCTGGCTTTGAATATATTTCTATGTTAATTGGCTGGATCCTGCGCTTAGAACTGGTTTGATGTTATTTGCTGGAGTCGCCAAAAGTCGGCTTCCAAACCAAAGATATATCTATATATATATATATAAATGCTCTGTGCATAATGAGTACCTTAAAGACAAAAGAACCAATGAATGAAATCACACCAAATTTGGCAACAAAACTTCTCACTACACAAGGAGTGACCATCCCTCAAAAATTTATGATTTTGTCATTTGGGAGTTGTAGTTGCTGGGATTTATAGTTCACCTACAACCAAAGAGCATTCTTAACTCCATCAACGATGGAATTGAACCAAACTTGGCACACAGGACTCCCCTGACCAACATTAGAAGGTTTGGTGGGCATTGACCTTGGGTTTTGGAGTTGTAGTTCACCTACATTCAGAGAGCATTATGGACTCAAGCAATGAGGGCTCTGGACCAAACTTGGCACATATACTCCATATGCCCAAATGTGAACACAGATGGAGTTTGGGGGAAATAGACCTTGACATTTGGGAGTTGTAGTTACTGGGATTTATAGTTCACCTACAATCAAAGACCATTCTGAACTCCACCAGCGATGGAATTGAACCAAACTTGGCACACAGGACTCCCCTGACCAACATTAGAAGGGTTTGGTGAGCATTGAACTTGGCTTTTGGAGTTGTAGTTCACCTACATCCAGAGAGCATTATGGACTCAAACAATGAAGGCTCTGGACCAAACTTGGCATATATACTCCATATGCCCAAATGTGAACACAGATGGAGTTTGGGGGAAATAGACCTTGACATTTGGGAATTGTAGTTATTGTGATTTATAGTTCACCTACAATCAAAGAGTAGTCTGAATCCCACAAACGACAGAATTGAGGCACATTTCCCACACAGAACCCCATGACCAACAGAAAATACTTAAGGCCATCTAGTCCAACTTCCTTCACTAGGGCAAGAAAATGTAATCAAAGCCCTCCTGACAAAGGGTCATCCAGCCATAGATATAGATAGATAGATATGATTCACACACACAGATATATATATATAGTATCATAGATTTGAAAGGGACCCCTAAAGAAGGAAAGAGTAGGCAAACCAGACGCTCTCCACATCAACACTGACAAAGAAACAGCAAAAAATACTGTTTACCCACAAGCATAAAAAAATTACATATATTAGAAACCAACACTTTCTCATTACTTTATTTTCCAGATCACCAGACTGGGCCACAGCAACGCATGGCTGAGGATGGCTAGTCTATATAAAGAAAAATATAATGTTCATTTGTGGGATTAACATAACTCAAAAACCACTGGACAAATTGACATCAAATTTGGACACAATACACCTATCAGGCCAATGAGTGACCATCACTCATAAAAACACTGAAAAATACAGCAGAGGAGACTTAAAAAGCTAAAAAAGCAAAAAATACATTACAATGCATGCACAAAACACACATATATACACATATACACAAATATATACACACATATGTACACACACAAAACACACAGAAAGGGGGAAGGAAGGAAGGAGAAAAGGGGAGAGAAAGAGGGAAAGATGGAGGGAAGGAGAGAGGGAAAGAGAAAGGTAGAGAAGGAAAGAAGGAGAGAAGGAAACAAAAAAGTGAAAGAGGGAAGGAAGGAGAGAAGGAACAAAAGAGAGAAAGAGGGAAGGAAGGAAGGAAAGAGACAAGGAAGGATGCAACCAAAGAGCAAAGGAAGCGAGAAAAGAAAGAGAAAGGTAGAGAAGGAGAGAAGGAAATAAAAAAGTGAAAGAGGGAAGGAAGGAAAGAAGGAACGAAAGAGAGAAAGAGGGAAGGAAGGAAGGAAGCAAAGAGACAAGGAAGGATGGAACCAAAGACCAAAGGAAGGGAGAAAAGAAAGAGAAAGGTAGAGAAGGAAAGAAGGAGAGAAGGAAATAAAAAAGTGAAAGTGGGAAGGAAGGAGAGAAGGAATGAAAGAGAGAAAGAGGGAAGGAAGGAAGGAGACAAGGAAGGATGGAACCAAAGAGCAAAGGAAGCAAGAAAAGAAAGATAAAGGTAGAGAAGGAAAGAAGGAGAGAAGGAAATAAAAAAGTGAAAGAGGGAAGGAAAGAGAGAAGGAACAAAAGAGAGAAAGAGGGAAGGAAGGAAGGAACCAAAGAGCAAAGGAAGCGAGAAAAGAAAGAGAAAGGTAGGGAAGGAAAGAAGAAGAGAAGGAAATAAAAAAGTGAAAGTGGGAAGGAAGGAGAGAAGGAACGAAAGAGAGAAAGAGGGAGGGAAGGAAGGATGGAACCAAAGAGCAAGGGAAGCGAGGAAAGAAACAGTTAGAGAAGGAAGAAAGAAGAAAAAAGTGAAAGAGGGAAGGAAGGAGAGAAGGAAGGAAAGAGAGAAAGAGGGAAGGAAGGAAGGAACCAAAGAGCAAAGGAAGCGAGAAAAGAAAGAGAAAGGTAGAGAAGGAAAGAAGGAGAGAAGGAAATAAAAAAGTGAAAGAGGGAAGGAAGGAGAGAAGGAATGAAAGAGAGAAAGAGGGAAGGGAAGGAAGGAAAGAGACAAGGAAGGATGGAACCAAAGAGCAAAGGAAGCAAGAAAAGAAAGAGAAAGGTAGAGAAGGAAAGAAGGAGAGAAGGAAATAAAAAAGTGAAAGAGGGAAGGAAAGAGAGAAGGAACAAAAGAGAGAAAGAGGGAAGGAAGGAACCAAAGAGCAAAGGAAGCGAGAAAAGAAAGAGAAAGGTAGGGAAGGAAAGGAGAGAAGGAAATAAAAAAGTGAAAGAGGGAAGGAAGGAGAGAAGGAACGAAAGAGAGAAAGAGGGAAGGAAGGAAAGAGACAAGGAAGGATCGAACCAAAGAGCAAAGGAAGCGAGAAAAGAAAGAGAAATAGAGAAGGAAAGAAGGAGAGAAGGAAATAAAAAAGTGAAAGAGGGAAGGAAAGAGAGAAGGAACGAAAGAGAGAAAGAGGAAGGGAAAGAGACAAGGAAGGATGGAACCAAAGAGCAAAGGAAGCGAGAAAAGAAAGAGAAAGGTAGAGAAGGAGAGAAGGAGAGAAGGAAATAAAAAAGGGAAAGAGGGAATCATAGAATCATAGAATCAAAGAGTTGGAAGAGACCTCCTGGGCCATCCAGTCCAACCCCATTCTGCCAAGAAGCAGGAATATTGCATTCAAATCACCCCTGACAAATGGCCATCCAGCCTCTGTTTAAAAGCTTCCAAAGAAGGAGCCTCCACCACACTCCGGGGCAGAGAGTTCCACTGCTGAACGGCTCTCACAGTCAGGAAGTTCTTCCTAATGTTCAGATGGAATCTCCTCTCTTGTAGTTTGAAGCCATTGTTCTGCATCCTAGTCTCCAAGGAAGCAGAAAACAAGCTTGCTCCCTCCTCCTCCCTGTGGCTTCCTCTCACATATTTGTACATGGCTATCATATCTCCTCTCAGCCTTCTCTTCTTCAGGCTAAACATGCCCAGCTCCTTAAGCTGCTCCTCATAGGGCTTGTTCTCCAGACCCTTGATCATTTTAGTCGCTCCCTCTGGACACATTCCAGCTTGTCAATATCTCTCTTGAATTGTGGTGCCCAGAATTGGACACAATATTCCAGGTGTGAACCAAAGCAGAATAGAGGGGGTAGCATGACTTCCCTAGATCTAGACACTATGCTCCTATTGATGCAGGCCAAAATCCCATTGGCTTTTTTTGCCGCCACATCACATTGTTGGCTCATGTTCACCTTCCTGTCCACAAGGACTCCAAGATCTTTTTCACACGTACTGCTCTCGAGCCAGGCATTGTCCCCCATTCTGTATCTTTGCATTTCATTTTTTCTGCCAAAGTGGAGTATCTTGCATTTGTCACTGTTGAACTTCATTTTGTTAGTTGAAGGAAAGAGAGAGAAGGGACAAAAGAGAGAAAGAGGAAGGGAAGGAAGGAGACAAGGAAGGATGCAACCAAAGAGCAAAGGAAGCAAGAAAAGAAAGAGAAAGGTAGAGAAGGAAAGAAGGAGAGTAGGAAATAAAAAGTGAAAGAGGGAAGGAAAGAGAGAAGGTAGAAAAGAGAGAGAAAGAGGGAAGAAAGGAAAGAAGGAAGGAAAGAGAGAAGGAAGGATGGAACCAAAGAGCAAAGGAAGTGAGAAAAGAAAGAGAAAGACAGAGAAGGAAAGAAGGAGAGAAGGAAATAAAAAAGTGAAAGAGGGAAGGAAAGAGAGAAGGAACAAAAGAGAGAAAGAGGGAAGGAAGGAAGGAACCAAAGAGCAAAGGAAGCGAGAAAAGAAAGAGAAAGGTAGAGAAGGAAAGAAGGAGAGAAGGAAATAAAAAAGTGAAAGTGGGAAGGAAGGAGAGAAGGAATGAAAGAGGGAAGGAGGGAAAGAGACAAGGAAGGATGGAACCGAAGTGCAAAGGAAGTGAGAAAAGAAACAGGTAGAGAGGAAGAAAGAAGAAGGGAAAGAAAACGAGGGAAGGAAGGAAAGAGGGAGGGAAGGAAGGGGAGAAAAAGGAAGGTTGGCCACAGCAATGCATGTTGGGTACAGCTTGTGTGTGTGTAATTTTATCCTTTTCTAATTTTGATCTGAGTTAAAAATATGTACATTCACAACCGTAAATAAAACTTTTGCATGAAGTCAGCTCTATTTGAACAATTCGTACACGTTTTGAGTTCTTCCTGCACCTTTGACAGGAACTTGACGTGCCGAAAGGAAGCGCGTGGAGCATTTGCTCCTCCCTGCATTTCCCTGTCTCTCCGTATGATGTTTATTGAACTAATTTCTGCATGACGTGCTGTTGATAAATGTGCAAAAACAAGGCCAGAAGGAACTGCAGCTCGGATGCTTTGTCGCCGATTAGGACAGAAATTTCCATTCGATCCAGAAGCGTCCATGTCCCTCTGGGTTAGTGTCGCCGGGATTTCGAAAATCAGAATAATGGACAGCTGGAATTCATGACATGTGGGGATTAACAGGCTTGCGCTCTGCCCAAATACCAAAGGAAAGTATTGATTTCAGTTTGCCTAGTCGTGTATGAACAATCATAGACTCCAGGATGCACGTGTTTCTGTCTTTGGGTGCATTTACACTGCAGTTTGGTGCCGCTTTAACATCCATGGCTTGATGCTGTGCCATCATGCGATTTGTAGTTTGGCGAAGTACCAGCAGAGCAGACTAAAGAGCCTGCAAAACAATAACTTCCATGATTCCATAGTCATGATTAATGGCAGTCAAAGTGGTGCCAAACTGGATTATTTCTACTGTCTAGATGCACCCTTTATGCAGAATATGGGAAATCCATATTCCATATGGGATACACTTTCTAATAAGAGCTATTCTTTAGAATAGTGTTTCTCAACCTTGGGGACGGGACCTATGGAGGAGTTGCCAGGGGGTGTCAGGAGGGTCACCAAAGACCATCAGAAAACACAGTAACCCCCTGTGACGGGGTTGCCTTAGGGCATTGTTTCTCAACCTGGGAGTTGGGACCCCCGGGGGGCTGTGAGGGGGTGTCAGAAGGGTCACCAAAGACCATCTGGAAACACAGTATTTTCTGTTGGTCATGGGGGTTCTGTGTGGGAAGTTTGGCCCAATTCTATCATTGGTGGGGTTCAGAATGCTCTTTGATTGTCGGTGAACTATAAATCCCAGCAACTACAACTCCCAAATGACAAGGTCTATTTTCCCCAAACTCCACCAGTGTTCACATTTGGGCATATTGAGTATTCATGCCAAGTTTGGTCAAGATCTATCATTGTTTGAGTTCACAGTGGTCTCCGTATATAGGTGAACTCCAACTCCAAAACTCAAGGTCAATCCCCACCAAACCCTTCCAGTGTTTTCTGTTGGTCATGAGAGTTCTGTGTGCCAAGTTTGGTACAATTCCATCGTTGGTGGAGTTCAGAATGCTCTTTGATTGTAGGGAAGTGTCCAATGTGTGATCCAATATAACCACCAGCAGAGTGATCTTGTCTGCTGTGGACTCATCTTGTTGTGTTTCTAATAATAATAATAGTAATAATAATAATAATAATAATAATAATAAAAAATCCCATCAACTACAACTCCCAAATGTCAAGGTCTATTTCCTCCAAACTCCACCAGTGTTCACATTTGGATATATTGAGTATTTGTGCCAAGTTTGGTCCAGATCCATCATTGTTTGAGTCCACAGTGTTCTCTGGATGTAAGTGAACTACAACTCCCAAACTCAAGGTCAATGCCCACCAAACCTTTCCAGTGTTTTCTGTTGGTCATGGGAGTTCTGTGTGCCAACTTTGGTTCAATTCCATCAGTGGTGGAGTTCAGAATGCTCTTTGATTGTAGGTGAACTAAAAATCCCATCAACTACAACTCCCAAATGTCAAGGTCTATTTTCCCCAAACTCCACCAGTGTTCACATTTGGGCATATTGAGTATTCTTGTAGAGTTTGGTCTAGATCCATCATTGTTTGAGTCCACAGTGCTCTCTGGATGTAAGTGAACTACAACTCCCAAACTCAAGGTCAATGCCCACCAAACCCTTCCAGTGTTTTCTGTTGGTCATGGGAGTCCTGTGTGCCAAGTTTGGCCCAATTCTATCGTTGGTGGGGTTCAGAATGCTCTTTGATTGTAGGTGAACTATAAATCCCAGCTACTACAACTTCCAAATGACAAAGTAAATACCCCCAACCCCACCTGTATTCAAATTTCGATGTATTGGGTAGTGTACCAAATTTGGTCCAGTGAATGACAATACATCCCTGCAAATCAGATATTTACATTACGATTCATAACAGTAGCAAAATTACAGTTATGAAGTAGCAAGAAAAATAATGTTATGGTTGGGGGTCACCACGACATGAGTCGTTAGGAAGGGAGGGCAACACTGGTCTAGATGCACCCTTTATGTGGAATATGGAACATCCATATTCCATATGGGACACATTTCCTAATAAGAGGCACTTTTTAGAATAATATAATTCTAGTGCTGGAAGGGGCCCCATTCCAAACCCCATTCTTCCAGGTAGAAAGTGACAATCAAAACCTTCCCAGCAGATGGCCATGCAGTCTCTGCTTAAAAACCTCCAGAGAAGAAGATTCCACCACATATAAGAAGGAGTAACTTTTTTTTGTCGTGTCAGGAGCGACTTGAGAAACTCCAAGTCGCTTCTGGTGTGAGAGAATTGGCCGTCTGCAAGGACGTTGCCCAGGGGACGCCCGGATGATTTGATGTTTTTATCATCCTTGTGGGAGGCTTCTCTCATGTCCCCGCATGAGGAGCTGGAGCTGATAGAGGGAGCTCATCCGCGCTCTCCCCGGATTCGAACCTGCGACCTGTCGGTCTTCAGTCCTGCCGGCACAGGGGTTTAACCCACTGCACCACCGGGAGTCTCAGCCCTATATAGGACAAGCTTTCTGAGACTTAAATAGGACCCATCCTTTATCATAAGCAATCAGTGTTGTAGAGTTGGGATGCCAAACTTTCATCTCCAACTCTTCTCTTTTTGATCTCTGATGCCAACTAGATCTGATTCCTTCCTAAATGGCAAATGCATTTAGATTAGTAGTAACACACTTACTGAAGGAAAACATTAATGCAAGACATCCATCACTGCTGCACTAATAACTCGGCTGCTTAGGTGGATAGAGCCCACAATGTATTTATTTGATTAGAATGCCTGAACAAGAACGCTTCCCTAAATTCCCCTTCCACTAAAATAAGACTTTATTTTGGAGTTGGAGTGGGCGCATTCTGCCGCTTCCAGTGCCACTCAAAACGGCTCACAACTCCGACTCCGTGGGCTTTGTGTTGGCTGTACATCAGCGTCATTGACTCAGGCCCTGGAAAGAAAGTGCTCTTTAAGAGAACGAGTATCGTTATCCTCTTTATTTGAAGTCAATAGAGCATTAAAGCATCATATTAAAACGCTCGGGCAGAGATCCTGAATTGCAGTGGCCAATGAGACACTTTCTCCGGGTGGACTTGTGTCTTGTTCTCTAGCCCCGAGGCTCAACATACCTGTTTATAGATTGCGTCTCTCACATTGAATGGCCAAAGAAGGATGGAGGAAAGATAGATTCTAAAATCTTCCAGAAATCCATAATAATAATAATAATAATAATAATAATAATAATAATAATAATAATAACAACACTTTATTTGTACCCCACTACCATCTCCCCAAGGGACTCGGTGCGGCTTACATGAGACCGAGCCCAAACACAACAATACAGGCAATAATCACAACAATACACGCAATATGTAACTCCAGAGCTGTTGTTGTTGTTCATTCGTTCAGTCGTCTCCGACTCTTCGTGACCTCATGGACCAGCCCACGCCAGAGCTCCCTGTCGGCCGTCACCCCCAGCTCCTTCAAGGTCAGTCCAGTCACTTCAAGGATGCCATCCATCCATCTTGCCCTTGGTCGGCCCCTCTTCCTTTTGCCTTCCACTTTCCCCAGCATCATTGTCTTCTCCAGGCTTTGCTGTCTCCTCATGATGTGGCCAAAGTACTTCAACTTTGTCTCTAGTCTCCTTCCCTCCAATGAGCAGTTGGGCTTTATTTCCTGGAGGATGGACTGGTTGGATCTTCTCGCAGTCCAAGGCACTCTCAGAACTTTCCTCCAACACCACAGCTCAAAAGCATCGATCTTCCTTCGCTCAGCCTTCCCTAAGGTCCAGCTCTCACATCCGTAGGTGACTACAGGGAAGACCATGGCTTTGACTAGGCGGATCTTGGTTGCCAGTGTGATGTCTCTACTCTTTATTATTTTATCGAGACTGGACATTGCTCTCCTCCCAAGAAGGAAAGCGTCTTCTGATTTCCTGGCCACAGTCTGCATCTGCAGTAATCTTTGCACCTAGAAATACAAAGTCTGTCACGGCCTCCACATTTTCTCCCTCTATTTCCCAGTTGTCAATCATTCTTGTTGCCATAATCTTGGGTTTTTTTTATGTTTAGCTGCAACCCAGCTTTTGCACTTCTTCTTTCACCTTGAGAAGCTACAGGAACAGAATTTGTTGGCTACCTCCTATCTTTCCTCCACCCTTCTTTGGCCTTGTTTTTCTATGGAAAGTGCCGATTTCCGCCATCTGCCATGAATTCAAAAGTGGTGCCAATATCATAATCTTATGCCTTTTAATTTGTGTGTTTTAATGGTCTTATCTATGTATTTTAACTATGTTGAATTCCACCTTGAGGAGAGGTGGGTAAATAATAATAACAACAACAATAATAATACTCCTGACCTCACAATCGTGTTAAAAAACAAAGTATGGATCATGGATGTTGCAATCCCAGGTGACAGCAGGATTGAAGATAAACAACTGGAAAAATTGAGACGATATGAGGGTTTAAAGATCGAACTGCAAAGACTCTGGCACAAGCCAGTAAAGGGGCGATTTTCCTGCTTCTTGGCAGAATGGGGTTGGACTGGATGGCCCACGAGATCTCTTCCAACACTATGATTCTATGAACTTCCATGACTCCTTGTGATAAAATCCTGGGAGTTCCAGTTTGGTGAGGCCCCAGCATCCTTTGGCAGAGAAGACTAAAGGTAAAGGTTTCCCTTGGCATTAAGTCTAGTCTAGTGGTGATCGGCACACTGGGTGCAATGCCTAAAGACCTTGGCCTGCACTTAAACACAATCGATGCTGACAAAATTACCATCTGCAAAAGGCCACCTTACTGGGATCTGCACGCATTATTCACCGATACATCACGCAGTCCTAGACACTTGGGACGTGTCCAACGTGTGATCCAATACAACAGCCAGCAGAGTGATCTTGTCTGCTGTGGACTCATCTTGTTGTGTTTCTAATAATAATAATAATCTACAGTTTTTGTTAACCCCATCAAAAACTGGAAGCACTTGGTACCTGCTGGGGTTTGTTCCAGGACCCTCGTGGATACTAAAACCCATAGATGCCCAAATCTCATTATATACAGTGGCATAATAAAATTGTGTCCCTTCATATAAAATGGGAATATTTCCAAGGTGTGTCTGGTGGAATCCATGGCTACATAATCTGTGAATACAGAGGGCCAACTGCCGTACATAATAACCCATCTGAAAGCAATTCAACGATTAATAAAAATGGCAATTAAATGTTATAATGATTAGACGGTCATAACCAATTTGATAAGATTACGCAAATTCAAAAAACTTGGCCATGTACTTAGTGATGACTTGCTAGGCTTCCTGGAGCGAAATGATCAAAAGAGATTCAAGGCAGCAGCTATGGGAAAAGCTGCATAATGGGATGTATGAGGCAGTCCCTGGCTCCTCCCTAATAACTCTTTGAAAGGAGTGAGAATAATGGTGTGTTAAATCCATACATAGCTAAGCAAGATGGGACGGTGCTATGGGTTTTTCTTCCCTCGTGGAGCTTTGGATGGTGTATTATATTTGTTCGTTGTAATCACTTTGCAAACTCTTTCAAAGCTGGTTTAGACAGAAGGTGGGTTGTGGACCTCTGACCATTTCTGCCAGGATGAATCAGTTTCTTCTAGTTTCTGAGATTCTTGCCAAAATAAAAGAGGCTTTTCTCTGGTCTATCAAAGCTCTTCTGGAGCTCTTAAGGAAGGCGAATGCATTTCTGGATGAGTCAACACACTTCAGTGCTTCCTTCTTAGTCTTCCGGCAACTTCAATCTGTGTTGCTTTTGCATGAAGCAAGATGCAATGTGGGAGGAGTTGGGTCCCTTTTACCCAGTTGTCTTCTCACTTCTCTGCCAGGGATTGAATCCAGGTCTTCTTGGTTGGGAACAAGTCCCTCTCAGTCTATCCACAATTTGCAGTGTTATGTGCCAGCCAAGATGGTTTTGTGTGTGTGTGTGTGTGTGTTAGGAGTGACTTGAGAAACTGCAAGTCGCTTCTGGTGTGAGAAAATTGGCCATCTGCAAGAACATTGCCCAGGAGATGCCCAGATGTTTTGATGTTTTACCATGGCTTCAAACTACACAATGGCTTCAAACTACAAGAAAGGAGATTCCACCTGAACATGAGGAAGAACTTCCTGACTGTGAGAGCCGTTCAGCAGTGGAACTCTCTGCCCTGGAGTGTGGTGGAGGCTCCTTCTTTGGAAGCTTTTAAGCAGAGGCTGGATGGCCATCTGTCAGGGGTGATTTGAATGCTTCTTGGCAGAATGGGGTTGGACTGGATGGCCCATGAGGTCTCTTCCAACTCTTTGATTCTATGATTCTATGTGGGAGGCTTCTCTCATGCCCCCACATGGGGAGCTGAAGCTGACAGAGGGAGCTCATCTGCGCTCTCCCCAGATTCAAACCTTCGACCTGTCGGTCTTCAGTCCTGCTGGCAAAAGGGTTTAATTTATTTATTATTATTTATTTAGAGTTTTTATAACCCGGTCTTCTCAACCTCTGAGGAGGGACTCAGGCCAGCTAACAACATAAGATTCAATACAATAAGAAAAAACAGTATAGATCATCAATATAAAATACATTAAATACAATTCACTGCGCCACCTGGGGGTGCTTTCGTTTTGCAAAGTGGTGGCCCGAGGAGCGGCATACAGACTTGGGTATATTTAGCACAGGCTTGGGCAAACTTTGGCCCTCCAGGTCATCTTGTAAACCAGATCACAGTCCAGAGTGATTCCCAGGTATTTAGGTGTGCTGCAATGCGCCAGTGGGATTCCTTCCCAGGTCACCTCAGATCTCGAGGTGCTTCTCTGTCCTTAAGATGAAAAGCACACATCTGCGTTTTAGATGGATGAGGAATCAGCTGTTTTTCCCTGTAATATGTAGTAAGAGCACCTAAAGCTTAGGAGAGCTTCTGTACAGCTATTTCAAAGCAGTGGTGGCACGATCATCAGCATAGATGAAACTAGATGATATTTATTTATTTATTTATTTATTTATTAGATGCACTTATTAACCGCCATTCTCAGCCCTTACGGGCGACTCATGGCGGTGTACAGTACACGTAAAAAGACAGTTACAAAAGGCATGATATGTTTGAGGCCTGCTTTGAGAGCAAACTCCCTGTAGGGACATCAGATTGGGACATGTCTTTTAGAAGGATACTCAAGACTTGGCAATGGGACCAAGCGTTTGACAATACATTTTCTGGACTTTGCCTCCTGTGTAAGCTTTTGCATGCCTTTGGATTTGAGAAAGACCAGCAATGTGTGGCAGTGTCAACCCCGCCGAAGTGGAAGAATGTGCTTCTTCCAGCATAGATGTACACGACCTTTGATGTTCATGTTGCAAATATTATTTAGCAATGATTGGGGGAAAAAGCCCGGGGAAAAGACTTTTTTTTAAATCAAAGAGGGTTCAAAGCAGCCCCCACCCCCTTTGTTTACCTGCTGTTGAAAACGTAGAGCTCATTTAGGGGTTGTTTTGGGCATCTTTATACATATTACCTTGAAAGCACCAACCTTTTCATTATTGTTACCTATTTCCATTATAATATCCTTGTCTGTGAAGTCTTAGCTCTGCCTTTTCCTCTCCCCTGCTTCAGTTCCTCCTTGTTTATAGGTTTTCCCAATAGTGTAGATACCTTCCTTTGTATTAGTTTTGGGTGGAGCATAAAAAACCCCTAGAAGCCAGTGTTACTTGGTCTATTCTATTTGCCTGTATTGAGCTCCTTTGCTGGACTCCTCCTTTTTCTGTAGCAGAGGCTTAGAATCATAGAATCCTAGAGTTGGAAGAGACCTCATGGGCCATCCAGTCCAACCCCTTGCTGCGAAGCAGGAAAATTGCATTCAAAGCACCCCTGACAGATGGCCATCCAGCCTCTGTTTAAAAGCTTCCAAAGAAGGAGCCTCCACCACACTCCGGGCAGAGAGTTCCACTGCTGAACAGCTCTCACAGTCAAGAAGTTCTTCCTCATGTTCAGATGGAATCTCCTTTCTTGTAGTTTGAAGCCATTGCTCCATTGCATCCTAGTCTCCAGGGCAGAAGAAAACAAGTTTGCTCCCTCCTCCCTATGACTTCCTCTCACATATTTATACATGCCTATCATGTCTCCTCTCAGCCTTCTCTTCTTCAGGCTTAACATGCCCAGCTCTTTAAGCCGCTCCTCATAGGGCTTGTTCTCCAGACCCTTGATCATTTGAGTCGCCCTCCTCTGTAAACATTCCAGCTTGTCAATATCTCTCTTCAATTGTGGCACCCAGAATTGCACACAATATTCCAGATGTGGTCTAACCAAGGCAGAATAGAGGGGGAGCATGATTTCCCTGGATCTAGACACTATACTCCTATTGATGCAGGCCAAAATCCCATTGCCTTTTTTTTGCTACCACATCACATTATTGGCTCATGTTTAACTTGTTGCCCATAAGGACCCCAAGATCTTTTTCACCCGTACTGCTCTCGAGCCAGGCGTCCCCCATTCTGTCTCTTTGCATTTTATTTTTTCTGCCTAAGTGGAGTGTCTTGCATTTGTCACTGTTGAACTTCATTTTGTTAGCTTTGGCCAGTCATCTTTCTAATCTATTAATATCGTTTTGAATTCTGCTCCTGTCCTTTGGAGCAGACAACACCTATCCCTCCCAATTTGGTGTTGCCTGCAAACTTGATGATCATGCTTCTAACACTTCATCTAAGTCATTTATAAAGCTGTTGAACAGGACCGGGATAGAGGTTTGGGAATTGTCTGGTAATCCTAGGCCAAATCAATCCAAAAAACAGGCATCCTTAGCACCTGCATTCAGCAGTATTCTTATACCAGCAGTCCCAGTGACAACAGAAGCTTTTGACCAGCTTAAGCTTCACAAGAAAGAGGATTGAGACAGCTTATAAGCAATAGCTTGTAAACCATCGCTTTGCACCAGAAGACTCCAGAGAGATTTATTTATTTATTTGTCGTGTCAGGGCAAACAGTCAATTGTATTACATTTCTAACAGAAAAAGCAACAAACAGACAGAATACACAATTTGTGAGTTTGGTAGTTGATTAAATGTCCTTTGACCAGTATCTGGCCACTTGGAGTGCTTCTGGTGTTGCTGCAAGAAGGTCCTCCATTGTGCATGTGTCAGGGCTCAGGGTACATTGCAGCAGGTGGTCAGTGGTTTGTTCTTCTCCGCAGTCGCATGTTGTGGATTCCACTTTGTGGCCCCATTTCTGAAGGTTGGCTCTGCATCTCGTGGTGCCAGAGCGCAGTCTGTTCAGCGTCTTCCAAGTCGCCCAGTCTTCTGTGTGCCCAGGGGGAGTCTCTCATTTGGTATCAGCCATTGATTGAGGTTCCGGGTTTGAGCCTGCCACTTTTGGACTCTCGCTTGCTGAGATGTTCCAGCGAGTATCTCTGTAGATCTTAGAAAACTATTTCTTGATTTAAGTTGACGTGCTGGCTGATACCCAAACAAGGGATGAGCTGGAGATGTCTCTGCCTTGGTCCTTTCACTATTGGCTGCTACTTCCCGGCGGATGTCAGGTGGTGCGATATCAGCTAAGCAGTGTAATTTCTCCAGAGAGATGACTGCAGCCAGCAAAGGATCCTTTTGTAATGTACTGTTTTAAGTTACCTTATAATAGTCCCGGGTGGAGCTAACCTTTTATTCATCTTGTTTTGCGTAAACTCATTTTGGTTATCTTTTCACCTTGCTTAAAGTGCCTCTGTGTATTAAGGGTCTCAATCTTAACAGAAGACAGCCCCCAAGGAAAGCACCTGTATTCAACAGTATTCTTATACCAGCAGTCGCAGTGACAACAGAAGCTTTTGACCAGCTTAAGCTTCACAAGAAAGAGGATTGAGACAGCTTATTATAGTTTTTCCCGTAGGCTCGGGCGTGCCATCACATAGTCCACTTTCTAGTTGCTTCTACTTTATTTTGAAACTGTCATCATGGACTCGTGAAATCTGAAAATACGTCCTGGAGTGCAACTACACTGTAGAATTAATGCAGTCTGACACTGCTTTAACTGCAATGGATCAATGCTACAGAATTGTGATATTTGTAATTTGGTGAGTCATCAAAGTAGGCTAAAGTAGGCTAAAGACCTTGTGAAAATACAACTCCTGTGATTCTATAGCATTGAGTCAATGCAATTAAAGTGGTGTTGAACTGGATTAATTCTACAATGTAGATGCATCCCTGGATTGTAACAAAAAAGGTATTATTTTGAAGTTCATGTTTCAGTGATTTCTTTGGAAGGTGCTGTATGTAGTTGGCTTTGTTGTAATATAAACCTTCCACTTTGCACACTTATCTTGTGTATACACGTTTTTCCTCCCTCTCGTCTGTCAAAAATTTTAAAGGAAACAGGTCACAAAGTCCATCTGTTTCTGTGTTTTTCTCTGGCTGGCTCATAAAAATTCCAGTCGGGATTCCACAGGAGTCATCAAAAAAGCAGCAACGTTGGGTTTTGCAGTTCTCAAGAAGCATAGGAGCAAAAGTTCCCTGAAAGGAAATAAGCATTTCCCACTTGTAAACACAATTTCCCACTTTCTCGACTGCTTTGGCTAATTGGGGAATTGTCCCTCTCAGGCTACAGGATCTACACTGTAGAATTAGTGCTGTTTGATACCACTTTAGCTGCCCAGTGCAATGGAATCCTGGGATATCTAGTTTGGTGAGGATCCTGGGATGTCTAGTTTCATAGAATCATAGAATCAAAGAGTTGGAAGAGACCTCATGGGCCCTCCAGTCCAACCCCATTCTGCCAAGAAGCAGGAATATTGCATTCAAATCACCCCCGACAGATGGCCATCCAGCCTCTGTTTAAAAGCTTCCAAAGAAGGAGCCTCCACCACACTCCGGGGCAGAGAGTTCCACTGCTGAACGGCTCTCACAGTCAAGAAGTTCTTCCTCGTGTTCAGTTTGGCACATTCTTTGTCAGGGAAGGCTCAAGACCTTGTAGAACTACAACTCCCACGATTTCATAACACTGAAGCTTGGAAATGAAAGTGGCGTCAAACTGCATTAAAGTGGTGCCTAAACGACAACTCTCATGATTAAATAGCATTGAGTCATGGCCGTTAAAAGGATTAATTCTACAGTGTAGATGCACCCTGTATGTAGCAATAGGTTAATGGTTTTTTTGGCACATGATGAAATCAGAGCTGTGAATCCAGAGTTATGGAGTCGGAAATAATTTTGGGTGAGTTAGATTTGGAGTTTATAGAAAAATACAGGCGTTGACTTCAAAACGAAATAATATAACAATATATAGTAAAGGTAAAGGTTTCCTCTGATATTAAGTCTGGTCGTGTCCGATTCTGGGGGGTGCTGCTCATCTCCATTTCTAAGCCGAAGAGCCGGTGTTGTCCATAGACACCTCCAAGGTCATGTGGCCAGCATGGCTTCACGGAGTGCCGTTACCTTCCTGCTGAAGCGATACCTATTGATCTACTCACGTTTGCATGTTTTTGAATTGCTAGGTTGACAGAAGCAGGGGCTAACAGTGGGAGCTCACCCTGCTCCCCGGATTTGAACTGCCAATCTTTTGGTCAGCAAGTTCAGCAGTACAGCAGTTTAACCTGCTGTGCCACCAGGGGGCCTGTAACACTATATGGAACGAGGGTTGAATGAAAAGTAATGCCTCCACATTCCTTACTTGGGTTTGGATGGGAATATTTTAATAAATTAAATGCAGAAATAATCATTAGAATGTGCTCTTTAACTACCACTATTCACTGGGTTGTTGTAGGTTGTTTCGGGCTATATGGCCATGTTCTAGAGGCATTTCTCCTGACATTTCGCCTGCATCTATGGCAAGCATCCTCAGAGGTAGTGAGGTCTATTGCAACTAGGAAAAAGGGATTTATATATCTGTGGAATGACCAGGGTGAGACAAAGGACTCTTGTTTGCTGAGCTAGGTGTGAATGTTTCAACTGACCACCTTGATTAGCATTTGATTGCCTGGCAGTGCCTGGAGCAATCTTTTGTTGAGAGGTGATTAGATGTCCTTGTTTGTTTCCTCTCTGTTGTTGTGCTGTTCTAATTTTAGAGTTTGTTTAATACTGGTAGCCAGATTTTGTTCATTTTCATGGTTTCCTCCTTTCTGTTGAAATTGTCCACATGCTTGTGGATTTCAATGGCTTCTCTGTGTAGTCTGACATGGTGGTTTTGGTGGTCCAGCATTTCTGTGTTCTCAAATAATATGCTGTGTCCAGGTTGGCTCATCAGGTGCTCTGCTATGGCTGACTTCTCTGGTTGAAGGAGTCTGCAGTGCCTTTCATGTTCCTTGATTCTTCTTTGGGCAATGCTGCTGCGTTTGGTGGTCCCTATGTAGACTTGTAGACTTGTCAACAGCTTGTCCTTTGTCTCACCTGGTCATTCCACAGATATATAAACCCCTTTTCCTAGTTCCAACAGACCTCACTACCTCTGAGGATGCTTGCCAGATGCAGGTGAAACGTCAGGAGAGAATGCCTCTAGACCATGGCCATATAGCCCGAAAAAACCTACAACAGCCCAGTGATTTCCGATAGCCAAGCAAGCAATAATGTAATCCACTATTCACTTTTCCATATAACCACCAGACAATCGGATACATTTCTGCCAACGATGAACAAGTTTTCTGAAGCCGTCACAGAAGAAGTCGACACTCTGTTTCCGCAACCCATCGTGCACAGATCTTCCAATAGCCAAGCAAAGCAATAATGTGATCCACACGTTCTTGTGAAATGCCGATTATGCTTGAAATTTCTCTCTGAGTGATACGACGATCGTCCTGAATCAATCTGTCAACTTTTGCTTGTGAAACTCGGTGGTTGCTGTCACAGGACGTCCAACTCTTTGTTTGTCACGCAAGTCAGATGTTCCCACCTCAACATCTTTAAACTTACTCCCAACAATGCACAGTACTCACATCAACACAATCACCATAAACAGCTTGCATTCTCTGATGAATCTCCTTTGGGGTGACACCTTCTACTGTCAAGAATTCAATGACTGCTTGTTGCTTAAGTCGCATTGACCGACTTCTGCGCAGGGTTCCATACTTCGCACTTTAACACACAACCGTTCAATGCTAAGGCTTCCCACCAAAATGGAACTGTAGAGGAGAGTCTACTGAACAAGCCAGTACCAGCCGCATACCAGTACTGCCATCTGTTGAGGAGTTGCGAAGGTGGAGGGATTACTTTTCGTTCAACCCTCGTAGATGAATTTTCTTAAATTTGCCATACCCATCAAAGTAATGTATGTGTGTATTGTGTATTGGAAAGCATTTGGTAATGTAATGATAAATACAGCAGCAGACCTTTTGGCAACACATTAAACACACAATGAAAACATTTATATTAAAATATAATCAATAATCATTGTTAAATAATTAATTACTGCATGTAATTATAATATATTTGTAAGAAGAGGACTCATTGTGTATTATTCCCATCCGAAGAATATAGTGTAGTGGAAAATACAACTCTTCCTCTTCATCCCTTGGTTAAAATTGCATCTACACTGTCGAATTAATGCAGCTTGACATCACTTTAACTGCTGTATCTTAATCATTGTTGTTTTGCAAGGTCTTTAGCCTTCTATGCCAAAGAATGCTGGTTCTGCACCAAACTACAACTACAGCTCCCATTATGCCATAGCTTTGAACTGTGGCAGTTAAAGTGGTGCCAAACTGTATCAATTCTGCAGTGTAGACGCCCTGTTTGCGCCGTCGGATGCTAGCGCAGTCTGGCTTCCCAAAGTCAGGGTCACCCATGCCATAGCATTTCCAGCTTCTATTTATGGATCGGAAAGCTAGATAGTGAAGAAAGCTGACAGGAAGAACATCAGCTCCCTTGAAATGTGAGGATGTTACAGACTGTCCCAAAGGCAAATGAGTGTGTTTGGGAACAAGTCAAGCCTACATTCTCCCTAATAGCCAAAATGACTAAAGTGAACCCATTGTACTTTGGAGCGCATCATGGGATGACATGACTCATTGGAAAAGAGAACGATGCTTGGAGAAGCGGAAAGCAGAGAGAGCGAGGGAGCTGGGATGTAGCGTTGGTCTAAGACTCAATTGAAGTAGGTTTCAGTTCCTGCTCAGCTACTTGACTTGAGTTTATTTTCCTTATCTCAATGAGTTTTAAGCCCTGTTCAGGGAAACAGTGGAGGTTCCCAGAACCTTATCAGGGATTCCTTAGTACAAGAGTTGAATGAAAAGTAATGCCTTCACCTTCGTAACTTCTCAATGGATCGCAGTACTGGTATGCGGCAGGTACTGGCTTGTTCAGTAGACTCTCCTCTACAGTTCCATTTGGGTGGGAAGCCTTAGCATTCAATGTGATGTGGCGGCAAAAAAAGCCAATGGGATTTTGGCCTGCATCAATAGGAGCCTAGTGTCTAGATCTAGGGAAGTAATGCTACCCCTCTATTCCGCTTTGGTTAGACCACACCTGGAATATTGTGTCCAATTCTGGGCACCACAATTCAAGAGAGATATTGACAAGCTGGAATGTGTCCAGAGGAGGGCGACTAAAATGATCAAGGGTCTGGAGAACAAACCCTATGAGGAGCGCTTAAGGAGCTGGGCATGTTTAGCCTGAAGAAGAGAAGGCTGAGAGGGGATATGATAGCCATGTATAAATATGTGAGAGGAAGTCACAGAGAGGAGGGAGCAAGCTTGTTTTCTGCTTCCCTGGAGACTAAGACACGAAACAATGGCTTCAAACTACAAGAAAGGAGATTCCATCTGAACATGAGGAAGAACTTCCTGACTGTGAGAGCCATTCAGCAGTGGAACTCTCTGCCCCGGAGTGTGGTGGAGGCTCCTTCTTTGGAAGCTTTTAAACAGAGGCTGGATGGCCATCTGTCAGGGGTGATTTGAATGCAATATTCCTGCTTCTTGGCAGAATGGGGTTGGACTGGATGGCCCCTGAGGTCTCTTCCAACTCTTTGATTCTATGATTCTCTGATTCTATAGTAGTGTTGTTAAAGTGCGAAGTATGGAACCCTGCACAGATGGTCAATCAATGCGATTTAAGGAATGTTCAGTCATTGAATTCTTGACAGCAGAAGGTGTCACTCCAAAGGAGATTCACCAGAGAATGCAAGCTCTTTATGGTGATTGCGTTGATGTGAGTACTGTGCGTCGTTGGGCAAGCAAGTTTAAAGATGTTGAGGTGACACCTTCTGCTGTCAAGAATTCAATGACTGCACATTGCTTAAGTCGCATTGACCAACCGTCTGCGCAGGGTTCCATACTTCACACTTTAACAACACAACCGTTCAATGCTAAGGCTTCCCGCCAAAATGGAACTGTAGAGGAGAGTCTACTGAACAAGCCAGTACCTGCTGCATACCAGTACTGCCATCTGTTGAGGAGTTACGAAGGTGGAGGCATTACTTTTCATTCAACCCTCATAATATATGTAATTTCTTTATGCTTGTGGGCAAACAGTAATATAAGTAATTTCTTTCTGCTTGTGGGTAAACAGTATTTCTTGTTGTTTTTTTGTCAATGTTATGGTGATTGTGTTGAATGTGAGTACTGTGCATCGTTGGGCGAGCAAGTTTAAAGATGTTGAGGTGACGCCTTCTGCTGTCAAGAATTCAGAGACTGCACATTGCTTAAGTCGCATTGACCAACCCTCTGTGCAGGGTTCCATACTTTGCACTTTAGTAACACAACTGTTCAATGCTAAGGCTTCCTGCCAAAATGGAACTGTAGAGGAGAGTCTACTGAACTAGCTAGTACCTGCCACATACCAGTACTGCCATATGTTGAGGAGTTATGAAGGTGGAGGCATTACTTTTCATTCAACCTTCGTAATATATGTAATTTCTTTATGCTTGTGGGTAAACAGTATTTCTTGTTGTTTTTTTGTCAGTGTTGATGTAGAGATTATCTGGTTTGCCTACTCTGAAACATGCAACATATAATTGTCTTAGCATTGAATGGTTGTGTTGTTAAAGTGCGAAGTATGGAATCCTGCGCAGACAGTCAGCCAATGTGACTTAACCAACATGCAGTCATTGAATTCTTGACAGCAGAAGGTGTCACCCCAAAGGAGATTCATCAGAGAATGCAAACTGTTCTTGGTGATTGTGTTGATGTGAGTACTGTGCGTCCTTGAGCAAGTAAGTTTAAAGATGTTGAGGTGGGAACATCTGACTTGCGTGACAAACAAAGAGTTGGACGTCCTGTGACAGCAACCACCGAGTTTCACAAGCAAAGGTTGACAGATTGATTCAGGATGATCATCGTATCACAGCATAATCAGCATTTCACAAGAGCATGTGGATCACATTATTGCTTTGCTTGGCTATCGAAAGATCTGTGTATGATGGGTTGCGGAAACAAAGTGTCGACTTCTTCCATGACGGCTTCAGAAAACTTGTTCATTGTTGGCAGAAATGTATCCAATTGTCTGGTGATTATGTGGAAAAGTGAATAGTGGTAGTTAAAGAGCACATTCTAAGGATTATTTCTGCATTTGATTTATTAAAATATTCCCATCCAAACCCAAGTAACGAAGGTGGAGGCATTACTTTTCATTCAACCTTCGTAGGATGAGAGGATGACTGACAGTGAAAGACCTCCCCCTTGGTCGATGTGCAGATATGGGAAAATGCTAGTCATCTGGCACCATAGTTTGGGGTGTATTTACACTAGGCATGGGCAAATGTCGGCCCTCCAGGTGTTTTGAACTACAGCTCATAGAATCATAGAATCATAGAGTTGGAAGAGACCTCATGGGCCATCCAGTCCAACCCCATTCTGCCAAGAAGCAGGAATATTGCATTCAAATCACCCCTGACAGATGGCCATCCAGCCTCTGTTTAAAAGCCTCCAAAGAGGGAGCCTCCACCACACTCTGGGGCAGAGAGTTCCACTGCTGAACAGCTCTCACAGTCAGGAAGTTCTTCCTAATATTCAGATGGAATGTCCTTTCTTGTAGTTTGAAGTCCGTGTCCTAGTCTCCAGGGCAGCAGAAAACAAGCTTGCTCCCTCCTCCCTATGACTTCCTCTCACATATTTATACATGGCTATCATGACTCCTCTCAGCCTTCTCTTCTTCAGGCTAAACATGCCCAGCTCTTTAAGCCGCTCCTCATAGGGCTTGTTCTCCAGACCCTTGATCATTTTAGTCCCTCCTCTGGGCACATTCCAGCTTGTCAATATCTCTCTTGAATTGTGGTGCCCAGAATTGGACCCAAAATGGTAGGCTGTTAGGAATTGTGGGAGTTGTAGTCCAAAACACCAGGAGGGCTGAAACTTTCCAATACCTGATTTGCACTGTAGAATTAATGCAATTTGATATCACTTTGCTTGAGAGTTCTGGTTGTTTGAGTTCCGGTTAACTGAAAATCAGTATTGTAAAAATGAGAGATTGTACCTCTCAGAAGCCCTGGTGGATGAGGGGGAGTTTGGAGAATTATAGTCCAAAAAAGGTAACTTCCCCCTCAACTTTGCCCTATAACACTCGACTGTACATCTCAGAAGTCCGATTGGCTGAGGGGGAGTTTGGGGAATTATAGTCCAAAAAAGGTAACTTTCCCCTCAACTTTGCCCTATAACACTTGGACTAAATGCTAAGAATTCCCAAACAGGCACACAGTCTTCCGTCGACATACCGCTCTTGTGATGAAAGGATTCCCTGGAAACCGAAAGCTTTGATAACAGTAAACCTTAAAAATAAATAAACCCGGTGACTCAAGGATAAATTCCATATTTTTAGAGCCACCACTTTCCCCTCCATGTATGTGCAGAGAGCAGATGGCATGCAAAATGACTTGCAGTTTATTTGATTCATGGGTGATGGCAGATTGAAATCAGGGATCGAAAAGAAGAATATATATATTTCCTGGCACAGAATCATAGAAACCTTGAGTTGGAAGAGACCTCGTGGGCCATCCAGTCCAACCCCATTCTTCCAAGAAGCAGGAAAATTGCATTCAAAGCACCCCTGACAGATGGTCACTCTTCCTCTGCTCAAAAGCCTCGAAAGAAGGAGCCTCTACCACTCCGGGGCAGAGAGTTCCACTGCTGAACAGCTCTCACAGTCAGAAACTTCTTCCTCATGTTCAGGTGGAATCTCCTTTCTTGTAGTTTGAAGCCATTGCTCCATTGCGTCGCCTAGTACTCCTGATGCTGCCATTTCCAAGGAAGGCAGGAGCAGCAAGCTGCTGTCCCCTCCCTGTTATTCTTCCTCACTGCACATATTTATACGATAGGCTAGAAGTCACAGGGAGGAGAGAACAAGCTTGTTTTCTGCTTCCCTGGAGACTAGGACGCATGGAACAATGGCTTCAAACTACAAGAGAGGGATTCCATCTGAACATGAGGAAGAACTTTCTGACTGTGATAGCCGTTCAGCAGTGGAACTCTCTGCCCTGGAGTGTGGTGTAGGCTCCTTCTTTGGAAGCTTTTAAACAAAGGCTGGATGGCCATCTGTCAGGGGTGCTTTGAATGCAATATTCCTGCTTCTTGGCAGGGGGTTGGACTGGATGGCCCATGTGCTCTTTCTGCCCAGCAGGAAGCCAGGGTGCTTCGAGTGAGAGGCCCTAAGGAATTTCCTATACAGAGTCTTTAGAAGCTTGAAAGGTTTAACAAAGTCATTTATTTTTGCTTAAGTCTTCAACAAACAATCAAATACTTCTTAGATCTTCAACAAATTAAACAAATGCTTCAAGGCTTTGAATCAGCTGGTGGCTTTCTTAATCTAGTCCGCAAGGGACAGGCAACTGGATTCATGAACTGTTTCTTTTCTTTAAGAGGAAAACCCTTTTTAACCCCTCCTTGGGCAATCTACTTTCTAAACTTTGCTGGTGTGGGCTCTACTCCCGGTTCCAAACGGCTTCTTGGGTCCTGAGTAGACCTACCAGTCAAGGCTTTGTAGATTCTCCAGCTGGAGCCCTTTGGAACTGTTTTCCCCCGGAATTTCCCCCGGATGCTGTGAGAAACGAAGCTTTTCTACAGGTGGAGCTAATCCACGTCCTGTAGCTAAGCTTTCCAATGCAAGACTGACCTAAAATGGTTCCCTCTCCTCCCAGAGCCCTGGGGAAAGGGGAGGAACCAAAACTTAACAATGATTGATGGGTCATTGGCCCTATAATTGCAAACCAAGGGAAGCCACCTTATTGCAAAATCCATGGAACCTTGGAATGCTTGAAGCACTTAGTAGAACAGCGTTTCTCAACCTGGGTGTTGGGAGCCCTGGGGGGTCACGAGGGTGTGTCAGAGGGGTCGCCAAAGACCCATCAGAAAGGTGGAAGGTGTACTACATCTCCCCTAAATCACTGTCAATTCATCCCAAATCCCTCCAGTACATTCTGTTGGTCATGAGGGTTCTGTGTTGGAAGTTTGGATCAATTCTATCGTTGGTGGGGTTCAAGGGACTCTTTGATTGTAGGTGAACTATAAATCTCAGCAACTACAACAAATCTTTAATTTCCCCATACTCCACCAGTGATCACATTTGGGCATATTGAGTATTCGTGTGAAGCTTGGTCCAGATTTATTATTGTTTGAGTCCACAGTGCTCTCTGGATGTAGGTGAACTACAACTCCAAAACTCAAGGTCAATGCCCACCAAACCCTTCCAATATTTTCTGTTGGGCATGGGAGTTTTGTGTGCCAAATTTGGTTCAATTCCATTCCTGGTGAAGTTCAGAATGCTCTTTGTAGGTGAACTATAAATCCCACCAACTACAACTCCCAAATGACAAAATCAGTCCCCCCACCCCACTCCACCAGTATTCAAATGTGGGCATATCGGGTATTTGTGCCAAATTTGATCCACTGAATTAAAATACATCTTACATATCAATTATTTACATGATGATTCCTAACAGTAACAAAATTGCAGTTATGAAGTAGCAACGAAAATAATTTCATGGTTGGGGGTCAGCACAACATATAGAACTGTATTAAGGGGTTGCGGCATCAGAAAGGTTGAGAACTACTGCTGTGCTGTCGCACGCTGGGCCTGTGCATCAGACTGTAGACAGGACATAAATTCTGTGTGCCCAACGGGACGCTGGGGCTGCCTCAGATTAAAGGCCTTTGGATTTCCTTAAAACAGAGTCTTTAGATTGCTCAAAGGTTCAACAATGTTCTTTATTAATGAAAACAAACAGGTACTTTAAGGCTTTCTTCACAGTCTATTGGCTCTCTCTCAATCTTGTCCACAGGGAACAGGCACTATCTTCTTAACTGTAACTAATGGGGAAATCCTTAACTTCTAATCTGGGCAGTCTGTTTTTCCCTCTGTTGGCGTGGAGCCCCTACACCCGAAACCAACTACTTCTGGTTTCCGTGAGAGACCCTTACCAAGCAGAGCTTTGTAGACTTCCAGGGGGAAAGAACTCAGGTTTCCGTGATGGCTGAATGAAGTCCTTCAGCAAAGGAGCTGTAAGGCTGTACAACCCTGGTCAGGCTGTAGGTTGTATATCTCTCCGGCCAAGCCGTAGAAGATGAAGCTTTCTACAGGAGCTCTTGGTATTATGTCCTGCATGGAAAACTTCTCTGTGTGGACTGAACTCAAAAAGGCTCCTATTCCCTCCAAAAACCCAAAGGGGGTGGGACCAGGGAACCTAACTATAATTGACAGGTGGCTTGCCCTATGATTGCAACCAAAAGAAGCCACCTATCTGCAGAGTCCCTGAAACTTAGTACTATAACAAACATTAAATGCAAAGCAAACAAAATTGGAGCTCCTGGTACAGCTGTACCTGCACAACTGCAATAGAAAGAAATGAAGTTGGAGCTCCTGGTACAGCCGTACCAGCACAGATTGTGTATTGCTAGGGTTGGACCGGATGGCCTTTGGGGGTCCTTTCCAACTCTAGGATTCAGTTATTCTACTAAACAGTCCTCACTCACAGCCTTTGCCAAGGAACGTCTTTGCCCCACTCCTACAAGCCTATTTTGGCTCTCCTCCGCTGTTGGCCTCAGCAGGAATTCGCATCTCTGACCAGATGGTAAATTGGGATCCTTCTACAGCTGAAAGCTGGCCCTCTTCAGATTTGAAGCGCTTCCTATTTTTAGGGGCAGAAGAAAGCTTACTTAACATGCGAGTGCTCCGACACATCCTGTCTGTTTATCATGTCTCTCTGGAGGAGAGGAAAAGAAGGGTAAAATTGCAAGTCCTGTGCTGAATTGACGGAGATGTTGAAAGGCAGGGGATATTTTTCTCAATTGTGTTTGCATTCAGCAGCCTTGGCTGCGCTCCATTGTTTTAGGCTCTGCAGGGGAAAAGTGGAGCCTCTCTGCCCGAAGCAGGAAGATTATGATGCGTTTCTGGACGAAGCAGATATAGGATATTAACTTCCTGCAGTGGGAAAGGGATGCAAAGTTGAAAAATGGAGATGTTAAAGACTTGTTGTTTTTTTCATGTACAAAATATGCTTCCCTTTCAGATTTAAGCTCGGAGTGAATCACAGTAAAAGGGTGTGTATGCTGTAATTTTGTGGGGGGGAAAGGGAAGGAAGCGATGCAAAGCGAAGGGGCGTAATTATGGGTTGCGACTTGCTAAGAAACTCCATTTCTGGGGCATGCCTGAGTGTGAGAGAGACTTGCTGTGCTGTCGCACGCTGGGCCTGTGCATAAGACTGTAGACAGGACATAAATTCTGTGTGCCCAACGGGACGCCGGGGCTGCCTCAGATTAAAGGCCCTTGGATTTCCTTAAAACAGAGTCTTTAGATTGCTTAAAGGTTCAACAAAGTTCTTTATTAATGAAAACAAACAGGTACTTTAAGGCTTTCTTCACAGTCTATTGGCTCTCTCTCAATCTTGTCCACAGGGAACAGGCACTATCTTCATAAACTGTAACTAATGGGGAAATCCTTAACTTCTAATCTGGGCAGTCTGTCTTTGCCTCTGTTGGCGTGGAGCCCCTGCACCCGGTACCAACTGCTTCTGGCTTCCTCGAGTGACCCTTACCAAGCAGAGCTTTGTAGACTTCCAGGGGGAAAAGAACTCAGGTTTCTGTGATGGCTGACTGAAGTCCTTCAGCAAAGGAACTGTAGGGCTGTATAACCCCAACCAAGCTGTGGGCAGTATATCTCCCCGGCCAAGCCATAGAAGACGAAGCTTTCTACAGGAACTCTTGGTATTATGTCCTGTATGAAAGGCTTCTCTGTGTGGACTGGACCCAAAATGGCTCCTATTCCCTCCAAAACCCAAAAAGGGGGCGGGACCAGGGAACCTAACTATAATTGACAGGTGGCTTGCCCTATGATTGCAGCCAAAAGAAGCCACCTATCTGCAGAGTCCCTGAAACTTAGGACTACAACAAACATTCAATGCAAAGCAAACAAAATTGGAGCTCCTGGTACAGTTGTATCTGCACACTTGCAGTGCACCTTCATGGAATCATAGAGTTAGAAGAGATGGGCCATCCAGTTCAGTCCCTTTCTTCCATGAGGGAATACCCAATCAAAGCACTCTTGACAGATGGCCATCCAGTTCTGCTTAAAAACCTGAATCGAGGCCGAGGCAACTCATTCCACTGTCAAGCAGCTTTTCCTGTCAGGAAGTTATTCATAATGTTTAGGTGGAATGCCTTTTCCTGCTATTTGAATCCGTTGCCTTCTCTGCCAAAGATACCCAGGATTACACAGCACAGAGCGATGGCAGTTAAATTGGTGTCAAACTGCATTAATTTTGTAGTGTAGATGCACCCACAGTCTTCCCCTTTCCCCAGTTCTTTCAACTTTGCCACACACACACACACACATATTGTAATGAGCCATTCCATCTCATGGTATAGATTAAGTAGCCCTAATCCAAAATGCTTGGTGCCAGAAATGTTTGGGGTTTTGCCTGTATTTGGACATAGACACATAATGTTTTGGAGATAAGGCTCAAGTATAAACATTAAATCCATTTATGCTCCTTATACACATAGCCTGAAGATGATTTTATATAATCTTTTAAAATAATTTTGTGCATGAAACAAAGGCTGGGTACATTTTTTTCCATGTCAGGAGTGACTTGAGAAATGAAAGTTGCTTCTGGTGTGAGAGAATTATCCGTCTGTAGAGACGTTGTCCAGGGGATGCCCGGATGTTTTCTCCCATGTCCCGGTATGAGACGCTGGAGCTGACAGACAGGATCTCACCCGGTTACCCGCAGTCGCACCGCTGACCTTTTGGTCATCAGTCCTTCCGGCACAAGGGTTTAACCCATTGCACCACTGGATGCTCCTGCTGGGTACATTGATGAAACATTAGAAATCAAAAATGTCACCCATTGGATGATTTTGGAGTATTTTGGAATTTCAGATAAGGGACGTTTATCTAACGCATAGCAGCACTATTTTATTAATTTTGGCTTTTATTGAGAGTTCAGGCTTGATTTTCATTTAGACCCATTTACAAGCAGTCCTCACATTATGAACATGTGCTAGTACGGCTGTACCAGGAGCTCCAACTTTATTTGCTTTGTATTAAATGTTTGTTTGCAGTCCTAGGTTTTAGGGTTCTGCAGATAGGTGGCTTCCTTTGGTTGCAGTCATAGGGCAAGTCACCTGTCTATCATCTTTAAGTTTTGGTCCCACCCCTTGCTCAGGGCAATTGGGAAGGGAAGGGAGCCATTTTTTAGTTAGTCTCAGCAAGGAAAGTTAATGTACAGGACGTGTACAAGCTTCCCCTGTACAAAAGCTTCAACCCTTAAGACCTTCCCGGGGAGAACAGTCTTAAGAGTCTCCAAAGATTTCCAGGGAAACAGCCCTAAAGACCAAAGAATTCCAGCTGGAGAACATCTAAGCCTTTACTGGTAGGTCCACTCGGCGTTCGAGAAGCAGTTCGACCCAGTAGCGGAGCCCACATCAGTAAGGGTTAGATAACAGTCAGCCTGGGAGAAGTTAAAAAGGGGTTTTCCTTTAAAGTAAAGAAGAAATTATTGAAGACAGTTGCCTGTCCTTCTTTACCAGTTGCATAAAAGCCTGGAATCATTTGTTTAACTTTCTGAAGACAAGAGAAGCTTCTGTTTGATTGTTCATTAATAAAAGACTTTGTTATGCTTCACAAGCCATCTAAAGACTATTTGTGGTGGAAAACCTCTGAGAACTTCTCCTTGGGCCCCCTGGCTTCCCGCTGGGCAAAGGTTGCACGTCCTGTTCTAAAGGAAATTCTTTACAGGCCCAGCGCGGGACAGAACAAACAAGATAGGTTTTGTAGGTTTGTTCTTAAGGTGAATTTGTTTATAAGTTGAAACAGGTACATTTTTAAAGTATAACTCCAGCTAAAAATATGTTTGAAGGCTTTGGACAGCATGGGGAAGGGTTGATACTCCTGCGGTGTTTGTTGTCTGTGCCCCTGTTCAGATGATTTCACCACACTTTTTGTCCCTGTAATAATTGGATTTTGAAAAAATTGGCTTGTTGTAAAAACAAGAATTGGAGACAAAGTTTCAGAGGAGACACCTTTCCCCAGGATAACAACTCTTCCAAGAGTGAATTTCCCTATCAAAGAGTAGATTTCCCTCATTTCCTGTTGTCTCAGGTGTTTGGAGCCCATGTTCTCTGTAGAACTCTGAAAGCATAATTTTTCAAATGTTTGTTTGTCTGTCAAGTTTCATATGCATACATAGAATCATCATCATCATCATCATCACCATCATCATCATCATCTTGCTTTTATCTCTTTATTGAGAGGCAAAGAAGCCGAGTATGGATGATTCTCTGCTTGCATCTTGTAAGCATGGAAAGCGAGTCCATCCTTACGTATCTGCTCTGCTCTAAATGACATTTATCATTCCGCCTCTCTCTTTCATTCATGTGGCTGTCTCTTTCATTCAAGCCTTGCTGTTCTGACCCATCTATTCGGCTTTGCCTTGGGCTTCTCTAGTGAATTTTGTGGTGTGGTTGATTTCATTTGGGAGCTCCATTTTAGGAAATGAGCTGTCTGTCTGTGAGGCTTAACCCTAAGCGAAAGGGAAAGAAGTGCAAGAGAGGCTGTGATTTATGAGGAAGTTTATCTTTATTGTTTTTAAATTGGAGGCACGGGTTTTCTTGCCTCTGTCTGTCAGATTACATTCAAAATTGTGAAATGGGTTTGTGTGTGTGTGTGTGTGTGTGTGTGTGTGTGTGTGTGTGTTACGGCAGCTCTTTGCAATTCTGTGCTTGGAAGATGCAATCTCAGCCTGCGGTTGTGTATGTTTAGTGCCGAATAAACCCCACTGTTGGAGTTCAGCCTGTGATTGTGTTCAAGATTATCTTGGTGCTTTAGATGTGGGGAATGAAGTCACTGAGGGTCAAGATGGCAATGGACTGGTCAATGATATTAATGCAGAGAATGACATAGGGACACTGGTTCAAAATGTAGTTTTCCATGAGAATAGGGTATAGGGATGATAGTTTACTCCCCGGCCCAGAGCCCAGGATTTGGGGTTTGAAAACAACTTGGCACCTGGAGAAACTAATGAACAGATAGATAGTGAGCAAATAGACCGACAGCTGGAAATTAGCCAAAACAGACAGCTCAGCCAAGGCCTTCGTTGTTCTGCCAGGCTTCAAGAGATACGGGGGGAGAGGCAGTCAAGGAAAAGGAAACTAGTTTCTGGGTGCTGGGAATAGCCTAACGGAGGGATATAAAGTTCCCACCATGGAAAATATAGTCAGATGAAGCATCGTTTCAGAATCCTGCTAAGTCCTTGTTCTTGTCCTATGGAAACCTTGCTTGGAAGATTCATGTTAAGGATTTCTTGTTCATGGTTTGACTCTTTAATTTTTTCCTGGTACTTTGGATTGTATTACAAAAGTCTGGATCTTCAAAAGTAAGATCCAGACTTTTTGCTGAACCCTACCTTGGAATATTTTGTTCCTTGGAATATTTTGTTCCTGCTTATTTTCCTACCTTATTGGACTCCTCTATTTTCTTAAAGCATATTTTTATCTGGCTGTTTTCACTTAACTTCAATAAAAAGGATTGTTTTCCTATTCAATGTGTGGTGTTTTAAAGTCACAGGGTTATTCCTGTTCTGGAGTGCAACACCCACAGAAATTCCCTGCAAGGGAACACACATAGGATTGGGTTACTGAAACATCTCCAAAACTTAGCAAGGCTGCTTTTTTCAACTAGAATCATCCCAGGTTTGGTTTGATTATGGATAGTTTTGATTACAAGGTTCTCTCCAGAAATTCCAGATCACTCACTGTCACTCTATGGGCAACATTCAACAGCAGTTGATCCTATCATGCTGGAAGACTTAGAAATACTTAGGCGACTAGAAAGGAGATTCCATCTGAAC
The DNA here is from genome assembly GCF_025583915.1 of Anolis sagrei ordinatus. Classification (NCBI taxonomy): domain Eukaryota; kingdom Metazoa; phylum Chordata; class Lepidosauria; order Squamata; family Anolidae; genus Anolis; species Anolis sagrei. Next base: position 274,537,410 of record NW_026846588.1, on the reverse strand, counting down.
ATGAGGAAGAACTTCCTGACTGTGAGAGCCGTTCAGCAGTGGAACTCTCTGCCCTGGAGTGTGGTGGAGGCTCCTTCTTTGGAAGCTTTTAAACAGAGGCTAGATGGGCATCTGTCAGGGGTGATTTGAATGCAATATTCCTGCTTCTTGGCAGGGGGTTGGACTGGATGGACCATGAGGTCTCTTCCAACTCTTTGATTCTATGATTCTATGACTGTGTACCTACACTGTAGAATCAATGTAGTTAGACACCATTTGCCATAGCTCAATATTATGGAATCATGTTCCTGCACGGTAAAGGGGTTGGACTGGATGGCCTCTGAGATGTCCTCCAACTCTATGCTTCTGTGATTCTGTGATTCTAAGAGTCTTATGAAACCAGTAAGAGAAAGAGCCTGCGTTACAAGGATATGAATCTTTGGTCTAGTAGCTATTTGGGAAGCACATGCCTAGGGTTGTCTTGTTTTGTTCGTCATCCAAGGCTGATCGAAGAACTTTTGGCCTCGGAGCCAGAGTTGCCTGCCAGAGGCTGCTCCGCAAAGAGGGAAGTGTTCCAGAATGGTGTTCATCCAGGCAATTTGCACTCGATGCCAAGGAAAGCATAATTGTGTCAATGTACTGAGTAATGAGCATATGTTGCCTGTTTTCTCCTTGTCTGCTTGTCCTGAGTTAGTATAATTTAAGATTTCACTTTCCTCTTCCTCCTTCGGAATATTTTAGTGCACTTAATATTTTCTTCTGCAACGACTGCTATGGCACCTGATCCAGTCTGATCTTGGAAGATAAGCAGGGTCTGTTGGGGGGGGGGGGGATAGGTGCGAGATTTATAGTTTTCCTTCCAATCATGGCCTCTAAGGATATGCTGCGCAATGGACTGAATGTCTCAGAGGCAAGCCGAAATGAACCCATACACAGCAGAGTCCTTATCAGTTGTGTTCTGTCACACACTGGGCTTGTAACAATTGTTTTTAGTATAGGACGTATACTTTATGCCCAGCGGGAAGCCAGGGTGCCTCAAAGAGAGGTTCTCATGGATTTTTCTGAAGTAATTGGTCTGTAGAGTTGTTAATGATACAACAAAGTCTTTATTATGGAACAAATAACAAATCTTCAATGGTTCAAACAACACTTCAAGGCTTTCTTAGTCTAGTCCTCAAGGGACTGGTACCTGACTTTGATTAACTGTACTTTCTCTGTAAGAAAAAACCCTTTTTAACCTCTCCTAGGCTATTATCTAGGCCTCATTGATGTGGGCCCTACTACCGATTCCAAATGCATCTGGGCATCGAGTAGACCTACCAGCCAAGGCTTGTAGATATTTCAACTGGAGTTCCGTGGATCTGTAATGCTGTTCTCCCTTCGAGAATTCTTGGAAAACTTCAGGGCTATTTCCCTCTGATGCTGTGAGGCTGAGAGGCTGTGAGCTCTCAGCCAGAGCCTTGGGACCTTTCCCCAGGAATTTCTGTTTCTGTATCCCCGGATGTTCTTGAGAAAGGAAGCTTTTCTACAGGACGAGCTGGTCTACATCCTATAGCTTAGCTACCTAGTGTGAGACTGCCCAAAATGGCTCCTTTCCCTCCCAGAGCCCTGAACAAGGGGCGGAACCAAAGCTTACTTATGATGGATAGGTGGCCTGCCCTATGATTGCAAACTTTAACAGAAAGAAAATAAAGTTGGAGCTCCTGGTACAGCCGTACCAGCACAAGTTGTCAGCAGAGTATAACTGCACCCTCTGACCTTGTACTGCTCACTGTTTAAGAAAACTCACTGATTCAGTTTTCATCCAAACTCACAAGAGGCTTTCAATCTTCACACGTTGCTCTATTCAACATAATATACAGACAGATCAGGATCCCCCGACCTCCTATCAGGCAATGGCGTACACAGCGATATACTCACAATGTGGCAACAGATGTACAGCAAGAGATTTCACGTGGCAAGAAGCAAGAGAGAGAACACATACTTCCTGCCCTCTTTTATACCCACTGCTTTTTGTGTGTGTCCTGAGCAGCTTGAGAAACTGCAAGTCACTTCTGGTGTGAAAGAATTGGCTGTCTACAAGGATGCTGTCTGGGGATGCCCGGATGTTTGATGTTTTACCATCCTTGTGGTACGCTTCTCTCATATATTTACTGCTTTCTCGTCATCAGCTAGGGATAAAAGTGAATGATGCAACCCTCGTCATGAATGTCACATGGTCATGACTCCTCTTTTTCCAGCATGTCCCTTAAGTTACACATCACCGCCTACTTAATCATTCAGCATGTGTGCGAGCACATGTCCATTAGAACTGTATTTTCCACCAGTTTTGCATGATAGGTATTCCTGTATTCCTGTCTAACAATGCGTTATCTATCTAACAGGGTCAGCTTTGGTTAGTGCTTGGATGGGAGGCCACCCACAAATGCCAGTTGCTATAATCTGCACTTCAGAGGAAGGAACAGGCAAAACCACCTCTGGGGATTCCTTACCTGAGGAAACCTAAAATTAATGGGGTTGTCAACAAATGACTTGAATTTGCTTTGAGTCTCCTTGTGGAGAGAAAAAGCAGGGTATAAATAAACAACGTGGAGCCCCCGGCGGTGCAATGGGTTAAACCCTTGTGCCGGCAGGACTGAAGACCGACAGGTCACAGGTTCAAATCCAGGGAGAGCGTGGATGAGCTCCCTCTGTCAGCTCCGGCTCCCCATGTGGGGACATGAGAGAAGCCTTCCACAAGGATGGTAAAACATCAATCATCCGGGCATCTCCTGGGCAATGTTCTTGCAGATGGCCAATTATCTCACACCAGAAGCGACTTGCAGTTTCTCAAATCACTCCTGACACAAAGGAAAAAACCAAACAAAACAACAACAATAATCATTGAAGACACACAAAAGATCTAAACTTGATCCATTCCCCAAATGCTGCAGGCTAAAACTTCCAGAACATGGAAAATGTGCCTTCTTGGGGCTCTCACTCCCAAAACCGCTGGTTGGGGGATTCTGGGAATGATAGTCCCAAAAGAAGAACCTCCCCAAGTCCAAAACTTGCTATTGGTTCATTTCAGAGGAAGGAACTGGCCAAGCCAAGTATTTCTTGTCTATGAAAACCCAACGAAATTCAAGGTGTTGCCATAAGTTAGCAGACGAACGCAAGGCACATAAACAACGTATAGCCACATTTCCCCCCTCTTTCCACAGAAATGGTTAAATGGTTCCCCATATAAATGTGATGGGTTTTCTCACCTTGGCTACAGAGGTGCTGGAATGACATTCTTTCTGGCTTGACTTCATGCTGACCGGAGATGTGGCAACCAGCAAATGGTCCAGCAGATTCATCAAATGCAGGCATCCTTTGGAGCTTTAGGGAGAGCCATCCCGTTGGAACCAACCTTTCCAGTGGCAAGCATGACTTGACAGCCTCTCCCTTTTTCTTTTCATGCATTTAAGTATTTATTCCGGCTGTTTTGACAGCTTGGCTTTTGCGGCTCAGGGACTTCAGAGTTTACGGAGCAAGGATGGCAGGCCTGCTCTCTTTGATGCCCTGCAGGGAATACATTTGCAAGCTCTCCTCTCCTGTTGTGGAAGTGTTTCAGTTGTGAGCATTTGCACATTGCACCAGAGTGTTGTTGGGGAAATGCAGGGTGTGCGCGTGTGTGTCTTGCAGTGGAGCATACTTAAGAGATGTGACTGTGTACTTTTGAATGGCAGTAGCTGGGGAATATGAATTGAAAGATGCTGTTTTGCTCATGAAATCCTTGTGGGATTTAGAAGCTGGATAAAATACTAAGTACCCTAAAGGCACCAGATCTAAGCTGAACTTGGAAGCCAAGCAGAGTCAGCCCTGGTTAGTAGGAAGCCACCAATGGATATTGGACACTGTAGGCTATGGTATTCCCTGTAGTAACCTACGGATGTGAGAGCTGGACCTTAGGGAAGGCTGAGCGAAGGAAGAGAGATGCTTTTGAGCTGTGGTGTTGGAGGAAAGTTCTGAGAGTGCCTTGGACTGCGAGAAGATCCAACCAGTCCATCCTCCAGGAAATAAAGCCCGACTGCTCACTGGAGGGAAGGATACTAGAGACAAAGTTGAAGTACTTTGGCCACATCATGAGGAGACAGCAAAGCCTAGAGAAGACAATTATGCTGGGGAAAGTGGAAGGCAAAAGGAAGAGGGGCCGACCAAGGACAAGATGGATGGATGGCATCCTTGAAGTGACTGGACTGACCTTGAAGGAGCTGGGGGTGGTGACGGCCGACAGGGAGCTCTGGCGTGGGCTGATCCATGAGGTCACGAAGAATCGGAGATGACTGAACGAATGAACAACAAGGCTATATTTCAGAGGAGGGAACTGACCAAACCACCCCTGGGTACTCCTTGCCTAAGAACATTCTTCTGAAATTCATGGGGCTGCTGTAAATCAACAGGCAATGTTGATAGACATTGAAACAATTTGGCAGTTTTTCATTAGCAACATGCCGCATTATCATGGGGTGTCTGTGCCCTACACCACTGGAGAAATTACACTGCTTGGCCGGTATTGCACCACCTGACATCCACAGGGAAGTAGCAGCCAATAGTGAAAGGACCAAGGCGGAGACATCTCCAGCTCCTCCCCTGTTTGGGTATCAGCCAGCACGTCAATGCCTTAAATCAAGAAATAGTTTTCTAAAATCTACAGAGACACTCGCTGGAACACCTCAGCAAGCGAGAGTCCAAAAGTGGCAGGCTCAAATCCAGAACCTCAACCAATGGCTGATACCCAATGAGAGACTCCCCCCTGGGCACACAGAGGACTGGGCAACTTGGAAGGTGCTGAACAGACGGCGCTCTGGCACCACGAGATGCAGAGCCAACCTCAAGAAATGGGGCCACAGAGTGGAATCCACATGCAAGTGAGGAGAAGAGCAAACCACTGACCATCTGCTGCAATGCAACCTGAGCCTTGCTACATGCACAATGGAGGGCCTTCTTGCAGCAACACCAGAAGCACTCCAAGTGGCCAGCTACTGGTCAAAGGGCATTTTATCAACTACCAAACTCGTAAATTTTGTATTTTGTCTGTTTGTTTGTTTTGTTCTGTTAGAAATGTAATACAGTTGACTGGTTGCCCTGACACGACAAATAAATAAATTAGCAACATGTACAATAGGATAGAAAAAGCTTGGAAGGGCTTTTACAAGCAAGCATTGCTTCTCAGAAGAGCTTGTTCTATGCATTTTCTGCATGAGTCATTGTTGTGATTTTAAAGCGCACACTCCTTTGTGAGAGTAGGCACTTTTTCTGAATGGTTGTGTCAAAAGAGCAAATTGATAATGTTTCATAGATAGAGAGATATACCAGTTATTTAGTGTCAGCTCTGCGTACTTGCTGGGGTTAGAGGTGCAGGACCTTTGCAAAAAGTAGAAAAATGTGCTCAAACATTTTTTTTTCACCAAAGAGAATACCTGTATAACTCCAATGTGACCCTACACTCAACTTCTGGCTTGGGAGTCTGGTGGAGTCTCTTTTTCTGGATGTTTTTAAGCAGAGGCTGTTTGGTCATCTGTTGGATGGCTTTGATTGTACCTTCCTGCCGACAGAAGGGGATTGGTCTGGATAGTCCTTGGCATCTATTTCAACTCTTGGATTTTATGTTGCCTGAAGCAGCCATGAAAGCCTAACATAAATCAGTACTGCAATTAATGCACTTCTTTAATTTGTTGTTTATTTGTTCAGTCGCTTCGGACTCTTTGTGACCTCCTGGCCCAGCCCAGGCCAGAGCTCCCTGTTGGCTGTGGTCACCCCCAGTTCCTTCAAAGTCAAACCAGTCCCTTCAAGGATACCATCCATCCATCTTGCCCTTGGTTGGCCCCTCTTCCTTTTTCCTTCCATGTTGGGGATTCCTCATCTTCAGAAGAGGAAGGGGAGCAGGGAAGTGCTCAGGAATTGGAGGGAGAAGAAGAATCAGATGATGAGGGTTTGAAAGTGCCCACATTTCTAGAGAGACGAAAAGAGACAGAGCCCAGACGCCGTTCAGCCAGAATAGCTGCTAAAAACACTGAGCTAATTGGGAGACACCCTACCACCTCCTGTGTGGGGAAATTCAGGGCTATAAATCAGAGGCAGAAGTAATCAGCTTTCACTGGTAACAACGACCCTGATAATGCTGTTTTCATTCCAATGGAATCTGTTTTGTGTCTGCTGCTAAGGACTTAGTTCATCGTCTGTTGTCTGATGGAAGACTGGTGTTTCATTTGGGACTTTGCAAGAGACTTTAATTTGTGTCTGGATTAAGACTTCTTTGCTTTCTTTTGCACTTTTCAATTGCATTTGCTTATCCTTTGTGTTTGCTGAAGTAAAGCCTTTTTCTTTTACTTTCAACATTGTCTAAAGGCTGTTTTTGAAGGGCGATTCAGGACATTCCATTTCTCTCAGCATCATTCTCTTCTTCAAGCTTTCCTGTCTTCTCATGATGTGGCCAAAGGTCTTCATCTTTGCCTCTAATCTTATTCCCTCCAGTGAGCAGTTGGAGGATAGACTGGTTTGACCTTCTTGCGGTCTAAGGCACTCTCAGCATTTTCCTCCAACATTACAGTTCAAAAGTGTCTATCTTCCTTCTCTCAGCCTTCCTTATGGTCCAGCTCTTCCATCCGTAGGTGACTACAGGGAATACCATTGCTTTAACTATGCAGATCTTTGTTGCCAATGTGATGTCTCTACACTTCACTATTTTATCAAGATTGGTCCTTGCTCTCCTCCCATTAAGTAAATGTCTTCTGATTTCCTGGCTGCAGTCTGCGTATGCAGTCATCTTTGCGCCTAGAAATACAAAGTCTGTCACTGTCTCCACATTTTCTCCCTCTATTTGGCAGTTATCAATCAGTCTAGTTGCCATCATCTTGATTTTTTAATGTGTAACTGCAATTCACCTTTTTCCCTTTCTTCTTTCACCTTGGTCAGAAGGCTCCTCGGTTCCTCCTTGCGTTCAGTCATCAAAGTGGTATCATCTGCATATCTAAGGTTGTTCATGTTTCTTCCAGAAATTTTAACTCCAGCCTTGGATTCCTCAAGCCCTACACTTCGCAGGATGTGTCCAATCTCAATAAAATAGTAAAGAGTAGAGACATCACATTGGCAACCAAGATCCATTGCCTAGTCAAAGCCATGGTATTCCCTGTAGTAACCTACGGATGTGAGAGCTGGACCTTGGGGAAGGCTGAGCGAAGGAAGAGAGATGCTTTTGAACTGTGGTGTTGGAGGAAAGTGCTGAGAGTGCCTTGGACTGCGAGAAGATCCAACCAGTCCATCCTCCAGGAAATAAAGCCCGACTGCTCACTGGAGGGAAGGATACTAGAGACAAAGTTGAAGTACTTTGGCCACATCATGAGGAGACAGCAAAGCCTAGAGAAGACAATTATGCTGGGGAAAGTAGAAGGTAAAAGGAAGAGGGGCTGACGAAGGGCAAGATGGAGGGATGGCATTCTTGAAATGACTGGATTGACCTCGAAGGAGCTGGGGGTGGTGACGGCCGACAGGGAGCTCTGGCGTGGGCTGGTCCATGGGGTCACGAAGAGTCGGAGACGACTGAACGAATGAACAACAACAACCATCTCCCAAGAGACTCGGTGCGGCTTACATGAGGCCGAGCCCACAACACATCAATCACAAAGCAATAACAACAAATAATACAAAGCAAATAATACAAAGCAATAAAATAAAACTCATAACAAAAAAGCAATAAACATTAACAATAACACAGCGACAGTTAAAACCTATGGCTGGGCCAGATGCAGTGATTAAAATTTAAAGATAATGCCGAGCATGAACAGATGAATATGAACTAGGATAGAGTTTTCAGAGAGGGATGGGGCAGGCAGATATTCCTAAATCCATAGTAAAGTGCATTTAGAGGACATGATGCTGGGAATTTCCTTATTCTGGGAAGGCATACTGGAACAACCACATTTTCAGGCTCCTCCTAAAGACTGCCAGAATTGGGGCATGCCTGATGTCCTTAGGGAGTGAGTTCCATAGTCGAGGGGCCACCACCGAGAAGGCCCTGTCCCTCGTCCCCACCAATCGCGCCTGCGACGGAGGTGGGAGCATGAGCAGAGCCTCTCCAGATGATCGAAGGGGTCGTGTGGGTTCGTACACAGAAATGCAGTCACGCAGGTAGGCAGGTCTCAAACCGTTCAGGGCTTTGTAGGTAAGAACCTGCACCTTGAATTGGGACCGGAAAATGAACGGCAGCCAGTGGAGCTCCTTGAACTTCCTTGCAGGATCTTGAGCATGACCTTACTGGCATGTGAAATAAGGGCCACTGTGTGAAAGTTAGTATACTCCCAGAGATTAATGGATATTGGAAACAATCTGTTCTAAACATACAGGTTTTTTGTGTGAGAGGGGAGGTAAAGTTTCCTTACATCAGAAAAAGTATTTTTGTGTGTGGTTATTTCTGCTTCCCTGTGTACCTCCATCTGAACATGAGGAAGAACTTCCTGACTGTGAGAGCTGTTCAGCAGTGGAACTCTCTGCCCTGGAGTGTGGTGGAGGCTCCGTCTTTGGAAGCTTTTAAACAGAGGCTGGATGCCCATCTGTCAGGGGTGATTTGAATGCAATATTCCTGATTCTTGGCAGAATGGGATTGGACTGGATGGCCCATGAGATCTCTTCCAACTCTTTGATTCTATGATTCTGTTCCTCCCCATTATTATCTTGATAGCTTTATTTTGCAATGATTAGCAAGCTCTTCACAGAAGCAGGAAGGAAAATTTAGGAGGGAGTTCAGCTCCCAAGGAACCTGTTGGGCAGATGGATTCTGTCAGCACATTGCAATGTGGCAGGGAGTGGGATGAGGTCATGCGCTGGCTGTCCAATATCTCCCTTCCTCTGACCCATGGACCTGCCTCGTCACCGTTGGAGTTTGTCCCCGTGTTATGATTGCCTTTCTATTCCCTGCATGTTTTTCAGGATGTTTGATGACTTCGTTCTTTGAAACCTCCTTCCTCCCTTGTACATGTCAACCAGGGTGCATTGTGCGGTTATCAGATCGGAATGTATGACATTAACAGATTGGTGAGCTGAGCCAAAACTCACAAAACGAACTTCAACAGGGAGAAATGGAAGGTACTTTCCACTTAGGCAGAAATGCAGAGATATAGGATGGCTGATACCTGGTTTGAAAACAATCCACGTGAAAGGGATCTCAGAGTCTTTGGAAACCACAAGTTGGGCAGGAGTCAACAGTGTGATGCGGCAGCTAGAAAAGCCAACGTGATTCTAAGCTACATCAATAGGAGTCTAGTGTCTAGGGTCTCTAGGGAAGTCATAGTCCCAATCTATTCTGTTTTGGTCAGACCTCACCTGGAATAATACTGTATCACATTCTTGGCATCACAAGAGAAAGATATTGAGAAGCTAGAAGGTGACCAAATTTCTGAAAGGTCTGGAAAACAGGAATCCCTCTGGAAAACCTGAGGAGTGGCTTAGGAAACTGGGCACATTTAGCCTGGAGAAATAAAGACCTTTTATTTGTTGATGGTCTCCCATCCAAGTAGCAACCTGAGCTGACCCTGCTAAGCTCAGGAGCTGGTGTATTTAGAGTATTCAGGCTCCATCCCCTTCATAATAAATTCACATTCGACAAATTGAAGCTGTCTATACTGTCATAGGAAAGCAGTTCCACAGGCACAACCTTTGTAAATTGAAAAGTTATTTGGAGGGAGCCAGAGGGATGTATTGGTCTGAATGCTGGCCTAGGACTCTGAACACCAAGATCCAGATGTCTGTTTGGGCAAGTCACACTTTCTCAGCCTCAGAGAAAGGCTAAAGCAACCCCATCTGAACAAATCTTTTCATAGAAACCTTGTGATGGGGTTGCTGTAGGGGCAGTGTTTCTCAACCTGGGGGTTGGGACCCCTGGGGTGTTGTGAGGGGGTGTCAGAGGGGTTGCCAAAGACCATCAGAAAACATTGTATTTTCTTTTGGTTATGGGGGCTCTGTGTGGGAAGTTTGGCCCAATTCTATCATCGGTGGGGTTCTTTGAGTGTAGGTGAACTATAAATCCCAGCAACTACAACTCCTAAATCTCAAGGTGTATTTTCCCCAAGCTCCACCAGTGTTCAAATTTGGGCATATGAAGTATTTGTGCCAAGTTTGGTCCAGATCCATCATTGTTTGAGTCCACAGTTCTCTCTAGATATAGGTGAACTACAATTCCAAAACTCAAGGTCAATGCCCACCAAACCCTTCCAGTATTTTATGTTGGTTGTGGGAGTTCCGTGTGCCAAGTTTGGTTCAATTCCATTGTTGGTGGAGTTCAGAATGCTCTTTGATTGTAGGTGAACTATAAATCCCAGAAACTACAACTCCCAAATGTCCAGCTCTATTTTTTCCAAACTCCACCAGTGTTCACATTTGGGCATATTGGGTATTCATGCCAAGATTGATCCATATCCATCATTGTTTGAGTCCATAGTGTTCTCTAGATGTAGGTGAACTACAACTCCAAAACTCAAGAGCAATGCTCACCAAACTCTTCCAGTACTTTATGTTGGTTGTGGGAGTTCCGTGTGCCAAGTTTGGTTCAATTCCATCGTTGGTGGAGTTCAGAATGCTCTTTGATTGTAGGTGAACTATAAATCCCAGCAGCTACAACTCCCAAATGACAAAATAAATCCCTCCCAACCACACAGGTATTCAAATTTGGGCATATCAGGTAGTTGTGCCAAATTTGGTCCAGGGAATGAAAATACATCCTGCATATCAGGTATTTACATTACGACTCATAACAGGAGCAAAATTACAGTTATGAAGTAGCAACGAAAATAATGTTATGGTTGGGGGTCGCCATCACATGAGGAACTGTATTAAGGGGTCGCAGCATTAGGAAGGTTGAGAAACAGTGGGCTAAAGCAACCCCCTCTGAACATATCTTTCCATAGAAACCCTATGATAGGGTTACCTTAGGGTCTCTAAAATTCAAAAGTATGTTGAAGGCACAGAACTACTTTCATTTGAGCTTGATGGACACCCCTTTTTCCTTGCTTCCTCTTTGCATGGCCAGCCAAGGTGTGTTGGTCCAGGTTGGCTGCTAGCTCCCTAACTAACTGGAAATAGGGATTTGGTTACCGCTAATGTTGCGCCATGAGCTGTAGATGCTTTCCAGTAAACGGAGAGGCTTTCCAGTAATTGGTTGGCTTCCTGGTCTCTGCTTTTTTGGCAGCCGGAGATCTTGGACCGGAGCTGATGATTTCACTTTCCTATGTTGAACAATGGGATGCTGGATTCTTCTCCTCTGGATGCAAATAAAAAAAAAAATAACACAATTAAAACTGACCTCATCAAAAAAGGCATTTTGCCTGAGATGTTGTCAGTTAACATAGTATTGAGACGTTGCAATGCAAGCGGCTGCTCCCCTTATTGGCCATCTGAGGAGGACAAGGGACAAAGAACCATAATAGACGGGTAATAAAATTTCAACTCAATTCATTACAGGGAAGTATCTTTTCTTGAGATCCAGATAACCCTGTCCTGTGCAAAGCTAACTGCTCTTTTCTGAAGAGAGAACAATGAATTCCTCTGCACTCTTACATCTTTGGCATGCTGTCTTGAACTATAAAACAAATGGGATTTAGTATAAACATCCATAGTTCATATTCAGTTTGCCTTATCCTTATCCCAGTGGCTATTATATCTCATGGCTATTGGACTTAGTGGCTATTTTACCTCGAGGCCATGGTGTCTTGAGACAACTGGACATTGCAGCTACTTCATGTTGTAGCTATTTCACATTTTGGCTATTTCATATTGTGGTTATTATACATTGTGGCTATTGGACATTGCAGGTATTTTACTTTGTGGCTATTTCACCTGGTGGCTATTGGATGCTGTGACTATTGGACATTGCAGCTGTTGAGCTTTTGGCTGTTGGACTTTGTTGGACATTATAACTATTGGGCATTGCAGCTATGTCACTTTGTTGCTATGCCACCTTATGGCTATTGGATGTTGTGACTATTGGATGTTGCAGGTATTGACTTTTGTGGCTATTTCACATTGTGACTATTGGGCATTGCAGCTATTTCACATTGTGACTACTAGATGTGACTTTTGGGCATTGCAGATATTTCACCTTGTGGCTATTGGATGTTGTGACTATTGAATGTTGCAGAGGTTGACTTTTGTGGCTATTGGACATTGTGGCTATTAAACATTGTGACTATTGTGCATTGCAGCTATTTCACATTGTGGCTATTGGATGTCACAATTGGGCATTGCAGCTATTTCAGCTTGTGGCTACTTCACCTTGTGGCTACTGGATGTGACTATTGTGCATTGCAACTATTTCACTTTGTGGCAATTGGACATTGTGACAATTGGGAGTTGCAGCTACGTTACTTTGTGACTGTTTCACTTTGTGGCATTGGATGTTGTGACTATTGGATATTGCAGCTATTGACTTTTGTGGCTATTGGACATTGTGTCTATTGGTCATTGTGACTATTGGGCATTGCAGATATTTCACATTGTGGCTACTGGATGTGACTATTGGGCATTTCAGCTATTTCACCTTGTGGCTATTGGACATTGTGACATTTGGGAGTTGCAGCTATGTTACTTTGTGGCTATTTCACCTTGTGGTTATTGGATGTTGTGACTATTGGAAGTTGCAGATACTGACTTTTGTGGCTATTGGACCTTGTGGCTATTGGGCATTGCAGATATTTCACATTGTGGCTACTGGATGTGACTATTGGACTTGCAACTATTTCACCTTGTGGCTATTGGACATTGTGACATTTGGGAGTTGTAGCTATTCACTTTGTGGCTATTTCACTTTGTGGCTATTAGATGTTGTGACTATTGGATGTTGCAGGTATTGACTTTTGTTGCTATTGGACTTTGTGGCTATTTCACATTGTATCCTGTGTAATAACATTGATTCATTGTCGGTCACTTAGAAGATCCCTTGGCTCTCTTCCTTTGTAAGAAATAACAGCATGGAAGATATTGTGGAAAATGAATGAGAATATGTTTTTTTTTTGCGGTGTGGTTTCTGGATGATGCTTTAATTACTAGGCGGTTGAACTGTTCCTGCCTTGCCCAGAGGTTACAAGCCGACATAATTACAGATTGAGTCATGTCATTCTCTCTCTTTCCCCCGTCCTCTCCTGTTCTCTTGTGGCAGGAGGATTTTACAACAAAGTATGGATTTTCCCCCCTCTCAAAGGAGCTCCTGAACACAAAGCAGAAATGTGTATGTGTTTGCGTTTTTGTGCCAGAGTCTTTGAGATGAGTTTTCAAGGCGCATGCTGCTGCTTGCTTAGCTGTTTTCAAGTGCATTGGAAGGCAAAGAGACATCAAAAAGCTTGCTTTAGAGTGTGGCCACTTCATCACTCTGGGTTGTTCTGTTTCAAGGAAAAGTAAACCAAGTGAATTCGTAGGATGTAAAAGGACATCAAGGTGTTGCTTTTCCATCTTAGTAGAAATATATGATAAAAGCATCCCAGCATAAGGCCTGTGTGTGTTAAAAGTGCAAACTGCCACGTCCTATGATAAGCTATTGTTGTATCAGGGGGGTCCACGCCATTGTATTTCCTAGGTTGTTGTAGGTTTTTTCGGGCTATATGGCCATAGCCTAGAGGCATTCTCTCCTGACGTTTCGCCTGCATCTGTGGCAAGCATCCTCAGAGGTAGTGAGGTCTGTTGGAACTAGGAAAAGGGTTTATATGTCTGTGGAATGACCAGGGTGGGACAAAGTGATCAAGGGTCTAGAGAACAAGCCCTATGAGGAGCGGCTTAAGGAGGTGGGCATGTTTAGCCTGAAGAAGAGAAGGCTGAGAGGAGATATGATAGCCATGTATAAATATGTGAGAGGAAGCCACAGGGAGGAGGGAGCAAGCTTGTTTTCTGCTTCCTTGGAGACTAGGACGCGGAACAATGGCTTCAAACTACAAGAGAGGAGATTCCATCTGAACACGAGGAAGAACTTCCTGACTGTGAGAGCCGTTCAGCAGTGGAACTCTCTGCCTCGGAGTGTGGTGGAGGCTCCTTCTTTGGAAGCTTTTAAACAGAGGCTGGATGGCCATCTGTCAGGGGTGATTTGAATGCAATATTCCCGCTTCTTGGCAGAATGGGGTTGGACTGGATGGCCCAGGAGGTCATTTTCAACTCTTTGATTCTATGATTCTAAGCCAACGAGAGGAAAGAGTTGCACTGAATGTAAGCAGTTTAAAGATCAGAAAGACCCCCAAAAGGGCACAAAAGGGCAAACCAGAAGAGGAAACAGTTAAACATGAATTGAAGGGAGACTTCTGGGACAATGGTTTCTCTGTTTCTCCCTATGGAAGTTCAAAGAAGGGAATGGAATAAGAAGCATCCTGTTATGCACTCACATTATTTCTCCTCTTCTGATGCAAATGCTTGAGGGTTGCAGGCTGCTTTGTACAATAAATCAGCAAGAACATGATGTTAAAACCACATTGCTGTTTTAAGGGAGCACCCAAGATGCATCAGTCGCCAAGAGCCTTGTAAGGAAGTGAGGCAAATGCCAGAAAGGGAGGAAGGAACTCAGTTCCAGCAAATAAGTTAACTCTAACAGACATTTTGCAGGCTTGTGTAATAGCAAATTATAGCCCAGCAGTTACAGGTCTCCGGTGCTTTAATAGACTGGATGCAGAAAGCATTAAGCCTGTTTCGGGGGGCAGGCATTGAAATACTCTTGTTTATTATTCATGGAACACTCTACATTATTGATGGAGAAGGTCTTGTCCTGTCATTTGGAGCATCCCTTGAGACCATGCTACACAATGCCTCCCCTGTTATGTGTGGGCCTTGGAGTGCATTGTCCAGAATGTCTCTGTTGGAGGGATATTTCCCTTCCTTCCCTCCTGGCAGGCCTCACAATGGAGATTATTGCACTTAGCGGAGGCTTTCATGTCTGTGTGGCCATGAATTTGCTCATCTATATCTCTATATATTAAAACCTGGAAATATGTATGTATGTATGTTCCAGGATGGCTCCTACATGGCTTGATGAAACTGGATGAAACTTGGCACATCAACCCATCCCAATTCGTAAAGTACTGGTGCAGTGTGGGGGAGAATGCCAAAGGATGATGGGAGTTGTAGTTAGCTCACATCTGGAGAGCCATGCACCTCCTAACCATGATAGTTCTGAACCAAGCTTGGTACACATACCCTTTGTGATGCAACTTAAATAATGGTGGGGTTTCTGAAAGAGGCCAGATAAAGGATAATGGGAGTTGTAGTCCAGCCAGGCCATAGAACCCTATGCAAACCTGCTAGAATTGTAAGTTTTAGAGAGGGGGAGGCTTTATCTGTGTACCACCACCATCAGAGGTCTTTGTAGTAGGAAGTAGAGTTGTTAGGTTCTCAAAATATAGTTGATCCCCTACATTTTTTGGATTTAACTTTTGTAGACTTGTTGTTGTTCATTCGTTCAGTCGTCTCCGACTCTTCGTGACCTCATGGACCAGCCCACGCCAGAGCTCCCTGTCGGCCGTCACCACCCCCAGCTCCTTCAAGGTCAGTCCAGTCACTTCAAGGATGCCATCCATCCATCTTGCCCTTGGTCAGCCCCTCTTCCTTTTACCTTCCACTTTCCCCAGCATAATTGTCTTCTCTAGGCTTTGCTGTCTCCTCATGATGTGGCCAAAGGACTTCAACTTTGTCTCTATGATGTGGCCAAAGTACTTCAACTTTGTCTCTAAGTAGACCTGACTACTTGGTTAATATGCTATCTCTAAGGGCACATCATAGGAACCCCCAGTGGTGCAGTGGGTTAAAGCGCTGAGCTGCTGAGCTTGTTGACTGAAAGGTCGCAGGTTCAAGTCCAGGCAGCGGTGTGAGCTTCCGCTGTCAGCTCCAGCTTCTGCCAACCTAGCAGTTCAAAAACATGCAAATGTGGGTAGATCAATAGGTACCGCTCTGGCGGTAAGGTAACAGTGCTCCATGCAGTCATGCCGTCCACATGACCTTGGAGATGTCTATGGACAACGCCGGCTCTTCGGCTTAGAAATGGAGATGAACACCACACCCCAGAGTCGGACATGACTGGACTTCATGTCAGGGGAAAATTTACCTTACCTTTACCTAGTGGCACATCTACACTGTAGAATTAGTTTGGTTTGACTCCACCCTCACTGCCATGGCTCAATGCTTTTGAATCCTGGGAGTTGTAGCTTTGCAATATCGTTAGCCTTCTCTGCCAAAGACTGCTGGTGCTTTACCAAACTACAACTCCTATGATTCCATAGGATTTTACCTTTGCAGTTCAAGTGGTGCAAAAATGCATTAATTCTAATAGTTCAAATGCATCTTAGCAATCTCTAGCTCCATCAGTGTGACTGTATGGTTAACTTCTTCCAGGTTGCTTAAATCTATTATTGTTCAATCATTTAATTGTATTGTTGAAGGCTTTCATGGCTGGAATCACTGGGTTGTTGTAGGTTTTTCGGGCTATATGGCCATGTTCTAGAAGCAGGTTGTGAGGTCTGTTGGAGCTAGGAACCACTTCCATTAGATGTTATAAAGGAAGGAGGTCATCATCCTCAGAGGTTGTGAGGTCTGTTCCGAACTCCAACAGACCTCACAACCTCTGAGAATGCTAGCTATAGATGCAGGTGAAACATCAGGAGAGAATGCTTCTAGAACATGGCCATATAGCCCAAACAACCTACAACAACCCAATCATTAAATTGTTTTCTTTAGTGTATTGTCAAAGGCTTTCATGGCTGGAATCACTAGGTTCTTGTGGATTTTTTCGGGCTATAGGGCCATGTTCTAGAGTCATTTCTCCTGACGTTTCGCCTGCATTTCTTTAGTATTGGATGAGGGGGGGAGAAGGGATGAGTACATAAGAGATTGTGTGAGAAAAGTGTTGGGATGGAGGCAGAGGAGCTCTGAGTTCAAATCCTTGGCTTAGGGGAATTTGGGGAGACAGTTTTCCCTACCGAATATCTCATAGCTCAGTCTACCATGCAGAACTATTGTGAAGCATGCCTTCTTCTTGAAGGGAGAGATATATAATGTAGAAAGGATTTTTCTATGCATCAGAAATTCTGATGTTCACTTCTTGCGTATGGTACTAATTACTCTACTGCATTTTTGTTGTTGTTGATGTTGTTGACTTTTTGTGTGTGTTAGGAGCCACTTGAGAAATTGCAAGTTGCTTCTGGAGTGAGAGAACAGGCGATCTGCAAGGATGTTGCCCAGGGGACACTCTAATGTTTTTTGATGTTTTTACCATCCTTGTGGGAGGCTTCTCTCATGTCCCCACATGGGGAGCTGGAGCTGACAGAGGGAGCTCATTGTTGGAGCTCAGCCTGTGATTTTGTTTGGATCAGGGTGCTTTAGATGTGGGGAATGATGTAAATGAGATTCAAGATGGCAATGGTTTTGTCAGTGATATTGATGCAGAGAATGACATAGAGACACCTGTTCAAAGTGTAGTTTCCCATGAGAATGTTCCTACAAGGTTTAGGGATGATGGCTTACTCCATGAATTGCTCCTGGACAATTCCCAGGATTTGGGGCTTGAAAACAACTTGGCACCTGCAGAAACTAATGAGCATATGGATAGGCGGGTGGAAATTAGTCAAAACAGACAGGTCGAGCAAGGCCTTCAGCGTTCTGCCATGCTCTGACAGAAAAAGATAAGGGCCACTCAAGGAAAGCAAAACCAGTTCCAATGTGCTTCCCAAGCATGGGAAATATAGCCAGATGAAGCATCATTTAGAATCCTGCTCAGTTCTTGTCCTTGTTTCATGGAAGCCGTGGTTGGAAGATTCATGACTAAGGATTTCGTGTTTCTTGGTTTGGCTTTTTGTCTCTTGTGATTACATACTTGTGCCTTGGATCAACGTTTCCTGGTTCTTTGGATTTTGTTAGAGAAGTGTGGACATTGTTTTGGGACTTTGCTGAACTTTACCTTGGACTAATTTGTTCCAGCTTGTCTTCTTACCTAATTGGATTTACCTATTCCTTTAAAGTGCTTTTTTACTTTGCTGCTTTTACTTGTTTTCAATAAAAGGATTCTTTTGCCCTGCTCAACATGAGGTGTTTTAAAGTCAGAGGGTTATTCCTGTCCTGGAGTGCAACACTCATCTTCGCTCTCCCCGGGTTGGATTCAAACCGGCAACATTCAGGTCAGCAACCCAACCTTCAAGTCATCAGTCCTGCCAGCACAAGAGTTTAACCCTGGTTGTAACTGCGGGTCCTCTAGGCATTTGTAGAAGGTCTTGAGGCACATATGCGGGGCTTTGTGTTGAGTTGTTCCTCCCATTTCTCGGAAAGGTAATGACCTCCTTCCTTTATAACATCTAATGGAAGTAGCCCATAATTCTCAGTCAATAGCGAGGCATTCAGAAGCCTGAGGGTAAAATTGAGTCCACAATAGAGGAGACAGAAGGCAGAAATTATTGATGAAGCCCAGGGTTTTCCTGAGTTGAGAGTCTTCACTGCTAATTGCTTAAGACGCCTCCATTGCTACAATGCAGAGCAGATTTGGCTGACACAAAAGCAAGAGAAAGGTGGATGGTCTCACAACCTCTGAGGGTGCCTGCCATAGATGCAGGCAAAACGTCAGGAAAGAATGCTTCTAGAACATGGCCATATAGCCTGAAAAACCTACACTAACCCAGTGATTCCAGCCATGGAAGCCTTCGACAATACAAAGCTTGTGTACATTGAACTATTAGAAAACAAAAAGGTCACAGTTTCAGCTACCTATGTGGATAGTGCTGGGATTTGGAATATATTGGATTTCCTACTAAGGGATATCAACCTGTGTGTGTATTTACATATGTAGATGTATATATTGGATTTTGGACCCCCCCCCCCCCCAGATTTTGGAATACCTGTATTTGCATGTAAGTACGTAATGAAATGGCTTGGAGATAGGATCAAAGTTTATGTTTTACATATATCTTGGAGGTAATTTTATGCACTATATTTATGATAATTGTGTGTGTAAAAGAAAGTTTGTGTACATTGATCCACCAGAAAGCAAAGGCGTCACTATCTCAGCGACTCATGTGGAGTATTTTGGCTTTCTGGGAAAGGGATGCTCAATCTGCATCAATAAAGATGTACCGATGATGACAATATTTATGAGTGGAGTCTCCGCTGTACTGTTTGTTTACGTGTTTAGCTTATCCCGTTTTTCACTCAATCTTTTGGCCTTGTTGATGCCGTGAGGCTGAAGGCGTTGCATTGGCAGGCGCAGGGTTTTTGTCCCGCTGGAAATAGCCGGCTGATCCAGGCTAATACTTTGCGGTTAGGGAGAGCAGGTTGGCCTTTGCTAATAATAGAGAGCTTTGTGGGGCTTAAGAGGGCCAGACGGGCGTTAGGCAATAACCACAGGGCTGCCTGGTTGGGTCAAAGGCAAGGTGGTGTTGTTTTTGCAGAATTTAAGCCCACATTTGAATCTCAGGATTCAGGAAGGAAGTCCTGCTGTTGCGGTAAGAATAGCCTGTTTGTGTGCCTACCTCTAATATTGTGTGTGTGTGTATAGAATGATTGCGTAAAAGAAACAAACTTTGGAAAAATTATTACATTATTGCTGCATTTCTTCCATTCTAAGACGCCATCGATAGTTAAGGCACACACTATTTTCGGTACCACCAGGAGAAAAAAAAGCTTTATTTATCTATCTTCTATATCTAAAGTATGTTTGTACACATGTCTGTTGGTACCACAAAGGCTGTTGCTAGGTGAAGTGGCCCTCTGTGATGTCACCGGATTGGCTGCTAGGTGAAGTGACCCTATGCGATGTCAGCAGACTGGCTGTTACTAGGTGAAGTTGTTAGGTGAAGTGGCCCTCTGTGATGTCACCGGATTGGCTACTAGGTGAAGTGACCCTCTGTGATGTCACTGGATTGGCAGCTGCTAGGTGAAGTGACCTTATGTGATGTCACTGGATTGGCGGTTGCTAGGTGAAGTGACCTTATGTGATGTCACTGGATTGGCTGTTGCTAGGTGAAGTGGACCTCTGCAATGCCACCGGACTGGCTGTTGTTAAGCAAAGTGGTCTGTGATGTCACTGGATTGGCTGTTGCTAGGTGAAGTGGCCCTCTGTGATGTCATACAATTGACGGTTGCTAGGTGAAGTGGCCCTCTGTGATGTCACTGGATTGGCGGTTGCTAGGTGAAGTGGCCCTCTGTGATGTTACTGGGATAAACAGGTGATGTTTATGTCACCAGATTGGCTGTTGCTAGGTGAAGTGGCCCTTTGTGATGTCACTGGATTGGTTGTTGCTAGGTGAAGTGGCCTTCTCTGATGTCACACAATTGACTGCTGCTAGGTGAAGTGGCCCTTTGTGATGTCACTGGATTGGCTGTTGCTAGGTGAAATGGCCTTTTGTGATGTCACAGAATTGGCTGTTGCTAGGTGAAGTCGCTCTCTGTGATGTCACTGGATTGGCTGTTGCTAGGTGAAGTGGCCCTCTGTGATGTCACCAAATTGGCTGTTACTAGATAAAGTGACTGCGAGAAGATCCAACCAGTCCATCCTCTAGGAAATAAAGCCCGGCTGCTCATTGGAGGGAAGGATACTAGAGACAAAGTGGAAGTACTTTGGCCACATCATGAGGAGACAGCAAAGCCTAGAGAAGACAATTATGCTGGGGAAAGTAGAAAGTAGAAAGTAGAAGATAAAAGGAAGAGGGGCCGACCAAGGCATCCTTGAAGTGACTGGACTGACCTTGAAGGAGCTGGGGGTGGTGACGGCCGACAGGGAGCTCTGGGGTGGGCTGGTCCATGAGGTCACGAAGAGTCGGAGACGACTGAACGAATGAACAACAAAGATAAAGTGACCCTCTGTGATGTCACTGGATTGGCTGTTGCTAGGTGAAGTGGCCCTCTGTGATGTTACTGGGATAAACAGGTGGTGTTTATGTCACCGGATCGGCTGTTGCTAGGTGAAGTGGCCCTCTGTGATGTCACCGAATTGGCTGTTACTAGGGCTGAAGTGGACCTCTGTGATGTCACCGGGTTGGCTGTTGCTGGGTGAAGTGGCCCTCTGTGATGTCACTAGATTGCCTGTTGCAAGGTGAAGTGGCCCTCTCTGATGTCACTGGATTGACTGCTGCTAGGTGAAGTGGCCCTCTGTGATGTCACTGGATTGGCTGTTGCTAGGTGAAGTGGTCTTCTGTGATGTCACACAATTGACTGCTGCTAGGTGAAGTGGCCCTTTGTGATGTCACTGGATTGGCTGTTGGTAGGTGAAGTGTCCTTCTCTGATGTCACTGGATTGACTGCTGCTAGGTGAAGTGGCCCTCTGTGATGTCACTGGATTGGCTGTTGCTAGGTGAAGTGGTCTTCTGTGATGTCACACAATTGACTGCTGCTAGGTGAAGTGGCCCTTTGTGATGTCACTGGATTGGCTGTTGGTAGGTGAAGTGTCCTTCTCTGATGTCACTGGATTGACTGCTGCTAGGTGAAGTGGCCCTCTGTGATGTCACTGGATTGGCTGTTGCTAGGTGAAGTGGTCTTCTGTGATGTCACACAATTGACTGCTGCTAGGTGAAGTGGCCCTTTGTGATGTCACAGGATTGGCTGTTGCTAGGTGAAGTGTCCTTCTCTGATGTCACTGGATTGACTGCTGCTAGGTGAAGTGGCCCTCTGTGATGTCACTGGATTGGCTGTTGCTAGGTGAAGTGGTCTTCTGTGATGTCACACAATTGACTGCTGCTAGGTGAAGTGGCCCTTTGTGATGTCACAGGATTGGCTGTTGCTAGGTGAAGTGTCCTTCTCTGATGTCACTGGATTGACTGCTGCTAGGTGAAGTGGCCCTCTGTGATGTCACTGGAATTGGCTGTTGCTAGGTTAAGTGGCCCTCTGATGTCGCTGGATTGGCTGTTGCTAGGTGAAGTGGCCCTCTGATGTCACTGAATTGGCTGTTGCTAGGTGAAGTGGCCCTCTGATGTCGCTGGATTGGCTGTTGCTAGGTGAAGTGGCCCTCTGTGATGTCACTGCATTTACTGTTGCTAGGTGAAGTGGCCCTCTGTGATGTCACTACATTGACTGCTGCTAGGTGAAGTGACCCACTGGAATGTCACTGCATTTACTGCTGCTAGGTGAAGTGACCCTTCTCTGATGTCACTGGATTGACTGCTGCTAGGTGAAGTGGCCCTCTGTGATGTTACTGGGATAAACAGGTGATGTTTATGTCACTGCATCGGCTGTTGCTAGGTGAAGTGGCCCTCTTTGATGTCACTGGATTGGCTGTTGCTAGGTAAAGTGGCCCTCTGTGAGTGTCACACAATTGACTGTTACTAGATGAAGTGACCCTCTGTGATGTCACTGGATTGGCTGTTGCTAGGTGAAGTGGCCCTCTGTGATATTACTGGGATAAACAGGTGATGTTTATGTCACCGGATCGGCTGTTGCTAGGTGAAGCGGCCCTCTGTGATGTCACACAATTGACTGTTGCTAGGTGAAGTGGCCCTTTGTGATGTCACTGAGTTGGCTGTTGCTAGGTGAAGTGGCCTTCTGTGATGTTACTGGGATAAACAGGTGACGTGTATGAAGGAATGGGAGAAAGGAAGGAAAGAAAAAGAAAAAGAAGGCAAAGAAAGGAAAGGAGAAAGGAAGGAAGGAAGGAAGGAAGGAAAAGGAATTGAGAAAAGGTATGAGAGGAGGGAAGGAAAGAAATAGAAAGAAAGGATGAAAGCAATAGACCTCACTACCTCTGAGGATGCTTGCCATAGATGCAGGCGAAACGTCAGGAGAAATGCCTCTAGAACATGGCTCCATAGCCCGAAAAAACCCACAAGAACCTAGTGATTCCAGCCATGAAAGCCTTCGACAATACGATGAAAGCAATATCTTTCACATACTAATGCCAATTCAGAGTCAAAGGCCTATCTGTACCCAATCGGTTTTTACCTATGGATTTAAACTTACATTTAATTGGTACCTTTTAAAATATGTGGTTTTTGGAACTGTTGTCCTAATTTCTGAAAGTTTATTCTTCTGACTTTTGGTTGTAAAAAAAAAGTGAATTGGAAAAGCAACTAGAAGAATGTCCTATCCTGGGGCAAACCAGAGAGAGCGAAATCAAGCCTGGCTCTGGAGCAGTGTGTGGAATGAATGGCATCTGTTTCCTTTTACTCTGGAGGACTATGGGTGCATCTAATGGTGTCTAATGGCGCAGTGGTTCCCAAACTTTGACCAGGGACCACTCGCCAACATTAGTACCAAAAAGGTTACAAATCAGTTTTTGGTCACCATGATTTATAGGAGTTGTACGTCCTGGGATGTATAGTTCACCTGCAATCAGTGAGCACTCTGAACTCCACCAAAGATGGAATTGGGACCAGACTTGGCACACAGAGCCCCCATGACCAGCAAAAAATACTGGAGGTCTTTGGGGGAAATTCACCTTGATTTGGTGAATTGTAGTTCACCTATATCTAGAGAGCACTGTGAACCCAAACACTGATGGATCTGGACCAAGCTTGCCACATGTTCCTGATATGCCGAAATTTGATTACTGGAAGGGTTTGGGAGGAACAGGCCTTCCTTTCTGGGAGTTGTAGTTCACCCACAACTAGAAAAATGGTGAACTTCACCAATGATGGATCTGGACCAAACTTGGCACACAGAACCCAACTCAACTTACTGGAGGGGTTTGAGGGTACTGCCTCACCATAGTGGGAGTTGTAGTTTACCCTGCTCTGGTTGCATGATGTATTTAGAGCAAACTTGCCCAACATAACAAACTCTAAGTAGGGATGTGAGTTTTTTGAGGTTAACCTGGCATGTTTTTTGAAATGTAGCTGAAGCTTGATGGTTTCAATGTTTCTTGACTCTTAGAGGCACATATCTTCAGAGGTTACATTTATAACATTCTTTAAAACAACTCTGGAAAGAGCCCTTCCTTCTACTAAACAAGTTTCAAACTTATTTTTCTTCAAACTGTGTTTCTTTCCTTACTAGGTTACTTCAGATACAAGCTTATTCTTTATTTGTAATATTTCTGTTGCAATAAAGATTCTCACTGGGTTTCTCTCACCCCTTCATACACTAAATACTAATATAAATAAGCCAACTCGACTTATCCAAACTACCTAGGCTAAAAGCCAAACCCTTCCTGATTCTCACTACAATAGAATCAGCCTTACCCTGTAGTTTTTAAACTACAGATTACCTTCCTGGTTCTCATTACTACAGAACCAGCCACTCCTCTCAAACGCCTATCTATAATTATACATAATAGTAGATTAAAATTTACACTTCACCACAGTCACTCCTTGGGTTAGTAGGTGTCTTGTGTCCAAATTTGGTGTCAATTCGTCCAGTGTTTTTTTGAGTTATGTTAATCCCACAAACGAACATTACATTTTTATTTATATAGATAGGCAACCGATCTGTGGCTTCCTTTGTGAACTTCCAGAAATACTTAGGGTAGCACATTCTGAATGTCAGCCGCTGGCAGGTCATGCCAGGGCAGTGTTTACATCCGGTAATGAACATCTGTGCAAGTAATTGCCCTTCAGTTTTACAGCTCAGCCGGCTACGGATGGAAATTATAGCTGGTTAAATGTGTCTCACAGAGAAGGTGTTTTCTGCTGGGGGAGAAATTGTTTTTTTTTTTAATGTGGTGAGATGTTTGCCAGCAAAAACCACACAGAGCCAAGCAAAAAATGCAAGTTGAACAGAAGACAGACACAAACCTGTGATATCTTTACTGGAAGAGGAAATTCTATCTAGTTTCCAAAAAGCAACTGTTGTTATTATGACTAATGCTTTGGCAATGCTCAGTGGAGTTTCCGGTACATTTTTCTTTTACTGTTAGCACCAACTAGAGAAGCTAACTTTGATTTAGATAAATGTTTACTTACACAATTGATTCACTGAGTTTACTTTAGTTATAGCTAGCAATAAAATGTAAAGCAAAAATGCACTGGGTGAGATTCAGTGCTTGTTATTACATGCCTTAAAGTCATTTCCGACTTGGGGCAATGAGGTTTCCTTGGCAAGATTTGTTCAGAGGGGATTTGCCTTGGCCTCACTTTGAGGATGAGAGTGTGTGTTTTACCCAAGGGCGCCCAATGTGTTTCTATGGCTGAGCATTGTCTAATGGTGTATCTACATCAGTGGTTCCAAACTTTTTTTTGGATCAGGAACCACTTTGACCAGGGACAACTTTCCAACATTAGTACCAAAAGAGTCACGAATCAGTTTTTGGACAACTTTTTTGTTGTAGGTTTTTTCGGGCTACATGGCCATGTTCTAGAGGCATTCTCTCCTGACGTTCCGCCTGCATCTATGGCAAGCATCCTCAGATTTGGAACTAGGGAAAAGGGTTTATATATCTGTGGAATGACCAGGGTGGGACAAAGGACTCTTGTCTGTTGGAGCTAGGTGTGAATGTTTCAACTGACCAACTTGATTAGCATTTGATGGCCTGACAGTGCCTGGAGCAATCTTTTGTTGAGAGGTGATTAGATGTCCTTGTTTGTTTCCTCTCTGTTGTTGTGCTGTTGTAATTTTAGAGTTTTTTTAATACTGGTAACCAGATTTTGTTCATTTTCATGGTTTCCTCCTTTCTGTTGAAATTGTCCACATGCTTGTGTATTTCAATGGCTTCTCTGTGTAGTCTGACATGGTGGTTGTGAGAGTGGTCCAGCATTTCTGCGTTTTCAAATAACATGCTGTGTCCAGGTTAGTTCATCTGTTGCTCTGCTATGGCTGACTTCTCTGGTTGGAGTAGTCTGCAGTGCCTTTCATGTTCCTTGATTCATGTTTGGGCAATGCTGCTGCGTTTGGTGGTCCCTATGTAGACTTGTCCACAGCTGCATGGTATATGGTAGACTCCTGCAGAAGTGAGAGGATCCCTCTTGTCCTTTGCTGAACGTAGCATTTGTTGGATTTTCTTGGTGGGTCTGTAGATAGTTTGTATGTTGTGTTTCCTCTTCAGCTTCCCTATGTGGTCGGTCAGTGGTTCCCTTGATGTCTGGCAAGAACACTTTTCCTCTGGGTGGATCTTTGTCTTTACTCCCGTGGCTTGTTCTCAGTCTTGCAGCTCCTCTGATGTCTGTGGTGGAGTCTCCATTGGCCTGTAGAGCCCAGTTTAGGTGGTTCAGTTCATCTTGGAGGAGGTGGGCTTCGCAGATTCTTTAATGGTGCTTCTTTTTAGATTTGGGTGATGCTTGGAGTTTTTATGTAGATATCTATCTGTGTGTGTGGGTTTTCTGTAAACGGTGTGACCCAATTGTTGATCTGGTTTGCGGATGACCAGGACATCCAGAAAAGGCAGTCTTCCTTCATTTTCTTTTTCCACGGTGAATTGGATGTTTGGGTGGATGCTGTTAAGATGGTCCAGGAACCTGTTGAGTTCTTCTTCTCCATGGCTCCAAATTGTGAAAGTGTCATCCACATATCTGAACCATAGATTCAGTTTGGTTATTTGGGCTGCTTATTCAGAAAATTGCATTGGATAGACCACATCAGCTCTAGTTTCCTATACAGAACATATGCCATCCAGTACTCACCATCTGCTTGCCTACAGAAAACCATATTTAATAACCCAGAGCTCATTTCTTTTCCCCGGAGTTACTTGAAAAACTTCAAGTTGCTTCTGGTGTGAGAGAATTGGTGTCTGAAAGGACATTGTCCAGGGGACGCCCAGATGTTTTGATATTTTGCCATTCTTGTGGGGGGCTTCTCTGATGTCTGTGCATGGGGAGCTGGAGCTGACAGACGGGGCTCACCTGCTCTCCCTGGATTGAACCTCTGACCTGTTGGTCTTCAGTCCCACCGGCACAAGTGTTTAACCCATTGCACCACCGGGTGTGTGGTGGTAGTAATCTTTCATGGGTAGTCAGCCTGTCCCCTCCTGACATCCCCGTTGCCTCGGCACTATAAGAGGGTTTCACGAGACCAGTTGCTCTCGCTGCCATGTGGTTTCAAGGCAACAGTGTAGTAATATTGAGGCTGAGAGCCATATTTTTGTTCTTGCAGACCACTGGTGGTCCATGGACCACAGGTTGGGAACCACTGATCTTCACTGTCAAATTAATACAATTTAACACTACTGTGTCTACTATGGTTCAGTGCTATGGAATTCTGGGAGTTTTAGTTTGGCGAGGCAGCAGCACTCTTCAGAAGAGAAGGCCAAAGACCTTGCAAAACTGCAACTCCCAGGATTCCATAGCATTGTGTCTTAAAGCAGTATTCAACAGCATTCATTCTGCAGTGTAAAAAAGATAATAGGGTTTACCCTGACATTAAGTCCAATTGTGTCTGACTCTGGGGGTTGGTACTCATCTCCATTTCTAAGCCGAAGAGCCGGCATTGTCCGTAGACACTTCCTAGGTCGGCCGGCATGACTGCATGGAGCGCCCTTACTTTCCCACTCTAGTGGTACCTATTGATCTACTCACACTTGTATGTTTTCGAACTGCTAGGTTGGCAGAAGCTGGGGCTAACAGTGGGAGTTCACGCTGCTCTCCAGATTCAAACCTGATAAGCAAGTTCAGCAGCTCAGTGGTTTAACCCAATGTGCCAGAGTGTAGATGCATCTTTAGCCTGACACTAGCTCTCAGAAACAAGTGTATATCATCTCCAAGTATACATGATTGTTATTTTTTATACTACCACATTGCTTCTTTTTGCCTTTTTTTCTCTGGTTTTGAAGTAAACCCCAATTTCCTGTCTCCTTTAGCGTCACTAACAAGTTCTTCTTTCATTTGGCCTGAAACGGAATGGTTGGGTTTCAAGGAGGGGTGATGTCTTTTTTGGGTCTTTCCTGGAAGGGATGTTGAATCTTCTATACAGGAACAGAGCTTTGTGACCTTTATAAATGGCTCCAAGAAACCATCCAGGGATGGTTTCCTTAATGGGAAGCAATGATTAGGGGTGACCTTTCCCATCTGGGTTCTTTTCAAATATTTTGAAGGATGATTCCAATCACCCCCAGCCATTAGTGTGCCATTAGAAAGATAATCAACAATTCAGACTGTTCCTAGTATTATGCTATGGTATGATGATATTATACTGCTTCGTCGTACATGCCTCTTGCAGGAAGATTTGGAGATCAGCCATTTTCAGGGTTTCTGGCTGAAACTCCCCTGGCATCCCTTGCATGTAGAGAAAGAATTTATTCATAATTACAGGTTATTTATTTATTTATTTGTCATGTCAGGACAACCAGTCAAATTATATTTTTATATAAATTATAACAGAACAAAACAAACAGACAAAATACAAAATTAGTGAGTTTGGTAGTTGATTAAATGTCCTTTGACCAGTATCTGGCCACTTGGAGTGCTTCTGGTGTTGCTGCAAGAAGGTCCTCCCTTGTGCATGTAGCAGGGCTCAGGTTGCATTGCAGCAGGTGGTCAGTGGTTTGCTCCTCTCCACACTCGCATGTCGTGGATTCCACCCTGTAGCCCCGTTTCTGAAGGTTGGCTCTGCATCTCGTGGTGCCAGAGCGCAGTCTGTTCAGCGCCTTCCAAGTCGCCCAGTCCTCTGTGTGCCCAGGGGGGAGTCTCTCATTTGGTATCAGCCATTGGTTGAGGTACTGGGTTTGAGCCTGCCACTTTTGGACTCTCGATTGCTGAGGTGTTCCAGCGAGTGTCTCTGTAGATCTTAGAAAATTATTTCTAGATTTAAGTCATTGAGGTGCTGGCTGATACCCAAACGGGATGAGCTGGAGATGTCTCTGCCTTGGTCCTTTCACTATTGGCTGCTACTTCTTGGCGGATGTCAGGTGGTGCAGTACCAGCTAAGCAGTGTAATTTCTCCAGTGGTGTAGGGCGCAGGCACCCCCGTGATAATGCGACATGTCTCATTAAGGGCCACATCCACTGTTTTAGTGTGGTGAGATGTGTTCCACACTGGGCATGCATACTCAGCAGCAGAGTAGCACAGCGCAAGGGCAGATGTCTTCACTGTATCTGGTTGTGATCCCCAGGTTGTGCCAGTCAGCTTTCATATTTCAATTACAGGTTGAGTATCCCTTATCCAAAATGATTGGTATTAGAAGTGTTTTGGATTTTGGAATATCTGTATCTGCATATATGAACATCAGGAGATATCTTGAAAATTGGACCAAAGACTAAGCATGAAATTCATTTATTTTACATCAGTGGTTCTCCACCTTCCTAATGCCATGACCCCTTAATACGGTTCCTTGTGTTGTGGTGACTCCCAACCATAACATTATTTTCGTTGATACTTCATAACTGTAAGTTTGCTACTGTTATGAGTCGTCATGTAAATATCTGATATGCAGGACGTATTTTCATTCACTGGACCACATTTTGTACAAATACCCGAAATGCCCGAATTTGAATACTGGTGGGGTTGCGAGGAGGGATCGATTTTTGTCATTTGGGAGTTGTAGTTGCTGGGTTTTATAGTTCACCTACAATCAAAGAGCATTCTGAACTCTATCAATGATGGAATTGAACCAAACTTGGCACACAGAACTCCCATGACCAACAGAAAATACTGGTAGGGTTTGGTGTGCATTGAACTTGAGTTTCAGAGTTGTAGTTCACCTATATCCAGGGAGCACTGTGGACACAAACAAACAATGATGGATCAGGACAAAACCTGGCACGAATACTCAATATGCCCAAATGTGAACGCTGGTGGAATTTGGGTAAAACAGACCTTGACATTTGGGAGCTGTAGTTGCTGGGATTTATAGTTCACCTACATTCAGAGAGCATTCTGAACCCCACCAACAATAGAATTGGGCCAAACTTTCCATACAGAACCCCCATGACCAACAGAAAATACTGTGTTTTCTGATGGTCTTTGGCAATCCTCTGACACCCCCTCACAACCCCTCCAGGGGTCCCGACCCCAGGTTGAGAAACACTGATCTAAGCCCTCCCAATAGATGGCCAACATATTTCACTGTTGAATAGCTCCCCATGCCTTGAAGGGACTCACTCGTGCAAGCCTCTCTCCAGACTAGCACGCTTTCCCTCGCCCACTTATGCGCACCACTCTGTTGTTGCTATCTTAGCCCCTTATGTGGATACTTTTGGATTTTGTAATATTTCCGATTTTGGAATATCAGATAAAGGATGCTCTACCCATATCTCTATATTTTCTACTTTAGGAAGGAGAAGCTCAAGGTGAGGTGTTATTCCTATCTAGGAAAGTGCATACATAAGCACAGTAGGCCATTACCATTGTACAGTATTTGCCCCTATTTGACTTTTTCTTGTCATCTTCTTCAATTCCCTGGCATTTCATTTTTCTCTTCACGTAGGGACTTCTATTTAAAAGGTGAAAGAGATGCATGAACTTCTGATGAAGGGTGTTTGTTTTCTAGGGTCCCTCAATGGATGAGGTTTTGGCTCCCAGACAAAACTCTCTTCTGAAGCTTCCGAAAGTAGCTCTTCACACTGCAATTGAAACCTATGTTTATGATGTGAAAGAAGGTTTCCAGTTATAACTCATCCTTTCAGTGTCCCCAGGCTTGTAACAACCACAAGGCAGGCTGAGGCTCTGCAGGTGCAGCTTTCCCTCAATGCAATGTTAAATAACACTGTGCAACATCTATTTCTGTTTTATTGACTATTCTAAAGCCTTTGACTGTGTGGATCATAAATTGTGGCAAGTTCTTAATGGTATAGGGATACCAAATCGCCTTGTCTCTCTCCTGAGGAATCTGTATAAGGACCAAGTAGCAACAGTAAGAACTGACCACGGAACAACAGACGGGTTCAAGATTGGGAAAGGCATACGCCAGGATTGTATACTCTCCCCCAACCTATTCAACTTGTATGCAGAACACATCATGCGATGTGCGGGGCTTGACGAATCCAAGGCTGGGTGAAAATTGCTGGAAGAAACATTAACAACCTTAGATATGCAGATGACACCACTTTGATGGCTGAAAGCGAGGAGGAGCTGAGGAGCCTTCTCACCAATGTGAAAGAAAAAAGCGCAAACATCAAAAAAACCAAGATTATGGCAACAGGAATGATTGACAACTGGGAAATAGAGGGGAAAAAACATGGAGGCAGTGATAGACTTTGTATTTCTAGGTGCAAAGATTACTGCAGACGCAGACTGCAGCCAGAAAATCAGGAGACGCTTACTTCTTGGGAGGAGAGCAATGACCAATCTCGATAAAATAGTGAAGAGTAGAGACATCACACTGACAACGAAGATCCACATAGTCAAAGCAATGGTGTTCCCCGTAGTCACCTACGGATGTGAGAGCTGGACCATAAGGAAGGCTGAGCGAAGGAAGAGAGATGCTTTTGAGCTGTGGTGCTGGAGGAAAGTGCTGAGAGTGCCTTGGACTGCGAGAAGATCCAACCAGTCCATACTTCAGGAAATAAAGCCGGACTGTTCATTGGAGGGAAGGATAGTAGAGGCCAAGATGAAGTTCTTTGGCCACATCAGGAGGAGACAGGAAAGTTCAGAGAAGACGGTGATGCTGGGGAAAATGGAAGGAAAAAGGAAGAGGGGCCGACCAAGGGCAAGATGGATGGATGGCATCCTTGAAGTAACTGGCTTGACTCTGAAGGAGCTGGGGGTGGCCACAGCCGACAGGGAGCTCTGGCATGGGCTGGTCCATGAGGTCACAAAGAGTCATAAATGACTGAATGAATGAACAACAACAACAAGATTTGAAAAATGGTCTGTACCTGGTTTCAAAGTGTTATTTCCGGTTTAATTTTGTTTGAGTGTAGTTGTTTTGTTCCAGAAACTTTGTTTTTGTGGCTGCCACAAACTACGTTGAATTGTTTGAGATTTTAAGAGATATCCACTGAAAAACTACAGCAAAATGTACTGCGTGATGTGCCACAAAAACAACATTTCTGCAGTTTAATAAACATTTGCCATGTTTCTCTGATAGAACCAATTAGGAAATGATGTTTATAACCTAGGAACCAAAATTGTGTTACATGGTGTAATGACTTCAGATTCCTGCAATAGTTATTTAAGTGAGGAGTGTAACATCTACATCTTGCAGTCCTTGTGGACAAGTTAAACATGGGCCAGGAATGTCATGCGGCGGCAAAAAAGCCAATGGGATTTTGGCTTGCACCAATAGACGCTGGAAGGTGACCAAAATGAACCAAGGTCTGGAAACCATAAATCCATTTTGAGGATCCACTTAGAGAGCTGGGTATGTTTAGCTCGGAGAAGAGAAGGTTAAGAGAGGACATGATAGCAATGGCTAAATATAAGGAGGGATATTATAGCGGAGATGGGGCACGCTTGTTTTCTTTTGCTGCAGAGACCAGGACATGGAAAATTAACTCAAAATACAAGGTTCCAGCTAAACCAGGCATGGGCAAACTTTGGCCCTCTTTCGGGTGTTTTGGACTTCAACTCCCACAATTCCTAACAGCCAGTAGGCTGTTAGGAATTGTGGGAGTTGAAGTCCAAAACACCTGGAAGAGGGCCAAAGTTTGCCCATGCCTTTGCTAGACTTCTTAATGGTAGGAGACGTTCAGTACGTAGTGGAATATGCTGTTTCCTTGGATGTATCTTAAGCAGAAGCTGGATGGAGTATATGACTTGTGTCATTCTGCACGGCAAGATGGGACTGGTAGTCTCTTCCAATTCTGTGATTCTGTGGAATAAGTAGCCTCAACGTTCCATTCCAGTTCTAAATTCTATTCAGGCCCAAGGCTGGAACTTGACATAATTGCTTTTTTACTAAAGTTGCCAGCCAACAAGGCCTGTGGGAGGTATATTCCCCAGAAGTCATCTATCTGAGAGTGGTGAGGTAGAAGACTAACCCTCCAAAGGTCTGCCCAGTTCATGAGAAGTTTCTGAATCTGCTCCATTATACATTATAGCTTATCTCTATGCTCAGTATTTATTTATTTATGACATTTCTATGATGCGCTTCTCACCCCGAAAGGGACTCAGAGCGGCATATAAGTCATATGTAAATACAATGCATTATATTAATTAGCACACCACAATATTAGTATTATATTATATACTATAGTATACTATACCACTATATTGTAATATTAGTAATATTATATGTAATATGAAACACATAATTATTATATTGTATTATCATTTGTATTATATTGTATTACATTATAATATTATGCGCTGGTCCATGAGGTCACGAAGAGTCGGAGACGACTGAACGAATGAACAACAACAAACAATATATTATAATACTAGCACAGCACAATATTAGTATCATATATTACTACTAGCCGTCCCCTGCCATGTGTTGCTGTGACCCAGTCTGTGTATATGTGTTTTGTGTGTGTATATATGAATGTGTGTATGTATATATATTTGTGTATATGTGTATATATGTGTGTTTATGTATATATGTGGTTTTGCCCATGCGTTGTAAGGTATTTTTTGTTTTTTGGCTTTTAAAGTCTCTTCTGCTGTGTTTTTATGAGTGATGGTCACTTGTTGGCCTGATAGGAGTCTTATGTCCAAATTTGGTATCAATTCGTCCAGTGGTTTTTGAGTTATGTTAATCCCACAAACAAACATTACATTTTTATTGATATAGACTAGCTGTCCTCTGCCACACGTTGCTGTGGCCCAGTCTGTATATATGTGTTTTGTGTGTGCACATTAGGAAGAACGTATTGTCGAAGGCTTCCATGGCTGGAATCACTGGGTTGTTGTAGGGTTTTTCGGGCTATATGGCCATAGATGCAGGCAAAACGTCTCTCCTGACGTTTTGCCTGCATCTATGGCAAGCATCCTCAGAGGTAGTGAGGTCTGTTGGAACTAGGAAAAAGGGTTTATATATCTGTGGAACGACCAGGGTGGGACAAAGGACTCTTGTCTGCTGGAGCTAGGTGTGAATGTTTCAACTGACCACCTTGATTAGCATATAATGGCCTGACAGTGCCTGGAGCAAACTTTTGTTGAGAGGTGATTAGATGTCCTTGTTTGTTTCCTCTCTGTTGTTGTGCTGTTATAATTTTAGAGTTTTTTTTAATACTGGTAGCCAGATTTTGTTCATTTTCATGGTTTCCTCCTTTCTGTTGAAATTGTCCACATGCTTGTGGATTTCAATGGCTTCTCTGTGTAGTCTGACATGGTGGTTGTGAGAGTGGTCCAGCATTTCTGTGTTCTCAAATAATATGCTGTGTCCAGGTTGAATTAGGAAAAACCTCCCAATGGTGAGAGCTGTTCAGTAGTAGATCTCTCTGTCCTGGAGTGTGGTGGAGTCTCCTTCTTTGGAGGCTTTTAAACAGAGGCTGGATGGTTATCTGTTGGGGGTGCTTTGAATGTGATTTTCCTACTTCTTGGCAAAATGTGGTTGGACTGGATGGCTCTCCAGGTCTTTCCAACTCGATGATTCCATCATTCTATGATTCACACTAAAACTCAGAATGGGTTCATTATCCAACCAATGGAGACTGGTGGCTACCAACATGGAAGCCACCAGCCGCCACTAAACCAGACCTCATCGATATATCAGAGAAGATGCTTCCCATAGGTCCCTTTATAATGTGAAAATACTTTTCATAATCACTTTCTCGTGTCTTCCCTAACTTTATTTTCCTTTGCTAAGCTGTCTGGACAAAAGCTAATAACACTGACAAATGGTTGCGTGCCTGCGACTGACTTTTGAGACTTTAATTAACCAACACACACTTAACCTTGCGTTAACAATTAACCCCAAGGAAAGGTCAAAAGAACCTCATCTGCTGAAATAATAAGAAAACGCAGAGTCAGGGCAAGAGCAGGATTGGAATGTCAGTGCAGAGATGAATTGTCCCCAAATTGCCATTTCCGTTTCAAAGGAACTGTCCAATGTGCTGAACCAATGTTGTGAGCAGGGTTCAGGACTTTGGATAGCTTTGGATAGGTTAATTTCTCCACTGACATGAAAGTTGCCCTTTGTAAGTCCTTGGGAAACAACTCTGGGTGTATCTACACCAGGTAAGGGCCAACTTTGGTCCTCCAGGTGTTTTGGACTTCAACTCCCACAATTCCTAACAGCCTCAGGCCCCTTCCTTTTCCCCCTCAGCCGCTTAAGCGGCTGAGGGGGAAAAGGAAAGGGCCTGAGGCTGTTAGGAATTATGGGAGTTGAAGTCCAAACCACCTGGAGGACCAAAGTTGGCCCATGCGTGGTTCTACACTGTAGAATTAATAGTCTGATACCACTTCTATGGATTGGTTCTATGTTATTGTGAGAATAACACAATAACAAGGTGAAAGACTTTGCTTGGCAAGGTCTTTAGCCTTCTCCAGAAAATAATATCTCACCAAATAATACTCCCAGGATCCCATACCAATGAGCCATGGTAATTAAAGTGGTCCCAAACTGAGTTAATTCTACTGTGCAGATGTACCTAAGGTTGAGTCCCTGGTCATGCTGGTTGAATGGCTCATGGAATTAAATATTGAGCAACTGAAGTTCTACCTTTTGATCCATGGACCAAACTCTCTGGCTTCTGAGATCTCAGCAGGTTCAGCTCCTGGCCTTTAAAGTCTATTTTTTGCAATATTGAAATGGGCTTTAAAGAAGTAACCAACCCAAATTCTTGGGAAGTTATTTCTGTGCTTCCTGCCCGATGCTAATAAAAGAAGCTAGATCTAAAGCTGAGGTCCTGGTATCATTTGCTTTGATGGCAGGAACAAAGTTTGAAACTTTGCTTTGAAGGAAATGGCTCACTATTGCATACCACTTATTGCAAGGATGGGAAAGTTTTAGTCCCCAAACTTTTGAATTCTCGCAATCCCCAACGTTTCATAGAATCATAGAATCAAAGAGTTGGAAGAGACCTCATGGGCCATCCAGTCCAACCCCATTCTGCCAAGAAGCAGGAATATTGCATTCAAATCACCCCTGACAGATGGCCATCCAGCCCCTGTTTAAAAGCTTCCAAAGAAGGAGCCTCCACCACACTCCGGGGCAGAGAGTTCCACTGCTGAACGGCTCTCACAGTCAGGAAGTTCTTCCTCATGTTCAGATGGAATCTCCTCTCTTGTAGTTTGAAGCCATTGTTCCGCGTCCTAGTCTCCAAGGAAGCAGAAAACAAGCTTGCTCCCTCCTCCCTGTGGCTTCCTCTCACATATTTATACATGGCTATCATATCCCCTCTCAGCCTTCTCCAGGCTAAACATGCCCAGATCCTTAAGCCGCTCCTCATAGGGCTTGTTCTCCAGACCTTTTATCATTTTAGTCGCTCTCCTCTGGACACATTCCAGCTTGTCAATATCTCTCTTGAATTGTGGTGCCCAGAATTGGACACAATATTCCAGATACATATACAATAGACATATACATAGAATTGGATCACAGTACATATACAACGCAAACATTCAATGCCACTTTGTATAGACAATACATAGGCAGACAGAACAGAAGGGGGTGGTTTGTTTCAACTCAACGTCCAGCAGTTTTTGGTGCCATGGAAGGTTGGGCTCGAGTCCAGGGGATGCCTTTGCTCTAAACTCTATGATGAAGAGCCATCAGGACTTCCTCCTTCCTTTTGGTCACCCAGCATTTTCTGATCTTCTTTCTTTATGGCATCGTAAAACACCTCCCCTGCTTTTCTCTAATTACACCTAAAAGTGTTTTAAAAATGTTTAGGTAAACAATGAGCTAGGCTAACAGTCGGCAGCTCACGCTAACCTGGGGCTTGTAACCTTTCGGTTGATTGCTCTTATAATTGCTAGTGATTTACTAGCTGTGCTAAGGCTATGGCTTCAAACTAAAGGAAAGAAAGGAGATTCCATCTGAACATGAGGAAGAACTTCCTGAGTGTGAGAACTGTTCAGCAGTGGAACTCTCTGCCCCAGAGTACAGAGGCTGGATGGCCATCTGTTGGGGGTGCTTTGAATGCAGAATGGGGTTGGCCTGGCTGGCCCACGAGGTCTCTTCCAGCTCTAGGACTGATTCTATGAAAAGAAAGAAATGGAAAGGAATAAGGTGTATGCAGGAAATAGCTATTCCTTGCCTAAGAAAAACCTATCAAGTTCATGGGCTCACCATAAACAGACAGGTAACTTGAATGCGGCACGCATACAAATGAACATGAGGAAGAACTTCCTGATTGTGAGAGCCGTTCAGCAGTGGAACTCTCTGCCCCGGAGTGTGGTGGAGGCTCCTTCTTTGGAAGCTTTTAAACAGAGGCTGGATGGCCATCTGTCAGGGGTGATTTGAATGCAATATTCCTGCTTCTTGGCAGAATGGGGTTGGACTGGATGGCCCATGAGGTCTCTTCCAACTCTTTGATTCTATGATTCTATGAGTGAAAGAAATTATATGGGTCCATGTATTTTAGTTTTCTGTATTTTAATCTAATTGTGCTTTGTTGTACTGTAATATATTCTGTTGTTCTCTAGGGCTTTTGTGCGCAAATGATAAAAAATGGGATTGAATTGACAGAGTGATTGGCAGACAATAAAGTTGAGACGTATCAGTCTTACGTTTTGTGAAATGTATAGAGAAATACGCTGGAGCCTTTTGTTCTTTCCTCAATGCCTTCGGAACGGGTTCTTTTTCTCTCTGGCAACATTATCAAAACAGCTGCCACAAGAATAAAATGATAAAAGGTCTGGAGAACAAGCCCTATGAGGAGCGGCTTAAGGAGCTGGGCATGTTTAGCCTGAAGAAGAGAAGGATGAGAGGAGATATGATAGCCATGAATAAATATGTGAGAGGAAGCCACAGGGAGGAGGGAGCAAGCTTGTTTTCTGCTTCCTTGGAGACTAGGACGCGGAACAATGGCTTCAAACTACAAGAGAGGAGATTCCATCTGAACATGAGGAAGAACTTCCTGATTGTGAGAGCCGTTCAGCAGTGGAACTCTCTGCCCCGGAGGGAGTGTGGAGGAGGCTCCTTCCTTGGAAGCTTTTAAACAGGGGCTGGATGGCCATCTGTCAGGGGTGATTTGAATGCAATATTCCTGCTTCTTGGCAGAATGGGGTTGGACTGGATGGCCCAAGAGGTCTCTTCCAAGGAGTTTTGATTCTAAGGAGTTTTGTGGAACTTTTCAAGAATTAATCTGTAAGGTGCCACAAGGTTATTTTGGTGTTGCTTCCAGTGATTCACATGGCGAATCGCCTGGACTTTTCTACCTGTTTTGAGTGTGATTACATCTTCCTTTTTGTCTTTTGCCGAAGCCTGTAAATGGCTTATCGGAATGTCAAAATACAATATAGAGAGATAACGCGATTAACTAGCAGATTAAGCACAAAGGAGCAGCGGCGAGGTGATTAAAATTCTGCAATATATTTACGCCGCCTTCAACTGGGAATTACACGTGTTTTAATACATCAGCCGTGACTCTTTTGTGTTCTTTGCTGCTCTATTAAAAGAGGTTTAATTGGAAAAAAATGTTATCTCGCAACGAATTTGTTTGCACAGTTTGAGTATCCATTGTTTGAAATGCTTGCGACCAGAAGTGTTTTGGAATTTGGATTCTTTCAGATTTTGGAATACTTGTGCTTGCATATGAATACATAATGAAATGTCTTGGAGATGAGGTGCAACTCTAAACACAAAATTCATTTATGGGTTGTTGTAGGTTTTTCGGGCTGTATGGCCATGTTCTAGAAGCATTCTCTCCTGACGTTTTGCCTGCATCTATGGCAAGCATCCTCAGAGGTTGTGAGCTTTGTTGGAAACTAGGAAAATTGGGTTTATATATTTTTGGTATGTCCAGGGTGGGAGAAAGAACTCTTGTCGGCTGGAGGCAAGCGTGAATGTTTCAATTGGTTACCTTGATTAGTATTTGATGGCCTGACAGTTTCTAGGTGTAGCTTGTTACTGCCTGCGGGAATCGTTTGTTGAGAGGTGATTAGCTGTCCCTGATTGTTTCTTGTCTGGAGTTCCCAGCAGAGTACCTGATGAACCAACCTGTACACAGCATATTATTTGAGAACACAGAAATGCTGGACCACTCTCACAACCACCATGTCAGACTGTCAGAGAAGCCATTGAAATCCACAAGCATGCGGACAATTTCATCAGAAAGGAGGAAACCATGAAAATGAAAAACATATATCTGACATAGATGCCCCCTATGTGTGTATCTGTGGAATAATGTCCAGAAAGAACTCTTGTCTGTTGGAGGCAAGTGTGAATGTTGCAATTGGTCATCTTGATTAGCTTTGCACCTTTGAAGCCTGGCTGCTTCCTGCTGGGGGAGTCCTTTGTTGGTAGGTGTTAGCTATAATAATAATAATAATAATAATAATAATAATAATAATAATACAAAACCTTTATTTATACCCCGCTACCATCTCCTGCAGGACTCGGTGCGGCTTACAAGAGGCTGAGCCCAAATACATCAATAAACACAAAAACAACAACAATACAACAATAAATAACTCATAACAAAGCAAAACAATAACAATAATATCACAACACATTCAAAAACCTGTGGCAGGGCCAAATGCAATTATTAAAATTTTAAAAATGCTGGGCCCTGATTGTTTCCTGTCTGGAAACACCTCCTAACAAAGGATTCCTCCAGGCAGGAAGCAGCCAGGCTTTGAAGCTGCAAAACTAATCAAGATGACCAATTGCAACATTCACACTTGCCTTCAACAGACAAGAGTTCTTTCTGGACATTATTCCACACACATATATACACTATACACACACACACACACACATACACACACATACATATATACCCACCCCACTTGCCTAATTTCCAACAGACCTCACAATCTCTAAGGATACCTGCCACAGATGTGGGCGAAATGTCAGGAGAGAATGCTTCTGGGACACACAGCCTGGAAAACCCACAGCAACCCAGTGATTCTGGCCATGAAAGCCTTCAACAACACATATGTTTTTTTCTGTTCGTGTAAACGTCACACTTCCTCCCTTTTTTAATAAGGGGGAAAGTGTGACTATTATGCAATCAATTACAATAATTCCACAGGGTTGTTGTAGGTTTTTTCGGGCTATATGGCCACGTTCTAGAGACATTCTCTCCTGACGTTTCACCTGCATCTATGGCAAGCATCCTCAGAGGTAGTGAGCTCTGAGGATGCTTGCCATAGATGCAGGCGAAACATCAGGAGAGAATGCCTCTGAGCTCTGAGGATGCTTGCCATAGATGCAGGCGAAACGTCAGGAGAGAATGCCTCACTACCTCTGAGGATGCTTGCCATAGTTGCAGGCTAAACGTCAGGAGAGAATGCCTCTAGAACATGGCCATACAGCCCGAAAAAACTTACAACAACCCAGTGATTCTGGCCATGAAAGCCTTCGACAATACATAATTCCACAGTTTGAATGTTGGATCTCAATTTTGTAGCCCTGGAAATCCATTGCCGACCTTGGGCGAGTCACACTCTCTCAGCCCCAGAAAACCCTCTGTCTGATAAGATGTTCCCACCTGAACATCTTTAAACTTAACTTAAATCATAGAATCATAGAATCAAAGAGTTGGAAGAGACCTCATGGGCCATCCAGTCAAACCCCTTGCCAAGAAGCAGGAATATTGCATTCAAATCACCCCTGACAGATGGCCATCCAGCCTCTGTTTAAAAGCTTCCAAAGAAGGAGCCTCGACCACACTCCAGGGCAGAGAGTTCCACTGCTGAACGGCTCTCACAGTCAGGAAGTTCTTCCTCATGTTCAGATGGAATCTCCTCTCTTGAAGGTACACAATAGCAACAAGCAATTCAGAGAGGTGCATTTGCTCATGTTTAGGAGCTGGAGTTTGATGTTGCTTCATAACATTCTGGAGAAAGAAACTTGGGATAGTGCAGCAGGAGCATTGGGCGACTTTGATGGAGATACAAAGAAGAATCCAGGCCTTGGCAGAAAAAAATAATAATATTATGAGAGGGTGGGAGGTCAGTGCAGCAGACTCCCTTGAGAGTTCAGAATGACAAATGGATGCCCTCCCCCTCCTCTCCTCCCCTCCCCTCCCTTCCCCAAATGCCTTGAAAGCACTTTGGCTAAAAGATGCTGGAGTCATCCAATAAGTGATTTCACGAGTCCCTCATGGTTTCCCTTTATGGAGGCCAGATAGAATGGCTGCTAATAAAAAGAGCCTGCAAATAGCTTTTTATATTTCTTCTCTCACCCTCTCACAGGCTCCAATATAACCTGCCAGTCACCTCATGGGATTTTCAAATATAGTGTAGGATGTCACTCTGTCTGTCCGCTTTCTCTCCGTCTCTTTGGGGTTTCCCAGAGTCGTGAAGAATTTTGCAATTCAAGCCATTTTCTCTCCCTTGCATTACAACTCCTAGTGTTGTTTACCATTAACTG
Source organism: Anolis sagrei ordinatus (assembly GCF_025583915.1). Lineage (NCBI taxonomy): Eukaryota > Metazoa > Chordata > Lepidosauria > Squamata > Anolidae > Anolis > Anolis sagrei. The sequence continues at coordinate 274,496,249 of NW_026846588.1, read as the reverse complement.
CGATGGCTGGGGATACTGGGAATTGCAGTTCAGCTGTACTGGGGTTTATGTGTATACTATTTCCATTTCTGGTCTAGAATAGCAATGCAATGCTATCATCACAGCCAGCAAGGGCCAGTCCTGGCTTAAAGCAGAAGTTATAAAACTTGATCCTTAATTCCTTGCAAAGTGGCTTTTTGGCATGAGTATTGCTAAAGATTCTGGAATCAGTGTAGATATTGGTCTAGTCTTGCAGCAGCTTGGTTTTTAATTTAGACTAGTGTATATTGCCTGGGTTTGCGTATTCTTTGTGGCTCTTTCGTTTCTTCCTCCCTTTCCTACATCCACTTTGTTTCAATCTCTTTCCTTTCTTTCCTTTCTTTGGGTTGTTGCAGGTTTTTTCGGGCTATATGGCCATGTACTAGAGGCATTCTCTCCTGACATTTCACCTGCATCTATGGCAGGCATCCTCAGAAGTAGTGAGGTCTGTTGGAACTAGGAAAAATGGGTTTATATATCTGTGGAATGACCAGGGTGGGACAAAGAACTCTTGTCTGCTGGGGCTAGGTGTGAATGTTTCCACTGACCACCTTGATTAGCATTTGATGGCCTGGCAGTTTTTTGGTGTGGCTTGTTAGTGCATGGGGGAATCTTTTGTTGAAAGGTGATTAGCTGTCCCTGATTATCCCTGTGGACAAGTCTACATAGGGGCCACCAAATGCAGCATTCCAGCAGGTAGTAACCACTCTGCTTTTCAGATCCAAAGTATACAACAGCAGCAGGGAAAAGGTTAGCCTGGAAGGGGGTCAAACCCGGGGTCATAATGGACCTGGGAGATTACTTTTTATGGGGCAGATGTCCTGACTGTAGTTGAAAGCACACTGTTGTTTTGAGTTGGATGACGAAGAGTTGCTGCTGTTGTTGTTTATTCCTTCATTAATTTCTGACTCTTTGTGACCTCATGGACCAGCCCAGCCCAGAGCTCTTTGTCTGCTGTCCCTTGAAGGATATCAACCATCCACTTTGCCCTTGGTCGGCCCCTCTTCCTTTTTCCTTCCATTTTTCCCAGCATCATTCTCTTCTCCAAGCTTTCCTCTCTTCTCATTATGTGACCAAAGTACTTCATCTTTGCCTCTAATCTCCTTCCATCCAGTGAGCAGTAGGGTATTATTTCCTGGAGGATGGACTGGTTGGATCTTCTCGTGGTCCAAGGCACTCTCAGGACTTTCCTCCAACACCACAGTTCAAAAGTGTCTCTCTTCCTTCGCTGAGCCTTTCTTATGGTCCAGCTCTCACATCCATAGGTTACTACGGGGAATACCATTGCTTTAACTATGTGGATCTTTGTTGCCAGTGTGATGTCTCTACTCTTCACTATTTTATCAAGATTGGTCCTTGCTCTCCTCCCAAGAAGGAAACATCTTCTATTTTCCTGGCTGCAGTCTGCAGTCATTTTTGTGCCTAGAAATACAAAGTCTGCCACTGCCTCCACGTTTTCTCCCTTTATTTTCCAGTTGTCGATCAGTCTGGTTGCCAGAATCTTGGTTTTTTAATGTTTAACTGCAATCCATCTTTTGCACTTTCTTCTTTCACCTTGGTTAGAAGGCTCCTCAGCTCCTCCTCGCTTTCAGCCATCAAAGTGGTATCATCTGCATATCTGAGGTTGTTCATGTTTCTTCCAGCAATTTTAACTCCAGCCTTGGATTCCTCAAGCCCTGCATGTCACATGATGCACTGCATACAAGTTGAATAGGTTAGAGGAGAGTAGTCAGCCCTGCCGGACTGCTTTCCCAATCTTGAACCAGCCTGTTGTTCCATGGTCAGTTCTTCCTGCTGCTACTTGGCTGTGATACAGATTCCTCAGGAGAGAGACAAGGTGGCTTGGGATCCCAAGACCACCAAAAACTTGGCATAATTTATTATGTTCCACATAGACAAAGACATGTGTGCCAAATCTGGTCCAGATTCATCAAGACATCTAGGAGCCTTTGTGGCACAAACCAACCAATATACAAATAGCCATACATACTGTGAGATAGATAGATAGATAGATAGATAGATAGATAGATAGATAGATAGATTAGGGCAAAGCTGCAGCGAGATCTGCCACCTTCATTTGTCTGAAAGTGACTCCAAGCACCCATTCTTTTAATTTGGAAACTGGTGCTTAGAGTCATTTTTGGACAAATGAAAGTGGCAGATGTTGCAGCAGCTTGATCTTTTTTGAAGTTAAACATTCCCAATATTTTCCATTACATTGTGAGTCCTTTTCAGTGCTATTGTTGTAGCATTTAATGCGCTCATCTATTAGTACAACTGGACCTGCCATCCTCTGCCCAGTTTATTCTAGATTTTGTGCTTGTTAGACAGAAAATAATGCCTTGTTGCCTGCTCACCTCCACCTGGGATTGTTGAGTTGCATTAACTGATGGCCTACCCAATTTCTGCCATTGTGCCCTGCAGGAGACGATCGATAATGGAGGGCGAGCTGCTTTTAAACGGAGCTCGTTCGCTGTTATCGATCTTTTTGCAGAGTTATTTGCATTTTATAAAGTGCCCATTTTTTAAAACAGCTGCCTTCTTATTTGGATATCCCCTGACCAGCTTCAATGTGTTTTGTTTCATTGATTTTCGTATTGTGTATGTGTATATGTGGTAGGATTATGGATTTTGCTTCCACTGGAATAATTGGCTTCCAACTCAGGAAAGCTTTTGGACAGCTTTGGCAAGTGCCCTCGGCAAACGCTGTGCTTCCCTCTCCATAGCTTCACTGCCCTGCTGTATTTCTGGAGAAGAGAGCAAAGCCAAAAAGTCCCCCCATTGCATTTTTTATTTATCGTGCCAGAAGCAAATTGAGAATACAGTTATAATGTATAGGAAAACTACAAACAAAGTTAAAAACTTGGCATTATGCTAGATTTCCTTTGACCAGAAGCTGGCCACTTGGAGTGCCTCTGGTGTTGCTGTAAGAAGGTCTTCCATAGTACATGTGGCAGGGCTCAGGCTATTTATTTGTTGTGTCAGGGCAACCAGTCAATTATATTACATTTCTAACAGAGCAAAGCAAACAAAGAGACAAAATACAAAATTTGTGAGTTTGGTAGTTGATTAAATGTCCTTTGACCAGTATCTGGCCCCTTGGAGTGCTTCTGGTGTTGCTGCAAGAAGGTCCTCCATTGTGCATGTGGCAGGGCTCAGGTTGCATTGCAGCAGGTGGTCAGTGGTTTGCTCCTCTCCACACTCTCATGTCGAGGATTCCACTTTGTAGCCCCATTTCTTATGGTTGGCTCTGTATCTCGTGGTGCCAGAGTGCAGCCTGTTTAGCGCCTTCCAAGTCGCCCCATCTTCTGTGTACCCAGGAGGAAGTTTCTCATCCAGTCTTAGCCATGGATTGAGGGTTTGAGCCTGCCACTTTTGGACTCTCACTTGCTGAGATGTTTCTGTGAGTATCTCTGTAGATCTTAGAAACTATTTCTTGATTTAAGGCATTGGCTTGATGGTTGATATCTGAGCAGAGGATGGTCCAGAGATGTCAATACCTTGATCCTTTCATTATTGGCTGCAACTTCCTGATATATGTCAGGTGGTGCAATACTGGCTAAACAGTATCATTTCTCCAGTGGTATAGGCCGCAGACATCCTGTAATCATGTGGAATGTCTCAAGGGCCACATCCACGGTTTTAATGTGTTGTGATGTGTTCCACACTGGACATGCATACTCAGCAGCAGAGTAGCAAATTTTTTTTATTTATTTCGAACATTTTTACCTCGCCCTTCTCAACCTGTTCTGCCTCTGGTTCAAAGCGATGGTTATAAACTGTCTCCATCTTCTTTCTTGTGAAGCTTAGGCTGGCCTTTGGACTGGTGGTATAAAAATAGTGCCGAATGCAGGTGCTAAGGATGCCTCTCTGAATTACTTGGGCCAGGATTACCAGACAATCTGTAGCTCTATGTATGAAGGCTTTCTTGGCTGGAATCACTGGGTTGTTGTAAGTTTTTTGGGCTATATGGCCATGTTCTAGAAGCATTCTCTCCTGACGTTTCACCTGCATTTATGGCAACCCTATACTTCACAACCTATGTGGATGCTTGCCATAGATGCAGGCGAAACGTCAGGAGAGAATGCTTCTAGAACATGGTCATATATCCCGAAAAACATACAACAACCCAGTCCGTAGCTCTGTTAATTGTAGCTCTGATTTAGAAAAAAGATGGTCCAGTAAGAGCTCTATAGAGGGAAGTGGCCTCTGGAAGGATTTTAAGCTCCACCCAAAAGCTAATACATAGGAAGGCATCTACACTATTGGGAAGGCCTGCAAACAGGGGGAGCTAAAGCAGAGGAGAGGAGAAGGCAGAGCCAAGACTTCATAAATATCACTCAATCACTTTGGACTTGAAGAAATACTCTATTTGGAAGTAGGCAACAGGCTGAAGAGCACTGCACTAGATAGACAAATCCCTGGCATAAAGTCATCCTTCTGTCTAGGGAGACTTTGGAAGATATAGTCCACATAAATAGCCTTTCCATATTCTGAGCTTGGTGGCAGCTGAGGCTTGCGCTCAAGATACTTTCAGATAAATGGCATGGCGATCTAATGGGATCTCATTTCACTTTGTCTAGGTGATCTTTTAATTCCCTGGCTTCCATGGATTCCGGACTGGCCTCTCAACTTACTCAGAAAGGAATTAATGAGGTGTTTCTAGGAATGCTGGCAGCTCCAGCAATACGGTTTCTGGAGAGCTTTAAACTCTTCTGCAGGAAATAAAAAAAGATTTATTTTGGGTCACCCAGCCCTGCTCCCCAGCGTGTGTGATGGGAAGTAATTTTCTAATGAGTCCATAACAATTGCAAATGTGTTTCTCACCCAATTATCTGGATCTTTAATAGACCCTGGCACCAAGTTTTGTGGCTCTGTTTTTAAAAGATGCCATGGTTACCCATGCAGAACGCATCTGGCTAATTGGCTGCGAGTCGCCTTGTCTCTTCCCTCGAAGATTAATTTGCCTTTTAAAAAAATGATTTCTTCAAACTTGCAACAGACATAGCAAGTCTTTCTAATCTTGTGTTTCTTTCCCAATAGTTGGCAGAGTTTCCCCCTCCTACATAGTCAAGCTTGACGCTTGTGTTTATTTGGAGTTTTTTATTAGCTTCTATTCAGCAAACGATTTCATGCCAAGTAAACTAACCATGCTGAGATATTGGCCACAATTACCGCTACTGGCTGGATTTAGGGTAAGCAGCATTCATCTTCTTAGGCAAGCAATCCATTTTGAGCCCAAACATGCATTTCAGGGTTACAGCCTGTGTTGGATGGGGTTGCGCTCCCTCTGAAGATGCAGGTTTGCAGATTGGATGTGATCCTGGACTCATTGCTGAGCCTGGAACCCCAAGTTTCGGCGGTGACTAGGGGAGCATTTGCACATTTAAAGCTTGTGTGCCAGCTTTCCCTTCACCTTGGGAAGTCTTACTTGGCCATGGTAGTTGTGCTGGTACGGCTGTACCAGGAGCTCCAACTTTATTGGCTTTGTATTAAATGTTTGCTTGCAGCCCTGGGTTTCAGGGACTCTGCAGATAGGTGGCTTCCTTTGGTTGCAGTCATAGGGCAAGTCACCTGTCTATCATCGTTAAGTTTTGGTTCCGCCCCTTGCTCAAAGCAATTGGGAAGGGAAGGGAGCCATTTTAGTTAGTCTCAGCAAGGAAAGCTAATGTACAGGATGTATGCAAGCTTCCCCTGTACAAAAGCTTCAACCCTTAAGATTTTCCGGGGGGAAACAGTCTTAAGAGTCTCCAAAGATTCCCAAAGATTCCCAGGAATCTCAGGAATTTCGGAGGGAAAAACAGCTTTGAATATCAAAGAACTCCAGGTGAAGAGACTACAGGCCTTGCTGGTAGGTCCACTCGGTGCTTTGAGACGCAGCTCAACCCGGTAGTGAAACCCACATCAGTTAGGCATTGTGATTTGATAATGATTGTTTGATTTTGTCTGCTGTATAGGATGTGTTTTAATCGCTTAGGATATTGTTGTGATAACCTGTATTGTGTAAACCGCATTGAGTCGCCTAATTAGGCTGAAAAATGCGGTATAGAAATAAAGCAAATAAATAATAATAATAATAAATTAGGTTTAGGTTCATAGTCAGCCTGGGAGAAGTTAGAAAGGGATTTTCCTTTAAAGTAAAGTAACAGTTAGTAGCCACCAGTTGCACAAAAGCCTGGAAGCATTTGTTTAACCTTTTGAAGACAAGAGAAGTTTCTGTTTGATTGTTCCTCAATAAAATACTTTGTTATATTTCACAAGCCCTCTAAAGACTGTTTGTGGTGGAAAATTCTTAAGAGCTTCTCCTTGGGCCCCCTGGCTTCCCGCTGGGCAAAGGTTGCACGTCCTGTTCTAAAGGAAATTCTTTACAGGCGCAGCGCACAACAGAACAGTAGTCCATGCTCTGGTTACATCCCAGATAGACTACTGCAACGTGCTCTACATGGGGCTGCCTCTGAAGACTGTTCGGAGGCTTCAAATGGTCCAACAGGCAGCAGCCAGGTGTTGGAGTTCAGCCTGTGATTGTGGTTAAGGATCAGGGTCCTTTGGATGTTGGGAATTATGACAGTGAGGTTCATGTAGGTAATGGTGTTTCCAATGAGGTGGCTATTGATGCAGAGAATGGCCATGTCATACGTTCTGCAGTTGGTGGTGCTTGGTGATGGAAGGGTTAATGTAAGTATTAGTTCTAAAGGGTTTGGTAATCTGTAAGTGGGAGTTCATGGGTGAAAGCAATTAGGGGTGGAGATGTGCAGGAGATGGGTTGCAGCTGGTTGTTACTGGATTAAAGGAGCTAACCTTGAGACTGATCTTTGGGAGAAAAATATCTGTTGTATTTTGGTGGTGGATGTTGCTGGTTTTCTCCCCAGGTCTGTTGGATTTTTGGTATCCTGACCTGTTGCCTGTAATCTTGGAACCTTGAACCTTTGGACTGGCTTTTGACTACAGTATAGACCCTTGACCCCTGGACTCTGTTATTGAACTCTTGGCGTTTGACCACTGGACTGGACCCTTTTGACTACAGAGTTGTTTTTGCTATCAGTTTTTGTTTATTCTGTAGCTGGGTGCTATCTTTATGTTTTGGTCTATTAAAACAGCCAGCAAGTAAGTGCTGTTTAATTAAACTGTTTGACAAAACTGGGAGTTTGATTAATCTCTACCTAAATAAGGCAGAGCCCTGGCAATGTGACAGGCCAGGAAACCCCTGTTCAAAGTGTATTTTCTGATAAGAATATTCCTGGGGGGTTGGGGATGATGGTGTGCTCCCTGAATTGCTACCAGATAATTCCCATGATCTGGAGCCTGAAAATAGCTCGACACCTGGGCCAGCTGCAGAAATGAATGAGTGAGTAGATAGATGGGATGCTATTAGTCAGAATAGGAAAGCAAACCAGTTTATTCTTCAACCGTTGCTACATACAACTGTTTACAGGTCTGCTATTAGTATACAAAGATACTCACAAACATAGCAAGACACTCACACAACAAAGATGACGATGAATTATAGAGACAAAGAGAACTATCTACGATGACTGAGAGCGAGCACATGGCAAAGACGAAATTCACATATAAGCCACTCTCATTCTTACCTGAAGAATCACAACTCTACTGGGTTGTTGTAGGTTTTTTTGGGTTATATGGCCATAGTCTAGAGGCATTCTCTCCTGATGTTTCGCCTGCATCTATGGCAAGCATCCTCAGAGGTAGTGAGGTCTGTTGGAACTAGGAAAAAGGGTTTATATATCTGTGGAATGACCAGGGTGTGACAAAGGACTCTTCTCTGTTGGAGGTAGGTGTGAATGTTTCAACTGATCACCTTGATTAGCATTTGATTGCCTGACAGTGCCTAGAGCAAACTTTTGTTGAGAGGTGTTTAGAGGTGATTTCCTAGTTCCAACAGACCTCACTACCTCTGAGGATGCCTGCCATAGATGCAGGTGAAATGTCAGGAGAGAATGCCTCTAGAACATGGCCATATAGCCCGAAAAAACCTACAACAACCCAGTGATTCCGACCATGAAAGCCTTCGACAATACACATCTCTACTGTTTTAACTCTTTTGGTGGACTGTGCTGTGAACACATGTGCATTAGAACTGTATTTTTCCACACTCTGGAGTGCATGCAGTGCATTCCTATCTAATATAGCATTTTTCTACCTGACATACGTGTTAGGTTTAAAAGATGAGATGACGATGTAGATGCATCCTTGATCTGCCCCAAGCTCTGTTGCCAGGGAAATTCACCAAATCCCATATTTTAAAATGCAGAAGAACTTAGCAGAAAGGAAAACATGCTTTTTAGAGCAGTAGTTGCGAAAACATTTCTGTACTTGTGATTACGAGGCACGTGTGTGTGTGTGGGCTGCAAATAGAGGAGCTGGCAAGGGGGAGACGTTTGGAATGAGTTTCCTATGTTTGATAATATTAGAATTAATATTGCTTATTTGGGAAGCTAGATGGTTCTGAAACACACCGGGGTGAAGGTGAACCCATTTGGTAGGAAAGCATATGCGTGGTTTTAACATCATAGTATATACACCTTCTCTCCCATGGTCGAGATGTACTACTCGCATAGAGAGTATTTATCGTTTGTTGAGAAGAATGAATAGACTGCAGGGAAATGAAAACTTCTCAACTCTTGATTGCGTTACATTTCTCAGAATCGCATTGACATTTGCTTCTTGTGCTTGTTCGATGCCAATTTGTCAGGTGTTGTCTTTTTCTTTCCCTCACTGACGTTTATGCACATTGCAATGTGTTTGTTTACATATTTCGTTTCAACAGATGTAGCCAAGGTGGGTTGTTGTAGGTTTTTTCAGGCTATATGGCCATGTTCTAGAGGCATTTTCTCCTGACGTTTCGCCTGCATCTATGGCAAGCATCCTCAGAGGTAGTGAGGTCTTTTGGAACTATGAAAATTGCCGACCGAGGGCAAGATGAATGGATGGCATCCTTGAAGTGACTGGACTGACCTTGAAGGAGCTGGGGGTGGTGACGGCCGACAGGGAGCTCTGGCGTGGGCTGGTCCATGAGGTCACGAAGAGCTGGAGACAACTGAACGAATGAACAACAACAACAACAAATATCTGTGGAAAGACCTGGGTGGGACAAGGAACTCTTGTCTGTTGGAGCTAGGTGTGAATGTTTCAACTGACCACCTTGATTAGCATTTGATAGCCTGGAAGTTCCTGAAGCAATCTTTTGTTGAGAAGTGATTAGATGTCTCTGATTGTTTTCCCTCTGCTGTTTGGCTGTTTGAATTTTAGAGTTTTTTAATACTGGTAGCCAGATTTTGTTCATTTTCATGGTCTCTTCCTTTCTGTTGAAATTGTCCACATGCTTGTGGATTTCCATGGCTTCTCTGTGTAGTCTGACATGGTGGTTGTTGGTGTGGTCCAGCATTTCTGTGTTCTCAAATAATATGCTGTGTCCAGGCTGGTTCATCAGGTGCTCTGCTATGGCTGACTTCTCTGGTTGAAGTAGTCTGCAGTGCCTTTCATGTTCCTTGATTCGTGTTTGGGCAATGCTGCGTTTGGTGGTCCCTATGTAGACTTGTCCACAGCTGCATGGTATACGGTAGACTCCTGCAGAGGTGAGAGGATCCCTCTTGTCCTTTGCTGAACGTAGCATTTGTTGGATTTTCTTGCTGGGTCTGTAGATAGTTTGTATGTTGTGTTTCCTCATCAGCTTCCCTATGCGGTCAGTGGTTCCCTTGATGTATGGCAAGAACACTTTTCCTATGTCTTGACTCTCGTGGCTTGTTTTTGGTCTTGCAGCTCTTCTGATGTCTGAGGTGGAGTCTCCATTGGCCTGTAGCCAAGTTGCCCAATGGCTGAAGTGTGCAATGTTCCCTCACTTTACATTTATATATGTGTGTGTGTTTTATATTGTTGCTAGTGCTCTTTAGTTTTTACCTAATTCGGTCCCGAGATGTTATTGAATGAAAGCTCTCATCACTTTTGATTATGCACCATGTGGACTGGGGATAATGGGAATTGCTATTATTAATGAATTGGCTTAATTAGAAGATAACTGTTAAGGAGCTGAGGGGGAAAAGGAAAGGGCCTGAGGCTGTTAGGAATGGTGGGAGTCCAAAACACCTGGGGGACTCAAGTTTGACTATGCCTGGTATAGACCCATATAATGCAGTTCAGTGCAGTTCAACTTCCATTATATGGATCTACACCAGTGGTTCCCAACTTTCCTAATGCCGCGACCCCTTAATACAGTGGTTCTCAACCCTAATGACCCCTTAATACAATCCCTCATGTTGTGGTGACCCCCAACCATAATACTGTTTTGTTGCTACTTCATAACAGTCATTTTACTGCTGTTATAAATCATATTGTAAATATCTGATATGCAGGATGCATTTTCATTCACTGGACCAAACTGGGCACAAATACCCAATACACCCAAATGTGAATTCTAGTGGGGTTGGGGGAAGATTGATTTTGTAATTTGGGAGTTGTAGTTGCTGGGATTTATAATTCACCTATAATCAAAGAGCATTCTGAACTGCACCAGCAATGGATTTGAACCAAACTTGGCTCCCATGACCAATGGAAAACACTGGAAGGGTTTGATGGACATTGACCTTGAGTTTGGGAGTTGTAGTTCACCTATATCCAGAGAGCATTGTGGACTCATGCAATGGTGGATCTGGACCAAACTTGGCACGAATACTCAATATGCCCACATGTGAACACTGGTGGAGTCTGGGGAAAATAGATCTTGACATTTGGGAGTTGTAGCTGCTGGGGTTTATAGTTCATTACAATCAAAGAACATTCTGAATCCCACCAACAATAGAATTGGCTCAAACTTCCCACATGGAATCCTCATGACCATCAGAAAATACTGTGTTTTCTTATGGTATTTGGTGACCCCTCCAACACCCCCTCGCGACCCCCTCAGGGGTCCCGACCCCCAGATTGAGAAACACTGATCTACACTGACTATTTAATGCTTACCTGTCCGAACAAATCTCCCTCTACACCCCGCCTCGTAGCTTAAGATCGTCTGGGGAGGCCCTGCTCTCAGTCCCACCAGCTTCACAAGTGTGCTTGATGGGGACAAGGAACAGGGTCTTCTCGGCAGTGACCCCATGCCTGTGGAACTTGCTCTCCAGCGAGATCAGGTTGGCTTCTTCCCTCCTTTCTTTTGGGAAGAAGGTTAAATCATGGCTGTGGGACCAGGCCTTTGGACAGCAAGCATGACAGCACCTTGGATGTTGAACTGGACTATTTATTTTATTTATTTGTCGTGTCAGGGCAACCAGTGAATTGTATTACATTTCTAACAGAACAAAACAAACAGACAGACAAACAAAACACAAAATTTGCAAGTTTGGTAGTTGATTAAATGTCCCTTGACCAATATCTGGCCACTTGGAGTGCCTCTGGTGTTGCTGCAAGAAGGTCTTCCATTGTGCATGTGGCAGGGCTCAGGTTGCATTGCAGCAGGTGGTCTGTGGTTTGCTCCTCTCCACACTCGCATGTCGTGGATTCCACTTTGTGGCCCCATTTCTTGAGGTTGGCTCTGCATCTCGTGGTGCCAGAGCGCAGTCTGTTCAGCGCCTTCCAAGTCGCCCAGTTTTCTGTGTGCCCAGGGGGGAGTCTCTCATTTGGTATCAGCCATTGGTTGAGGTTCTGGGTTTGAGCCTGCCACTTTTGGACTCTCGCTTACTGAGGTGTTCCAGCAAGTGTCTCTGTAGATCTTAGAAAACTATTTCTTGATTTAAGGCATTGGCTTGATGGTTGATATCTGAACAGAGGATGGTCTAGAAATGTCAATACCTTGGTCCTTTCATTACTGGCTGCTACTTCCCGATGGATGTCAGGTGGTGCAATACTGGCTAAATAATATCATTTCTCCAGTGGTATAGGGCGCAGACATCCGATGATAATGTGGCATGTCTCATTAACAGCCACATCCACTGTTTTAGTGTGGTGAGATGTGTTCCACACTGGGCATGCATACTCAGCAGCAGAGTAGCACAGCGCAAGGGCAGATCTCTTCACTGTGTCTGGTTGTGATCCCCAGGTTGTGCCAGTCAGCTTTTGTATGATATTGTTTCTAGCACCCACTTTTTGCTTGATGTTCAGGCAGTGCTTCTTGTAGGTCAGAGCACGGTCCAGAGTGACTCCCAGGTATTTGGGTGTGCTGCAATGCTCCAGTGGGATTCCTTCCCAGGTGATCCTCAGAGCTCGGGATGCTTGTCTGTTCTTGAGATGAAAAGCACATGTCTGTGTTTTAGATGGGTTAGGGATCAGCTGGTTTTCCCTGTAATAGGCAGTAAGGGCACCTAGAATCATAGAATCAAAGAGTTGGAAAAGACCTCATGGGCCATCCAGTCCAACCCCCTTCCAAGAAGCAGGAATATTGCATTCAAATCACCCTTGACAGATGGTTTCGGAGAGCTTCTGTTCAACCATCTCAAAGCTCCCTGCTTGGGCGGTGATGGCACGATCATCAGCATAGATGAAGCTCTCTGTCCCTTCTGGCAGTGGCTGGTCATTTGTGTAGATGTTGAACATGGATGGAGCAAGCACGCTCCCCTGAGGCAGGCTGTTCTTCTGTTTCCGCCGTCTGCTTCTCTGGCCCTGGAACTCAACAAAGAACTGGACTTAAATTGGCTATATGGTTGATGACAATGTTTTTAACATGTTTTTAACTTAATATTTTATTTACTGTTTTAAACTGTTGCTATTTGTGTTTATATTTGTATTATATTGAGGCTTCAAATTATGGCCGGTTTGTAAGCTGCCCTGAGCCAACCCCCCCCACCCCCCCCACGGAGGGGTTGAGAAGGGTGGGATAGAAATATTGGAAATAAATAAATAATTTCCAAACTGCATTGTATGGCAGTGTAGATCCAGGCTCGGTTTAAGGGAAATGAGATGTCTAGATGTGACAGCCCCTGTTTTTCACAAACTCCTGGAGTTTTGATTATTATGCAAACTCTGGCTCAATGACACTAGTGTCTATAATTGGAGTGAAGTGTGACTAAAAAAAGCTTTGTTGATATTGGTTCCTGATGATGATGCAAAATCATGAAATGAGGGCAGGAAACATCCTGTTCCCCTTCAATTCACGTACTACTTTGCCAGCATTTGTATTGTCATTCACCAAAAATGATCGGGGGAATCTCCTGGGAGATGAAGCTGTATATATTTATATATTGTTGATAAGGTGGCGGGGATTTTTTTTCTCCTCCTTGTTCTTATTTTTGTCACACACACTCCCCCCCCCCCGCACCCCCGGTGCACATTGCAAAATGTGAATAATTAATTCCCCCCCTTGTTTTTCTCCCTGTTTTATTTCTGTCTGTGTAATGCTAACCACCGGAGGCTTGAATCATTCATAGGCTTCGCTCCCACTTTTCTCATGGCAAAGGAGGCCAGAAGAAAAGATGCGTCTCGGGGCAGATGCTTTGGAACAGAGAAAGGGCTGCGAATCTGTTCCTTATGGAGAAAGGCCACAATCCTTGGGAATGTGCTTGCTGCACCCCAGGCCTGGAAACACCTATGAGCACTGCACTACACAAGAGACCAGGAATATTGTGCTGTCACGTGCTGGGCCTGTAATAATTGTCTTTTGAACAGGACGTGCACTTTGTGCCCAGCAGGAAGCCAGGGTGCCTCGATAGAGAGGCCCTCAAGGATTTTCCTCTGGAAGAGTCTTTAGAGGCTTGAAAGGTTTAACAAAGTCCTTTTTTATTAAACAAATTAAACAAATACTTCTTCAATCTTCAACGACAATCATACAAATGACTGGTGGCTTTCTTAATCTTGTCCACAAGAGACAGGCAACTGGCTTTGAGAACTGTTTCTTTTCTTTTAAAAGGAAAACCCTTTTTAACCTCTCCTAGGCAATCTACTATCTAGGCTTTGCTGATGTGGGTCCTACTACCTGTTCCAAACTACTTCTTGGGTCCCGAGTAGACCTACCAGTCAAGGCTTTGTAGATTCTTCCGCTGGAGTTCTTTGGGTCTTCAAAACTGTTTCCCCCAAATGCTATAAGACTGAGAGGCTGTAAGTTCCCAGCCAGAGCTTTGGGACTATTTCTCCCCGGAAGCTGTAGGAAATGAAGCTTTTCTACAGGTGGAGCTGGTCCATGTCCTGTAGCTCAATCTCCTTCTGTAAGACTGAACTAAAAATGGCTCCCTCTCCTCCCAGGGCCCTGGGGAAAAGGGGTGGAACCAAAACTTAACAATGATTGATGGGTCATTGGCCCTATAATTGCAAACCAAGGGAAGTCACCTTTGCAGAATACCTGAAACCTTGGAATGCATGCAGTCATTTAATAGAAAGAAAATGAAGTTGGAGCTCCTGGTACAGCCGTACCAGCACAAATACCATCAAACAGTTTATTGTAAAACACATAAAAAGCATATAAAAAAGCAGGAATTAGAAGGGGAAATATATAATCCAAAAAGGTTTAGCGACAGGTGATAACCAAACAATAAGCCAAATGTATTGTCAAAGGCTTTCATGGCCGGAATTACTGGGTTGTTGTAGGTTTTTCAAGCAATATGCCCATGTTCTAGAAGCATTCTCTCCTGACGTTTCGCCTGCATCTATGGCAAGCATCCTCAGAGGTAGTGAGGATGCTTGCCATAGATGCAGTCGAAATGTCAGGAGAGAATGCTTCTGGAACATGGCCATATAGTCCAAAAAACCTACAACAACCCAATAATCCAAATGTTTCATAAAGTTCCAGATGTGACAATGTCCAGGAACAGCCAGAAATCACAGGCACACCATAAGTTCACAACCAAGAAGCTATCACTAGTAAAACTTGAACAGGAGTACATGACCTTAAGGTAAACAACTTGTTGTTTAATAGACAGCCATGAATGCTTTACATCTCCCGTGAATTTTCTCCCCAACTTTCCCCATGTAATCACTCAGACTGGAGTAATCTATGTTTGGCTCTAATTTGTAAACAAAGACTTTTGTTGATCTCCATAGCTACAAGTTGTTTACCTTAAGGTCAGTTCAGGCAACACTGCATTTGAGTGAGAAGCTAAGCCTGAGTTCTCTGGTTGTTGGTTCAAGTTAAGCCTTGGTTTTGGATTTTAATCCTGGAAGTTTTCTATGTTCCTGTTCAAGTTTTACTAGTGATAGCTTCTTGGTTGTGGACTTATGCTGTGCCTCCTTATCACTCAGTTCTTCACTCGATTCCTTATCTGCTGTTGTGGCTTCTGACTCCTCAAACTGGCCTTGAGGCCCTGCACTTTCCGAGCCAGTTTTCTCACAGAGAGAAACATCATTTCCCAGATCTGAATTCCCCAGACTTGAGGCCTCTTCACTTTGTGCCACAGGAAACCCCTAATTCCTCTCTAAATTACCAACCTCTGGCTGATCTACAACAGTGCTAAGCTCAGAGGGGAAGTGGTTGCTCCAGCCTATTTTATGGCAATTAGGCTATTGGTTGTCAATGCATTTCCAGTGTTCTTTCTTTTGGAATTGGATAATGGAATAAGGACACAATGATAAAGTTTGCAGATGATCCCAAATTCAGAGTGATGGCTATTGGCTAATACCTCAGAGGACAGGATCAGGATCCAGAATGACCTCAATTCTCGATTCTAGGCTGCATCAATAGAAGGGTAGTGTTGGCCGAAGGAAGTCATGATCCCACTCTGTTCGGTGTTGGTCAGACCTCACCTGTGACTAGTTCTGGGTATTAGAATTCAAGAAGGAGATGGACAAGCTGGATGTTTCCAGAGAAAGGTGACCAAAATGGTCAAAGGTCTGGAAACCATGCTCACTCTGCCTGCCTTCTCCTGCTGGTTGTCATAACAGCGTGTCCTGAATTGCCCTTCAAAAACAGCCTTTAGACAATGTTGAAAGTAAAAGAAAAATGCAAACACAAAGAATAAGCAAATGTAATTGAAAAATTCAAAAGAAAACAAGGAAGTCTTAATCCAGACAAAAATTAAAGTTTCTTACAAGCTCCCAAAAGAAACACTAGTCTTCCATCAGACAACAGATGATGAACTAAGTTGGGTTGTTGTAGGTTTGTTTCGGGCTATATGGCCATGGTCTAGAGGCATTCTCTTCTGACTTTTCACCTGCTCCTATGGCAAGCATCCTCAGAGGTAGTGAGGTCTGTTGGAACTAGGAAAATTGGTTTATATATCTGTAGAATGACCAGGGTGGGACAAAGAACTCTTGTCTGCTGGAGCTGGGTGTGAATGTTTCAAGTGATCACCTTGATTAGCATATAATGGCCCAAAAGTGCCTGGAGCAATCTTTTGTTGAGAGGTGATTAGATGTCCAAGATTGTTTCCTCTCCATTGTTGTGCTGTTGTAATTTTAGAGTTTTTTTAATACTGGTAGCCAGATTTTGTTCATTTTCATGGTTTCCTCCTTTCTGTTGACATTCTGTCCACGTGCTTGTGTATTTCAGTGGCTTCTCTGTGTAGTCTGACATGGCGGTTGTGAGAGTGGTCAAGCATTTCTGTGTTCTCAAATAATATGCTGTGTCCAGGTTGGTTCATCAGGTGCTCTGCTATGGCTGACTTCTCTGGTTGAAGTAGTCTGCAGTGCCTTTCATGTTCCTTGATTCATGTTTGGGCAATGCTGCTGCGTTTGGTGGTCCCTATGTAGACTTGTCCACAGCTGCATGGTATACGGTAGACTCCTGCAGAAGCGAGAGGATCCCTCTTGCCCTTTGCTGAACGGAGCATTTGTTGGATTTCTTGGTGGGTCTGTAGATAGTTTGTATGTTGTGTTTCCTCATCAGCTTCCCTCTGCGGTCAGTGGTTCCCTTGATGTATGGGAAGACTACTTTTCCTCAGGGTGGGTCTTTGTCTTGACTCTCGTGGCTTGTTCTCGGTCTTGCAGCTCTTCTGATGTCTGAGGTGGAGTATCCATTGGGCTGTAGAGCCCAGTTTAGGTGGTTCAGTTCATCTTGAAGGAGGTGGGGTTCGCAGATTCTTTTTGCATGGTCTGCCAAGGCTTTAATGATGAACTAAGTTCTTAGCAGCAGACACAAAGCAGATTCCATTGGAGTGAAAACAGCACTATCAGGTACATTTAATTGTCAATGCACACTTGCTGAAACCTCAGCAATATGTATATGTAGCCTGAGGATGGAAGACATACAGACCAAAGCTTGGAAAAGTTAGATTTTCAAACTTGAAATCCCTAGCATTGTGCTCATAGGGTTCTAAGTCTTCTAATCACCCCAAATGCAAATTTTTCCAAGTTCCAATATAGATCTACTTTGCAGCATAGCAGTGAAATATGTATATCTTGGAAGAAGATGATATATGTGGAGTGCTTTTTCTTTGGAAAGTATTAAACAAGCATTTTTATGCATATTCAGTAAGAGAATTTGCAATGAGATGGCTCAGGGGATTTGCAGTGACATTGCTTTGAAAGTAATCATCTTTTGATTGAACCAAGTGTCCTTTGCCAAAGGATGTGGTTTGGGTGCCTATAAAGCTTGGGAAAGTTACTTTTTAAAAGGGGGAGGGGGATAATCAAATATAGAAAATCCCTGCCAGGGTGATTGTGATGCTTGGAAATTTGGGGCACAACTGATCTAAAAACAGTACATATTTCAGCCTCTGCTTAAATCGAGACATATTGTTTGAGGAGCTGCATACGCTTGTGGTGCAAAGCTGCCTCCTGATTACAAGGGCTGTATCAAATCCCACCTTGACCTTAATATGCCTGGCACATGGGCTTGAGCTGATCGCTTTCCAGAATGGAGCACAAGCATTGCATCCATGGCTTCCTAGAAGAAAAGCTGTCTTTTCGTCTCTTAAGTGCAAGACCCGTCTCATCACACGACGGTGGAAACATCATTTCCTCTTCCTTAGCAGCTCCAGCCCATTGCGTTGAACTATTGTTTCCTGCCTGCTTTTAAAACACCTAACAATTACATTTATTGTTGCTGTTAGTGGTGCCATTGTACTGATGATATTATTGTGTGGTTCTTCAGTTTTGATATCTATATTGGTTTTTACTATCACTTTCCTCTTTTCCTTCTCCTTGTATGCCAGTGTTTCTCAACCTGGGGGTCGGGACCCTGGGGGGATTGCAAGGGTGTGCCGTCGTGCCTGGGGGCTATAACTCTTAGTGAAAGAGACATAGACGTGACATCTTTCCCCCGGGGGATTGCTTCTTGCCTTCCTTTAAAGAAGTGGAACTCCCAAGGACCAAAACACTGTAGATAACTCAAAATAGGTTTTACTGTTCACAAAGAGTTATCCCTTTAAGGCAATAAGCTGGAAGTTTCAAAGGGGGTAAAGGAGATATACATTACAGTCTCTGGTTGTCTTGGGTCCAAGGAGATTTCACAGCTGAGAAGCTTTTCCTGATTCCTCTTTTCTCAATGGCTGTGAAGGTCGGAACAAACACAACTCCCAGTCCAATGGCCTATGTTGAAGGCACAGAGTCTTCCTTTTGATGCCAAAAGACCGGTTTTTGAAGGCGCTTGGGTCTCCTCAATGTTGTCCAGGGTGATCTGAACATGAAGAATGAGTCCCAAGGGTGAAAACCTTAGAATTGGTGATGAGAGGTAACTTAATTAAGGGTTTTAGAGCCAAGTCTCTTTCTCACGTCTATCTGATAGAATGTTTGATGGAAGAATGGAAAAGGAAAAGCTCTGCCCTCCTCCAGGAAGACGTGGAGCCAAGCAATTGAGCTGAGGAAGCAATATAACTGGTGCAAACAACATTGAATGACAGCTATAAATAACCAATCAATCCAACTACACATTTACAAAGTAAGCAAGTTTGGGCATGCTATACAGTTTAAACCTTTGCACTTTAAAGTTCTACACACAGGTGGCGCCACTCACACTGTCACAAAGGGGGTGTCAGAAGGGTCGCCAAAGACAATTAGAAAACACAGTATTTTCTGTTGGTGTCAGAAGGGTCGCCAAAGACAATTAGAAAACACAGTATTTTCTGTTGGTCGTGGGAGTTCCGTGTGGGAAGTTTGGCCCAATTCTATCATTGGTGGAGTTCAGAACGCTCTGATTATAGCTGAACTATAAATCCCAGCAACTACAGCTCCCAATGTCAAGGTCTATCTTCCCCAAACCCTACCAGTGTCCACATTTGGGCATATTGAGTATTCATGCCAAGTTTGGTCCAGATGCATCAGTGCTCTCTGGATGTAGGTGAACTACAACTCCAAAACCCGAGGTCAATGCCCACCAAACCCTTCTAGTATTTTCTGTTGGTCATGGGAGTTCTGTGTGCCAAGTTTGGTTCAATTCCATCATTGGTGGAGTTCAGAATGGAGTTCAGAATGCTCATTGATATTGTAGGTGAACTATAAATCCCAGCAACTACAACTCCTAGGGAGTACACTTTTTTTTAGACACTTAAGTCCTAAAGTTTGGTTCTGTGGTCAACTTCCAATAAATACCTATATTTGGTTACAATTGGTTTTTACTGTAACCTTATTTTCTTCCTCCTTGAAAATGGAATGATGGTGGAGATCATGGTGGAGAAGATGGTGTAGAGGTGATGGTGGAGATCATGATGGGATGAAGGTTTAGATGATGATGTAGATGATGGTGTAGATCATGATGCATATGTAGATTTAGATGATGGTGGAGATGATGGTGGAGATCATGATGGAGATGAAGGTTTAGATCAAGGGTCCTCAAACTAAGGCCTGGGGGCCGGATACAGCCCTCCAAGGTCATTTACCTGGCCCTTGCTCAGGGTCAACCTAAGTCTGAATAGACTTGAAAGCACACAATAACAACAAAAATCCTATTTCATCAACCAAAAGCAGGCCCACACTTCTCATTGAAATACTAATGTTTATATTTATTAAAATTCATTTTAATTATTGTATTGTTTTACATGTTTTTGCACTAAAAATAAGATTTACAGTGTGCATAGGAATTCATGCCCCCCCCCCCCCCAAATGATAATCTGGCCCTCCAACAGTTTGAGGGACTGTGACCCGGCCCTCTGTTTAAAAAGTTTGAGGACCCCTGGTTTAGATGATGTAGATGATGGTGTAGATCATGATGCATATGTAGATTTAGATGATGGTGAAGATCATGATGGAGATGGAGGTTTAGATGATGATGTAGATGATGGTGTAGATCATGATGCATATGTAGATTTAGATGATGGTGGAGATCAAGATGGAGATGAAAGTTTAGATGATGATGTAGATGATGGTGTAGATCAGTGGTTCTCAACCTGCGGTCCCCAGATGTTTTTGGCCTACAACTCCCAGAAATCCTAACAGCTGGTAAACTGGCTGGGATTTCTGGGAGTTGTAGGCCAAAAACATCCGGGGACCCCAGGTTGAGAACCACTGGTGTAGATCATGATGCATATGTAGATTGAGATGATGGTGTAGATGAGGTGGAGATCATGATAGAGATGGAAGTTTAGATGATGGTATAAATGATGGGGGTGGTGTCGACCGACAGGGAGCTCTGGCGTGGACTGGTCCATGAGGTCACGAAGAGTCGGAGACGACGGAACGAATGAACAACAACAACAACAACATAAATGATGGTATAGATGATGGTGGAGATTATGACCGAGATGAATGTTTAGGTGATGGTGGAGATCGTGATAGAAATGATGGTGGAAATCATGGTAGAGATCACAATATAGATGATAGAGATCGTGATAGAGATCACAGTGTAGTTGATGACAGAGAGATGGAGATGATTGCAGTACAAATGGTTTTACTTATCCGTGGTTTCACCTAATATCTGTTGTAAAAGTTACACCTTCTTTTCAATATTTATTTCAGCATTCTACTAAATGTGGAATATCCATGTGAAGCCTGGAAATCCATTCCATGCAAATGCAGGGATCATACTATATTATTATTTAACAGTGGATTCAGTGGGGACTAAGTAGTGGGATTTCGACTATTTTAAAACTTATCACTCTTCTGCCTTAACATTAATTTTACTTAATTTTTATTTCCAGGGTGCTCCCACGGCCTGATGGGTTTCTGATGGTCTCCTGCTGACAAGCTGGGAAGAGCATGGTCAAACACCAGCCTCTACAGTACTACGAGCCACAGTTATGTTTGTCATGTCTGACGGGGATCTATGGCTGCCGCTGGAAAAGATACCAGCGGTCACATGATGACACCACCAAGGTGAGTTGCGGCTTTATGGGATGACTCCATTTTGGAATTGTCTGGGGTCCAAACAGGGGGATTGTCTTGAATTGGATAAGGCCAAATCTTGAGTTGACCATGAAAAATTGAGACTTCTATAAAAATATATTCTTTATGAACCAGAGCAAAGAAATGATATTATTTGAAGCAATTGTTGTGAGTACAGTCTTCCCATTTTCTTGTTGATGTCTATGCTTGGAGAGCTTTCCTCCCATTTTAAATTCTGTATTTAATTTCCACATTATACACAATATCACAATATGCAGTATTTGATCTGAGCATGGTTTAAATTTGTTGTCTGGCATATCTATATTAGGCTTACAGGACTCTTTTGTACGATTATTGTACACTAAGGGGTTCTGTTGTCTTTTTAAGTTGTTTTAAGTGAAGGTTGGCATTATAGCTCAGAAGGAAATGACATAGTGTTTTTTAAAAGACACTGTTCTGTCACGCGCTGGGCCTGTAACAGCTGTCTTTTCTATAGGACCTATACTTTAAGCCCAAGGGCGCCTCAAAGAGAGGTTCTCAGGGATTTTTCTGAAGTAATGCTCTTTAGAGTCTTTAATGATACAACAAAGTCTTTATTATGGAACAAACAACAAATCTTCAATGGTTCAAACAACACTTCAAGGCTTTCTTAGTCTAGTCCTCAATGGGCTGGTACATGACTTTAGTTAACTGTATTTTCTCTGTAGGAAAATACCCTATTTAACCTCTCCCAGGCGGTTTACTATCTATGCCTCATCGGTGTGGGTCCTACTACCGATTCCAAATGCGTCTGGGTATTGAGTAGACCTACCAGCCGAGGCTTGTAGATATTTCAGATGGAGTTCTGTGGATCTGTAATGCTGTCCTCCCTCAGAGAATTCTTTGAGAACTTCAGGGCTGTTTTCCCTCTGATTGCTGTGAGGCTGAGAGGCTGTGAGCTCTCAGCCAGAGCCTTGGGATCTTTTCCCTGGAATTTCTGTTTCTGTTTCCCTGGATGTTCTTGAGAAAATAAGCTTTTCTACGGGACGAGCTGGTCTATGTCCTATAGTTAGCTTCCTTATGTGAGACTGCCCAAAAAAATGGCTCCTTTCCCTCCCAGAACAAGGGGCGGAACCAAAGCTTAATTATGATGGACAGGAGGCCTGCCCTATGACTGCAAACAGATAACAGAAAGAAAATAAAGTTGGAGCTCCTGGTACAGCCGTACCAGCACAGACACATTAATGGAGGATAGTTCTACCAACCATATGAACTACATGGTGGTTATGACCCCTACGTGAGACCTTCATCAATATGTGTTGTAGTATTTTTTTCAGCACCAGCAACTAAGATAAAAAGTCTAGGACTAATTCCGTTATGCCACATTATGCCATTCTTGTGAGACTGTAATATATTTCTTAGGGAAGAATTTGGAAATCACATTTGCACTGTGGAAGGATACCACCTTAATATCTTTTTCCTTTATACACAATTCCAATTTCATTCACTGATTGTTGTCACTCTTAACTGTGAGTCTTTTGTATGTTGGATATTTGTAACTCAGGGATTGCATGTAGTATAGATCAGAGTTTTCCAAACATTTTAAAAAGGCATCATTTTGTGACACAGTAATTCAGCTTTACTAGCAAACCAGAAGTTAATCCAATGTCCAGAAGTTAATCCAATGAGAGATGGACATATACATAAACTGTACATACAAGCCCTATGAGGAGCGGCTTAAGGAGCTGGGCATGTTTAGCCTGAAGAAGAGAAGGCTGAGAGGAGATAGTTGAAACCCGAACCATCCGAGAGCTACTTGCTTTTCGGAAAGCCTGTAAGACCTTTCTTTTCCGACAAGCTTTCGATGGGTGAATAACTCGGGACTGTGTCGGTTCTCGTTTTATTGTATTTTAAAGTTGGTTGTATTGTTTTAATCTACTGCTGTAAACCACTGTAAAGTCAAATAAATAGATAGATAGATAGATAGATAGATAGATAGATAGATAGATAGATTAACATGATAGCCGTGTATAAATATGTGAGAGGAAGCCACAGGGAGGAGGGAGCAAGCTTGTTTTCTGCTTCCCTGGAGACTAGGACGCAATGGAACAATGGCTTCAAACTACAAGAGAGGAGATTCCATCTGAACATGAGGAAGAACTTCCTGACTGTGAGAGCTGTTCAGCAGTGGAACTCTCTGCCCTGGAATGTGGTGGAGGCTCCTTCTTTGGAAGCTTTTAAACAGAGGCTGGATGGCCATCTGTCAGGGGTGATTTGAATGCAATATTCCTGCTTCCTGGCAGTGGGTTGGACTGGATGGCCCATGAGGTCTCTTCCAACTCTTCCAACTCTTAGATTCTATGATTCTATGTAGTGACCCAATTTTAAAAATATATGAATAATAATAATAATAACAATAATAATAATAATAATAATAATATATCCTCAGCTGCTGCAAGAAAATCACACAGACGGACTACAAACAGAGGCACAACTCTGTGGCCCAAATGATTCATTGGAACTTATGTCACAAGTACAACCTGCCAGTAGTAAAGAACTGGTGGGATCATAAACCTGCAAAGGTCGTGGAAAATGAACACACAAAAATACTGTGGGGCTTTCGAATCCAGACTAACAAAGTTTTGGAACACAATACACCAGACATCACAATCATGGAAAAGAAAAACGTTTGGAATATTGATGTTGCCATACCAGGTGACAGTCACATTGAGGAAAAACAATAGGAAAAACTCATTCGTTATCAGGACCTCAAAATCGAACTGCAAAGGCTTTGGCATAAACCAGTCCAGGTGGTCCCAGTGGTCATCGACACATTGGGTGCCATGCCCAAAAGATCTCTGCCAGCATTTGGAAACAATAAACATTGACAAAATTACGATCTGTCAGCTCCAAAAGGCCACCTTACTTGGATCTGCACACATCATTCGGAAATACATCACACAGTCCTAGATGCTTGGGAAGTGTTCGACTTGTGATTTTGTGATATAAAATCCAGCATATAGATCTCGTTTGCATTGACATATTGTGTTTTTGTGTCAGTAAAATAACAACAACAACAGCAATTTATATTCTGCACTTACTCCCTAAGTGGACTCAGGGCAGATTCCAACAAAAGATGGCAAACATTCAGCGCCAGATCCAATTCATAAATAAGAAACATAAAGCAATCACTTAAGCTACATCTAACATAGCAGATATTAAGCATCAATTATATAAACAACCCTTAACATTGGGTTGTTGTAGGTTTTTTTGGGCTATATGGCCATGTTCTAGAGGCATTTTCTCCTGACGTTTCGCCTGCATCTATGGCAAGCATCCTCAGAGGTAGTGCGGTAACAGTCATTTAAAATAATTATTAAAATATAATGCAGTCAGTGAATCCAGAGAGGTCAATGATACCAATTCAGCCAAAACCAACTGAGTTTGGTGACAAGTTCGGAACAGGTATTGAATGTAAACTTCTAGTCAACTAAGATAATAACATACATTTCCAAGATTTCTGACATGTCCCATTACGTTCGTATGACACACCTACACACTGCAGCTGACTCACAAATGTGTTGTGACAATCAGTTTGGAAAGAAAGCTCTGGTATAGATGCACTCAAAGTGTCGGCAGTGGGAAGGTGGTGAAGGAGGTCTGGAGAAAGACAGTAGCCTTTTCAGTTAAATAAAGCTTGACCTGGGAAAGAATGGGATTCTACTCTTAAGAGATCACACTGTCGCTCTGTGTATGTACAGACAATAGATAAAGTAAACAGCAACTGCCTCCAGGATCTCATATTTACCAAGGATGGGGAACAAAGCAGAAAGAAAAAGGCAAATACCTGCTTCACCATCTATCTTGGGATGTTGAAAATCATATTTATGTTTGTTTACCAATATGGAAATCTTACTTACTTACTTACTTACTTACTTACTTAGGCAATCCCTTAAGATGGTCTTCCTTGATGACTTTTTTTGTGGGTTTGTAGGTGGCTGTGGAGCCCTATTCTTGACCCGCATCTTCTCCCACAGTGAAGGCATTGGTTTCCAGGTGGAAGGCGGTCCCGGTCGGGGTTGGCTTGACGCGCCTTCCTCCTGGCACGTTTCTCTCTTTCACCCTCCACTCGTGCCTCCTTGAATTCTGCAGCACTGCTGGTCACAGCTGACCTCCAGCTGGAGCGGTCAAGGGCCAGGGCTTCCCAGTTCTCAGTGTCTATGCCAGAGTTTTTAAGGTTGGCTTTGAGCCCATCTTTAAATCTCTTTTCCTGTCCACCAACATTCCGTTTTCTTCTTAAGTTCAGAGTAGAGCAACTGCTTTGGGAGACGGTGGTCAGGCATCCGGACAACTGGCCGGCCCAGCGGAGTTGATGTTGGAGGACCATCGCTTCAATGCTGGTGGTCTTTGCTTCTTCCAGCACACTGACGTTTGTCCGCTTGTCTTCCCAAGAGATTTGCAGGATTTTCCGGAGGCAGCGCTGATGGAATCATTCCAGGAGTTGCATGTGACGTCTGTAGACAGTCCACGTCTCACAGGCATAGAGCAGGGTTGGGAGGACAATAGCTTTATAGACAAGCACCTTGGTATCCCTACGGATGTCCCCATCCTCAAACCTTATGGAAATCATAAGGCTGTTGAAAGGCACAGTAATTGTGGTTTGCATTTTGGAAGAAGTTTTCAGGTGGTCCCTAGAAAATTCAAGCTGTTCTCATTTGTTAGTACGAGGCTTACATGACCTGATTGTTCTCCCCCCCCCCCCCACGTGTACAATTTTCAATGTATTGTTGAAGGCTTTGATGGCCGGTATCACTGAGTTGTTGTGAGTTTTCCGGGCTGTATGGCCATGTTCCAGAAGCATTCTCTCCTGATGTTTCGCCTGCATCTATGGCAGGCATCCTCAGAGGTTGTGAGGTCCTTACTATCTCTGAGGATGTCTGTCATAGATGCAAGCGAAATGTCAGGAGAGAATGCTTCTGGAACACGTCCATATAGCCCGAAAAACCTACAACAATGCACTTTATGTTATTCCATCTATGGCAGGCATCCTCAGAGGTTCACACCAGCCTCAAGCAGACAAGAGTTCTTTCTTGCACCCTGGACATTCCACAGATATATAAACCCCATATTCCTAGTTTCCAACAGACCTCCCAACCTCTGAGGATGCCTGCCATGGATGCAGGCGAAACGTCAGGAGAGAATGCTTCTGGAGCATGGCCATACAGTCCGAAAAACTCACAACAACCCACTGTACTATTTTCATTTTGGATTTTACTTCTCCCTTCTCTTCTATTTCTCCTTCTTATTTGAATGAAAAGTATACTGATACACATTTTGAACAGTTCTACTTTTTTGTAGTCCCACCTTGGACTTTAAGATCATTCGGGGAGTCCCTGCTCTTGGTCCTTCTTTCCTTGCAAATGCGTTTGGTGGGGACGAGAGACAGGGCCTTCTCGGTGGTGGCCCCCTACCTCTGGAACACCCTCCCCAGCGAGATTAGGTCAGCTCCATCCCTCCTTTCCTTCAAGAAGAAGCTTAAATCACGGTTCTGGGGCCAGGCATTTGGGGAGCAGGCTTGATAGCGATTGCAATGTTTACGTGAACAGGATCTAACAAAGTTTTCGGATGCTGAATTGGATTGGATTTGGCTAAGTGGTTGTCAATAATGTTTTTAAAATGGATTGTAACTTAATGGTTTTATTAGATTTGTAATTTATTTGTTTGTTGTGTCAGGGCAACCAGCCAATTATATTACATTTCTAACAGAAACAAAGCAAACAAACAGACAAAATACAAAATTTGTGAGTTTGGTAGTTGATTAGATGTCCTTTGACCAGTACCTGGCCACTTGAGTGCTTCTGGTGTTGCCGCAAGAAGGTCCTCCATTGTGCATGTGGCAGGGCTCAGGTTGCATTGCAGCAGGTGGTCAGTGGTTTGCTCCTCTCCACACTCGCATGTCGAGGATTCCACTTTGTGGCCCCATTTCTTGAGGTTGGCTCTGCATCGTGGTGCCAGAGCGCAGTCTGTTCAGTCTCCCAGTCGCCCAGTCTTCTGTGTGCCCAGGGGGGAGTCTCTCATTTGATATCAGCCATTGGTTGAGGTTCTGGGTTTGAGCCTGCCACTTTTGGACTCTCGCTTGCTGAGGTGTTCCAGCAAGTGTCTCTGTAGATCTTAGAAAACTATTTCTCTGATTTAAGTCATTGACGTGCTGGCTGATACCCAAACAGGGGATGAGCTGGAGATGTCTCTGCCTTGGTCCTTTCACTATTGGCTGCTACTTCCCGGCAGATGTCAGGTGGTGCAATACCGGCTAAGCAGTGTAATTTCTCCAGTGGTGTAGGGCGCAGACACCCCGTGATAATGCGGCATGTCTCATTAAGAGCCACATCCATTGTTTTAGCGTGGTGAGATGTGTTCCACACTGGGCATGCGTACTCAGCAGTAGAGTAGCATAGCGTAAGGGCAGATGTCTTCACTGTATCTGGTTGTGATCCCCAGGTTGTGCCAGTCAGCTTTCGTGTGATATTGTTTCTAGCACCCACTTTTTGCTTGATATTCAGGCAATGCTTCTTGTAGGTAAGAGCATGGTCCAGAGTGACTCCCAGGTATTTGGGTGCGCTGCAATGCTCCAGTGGGATTCCTTTCCAGGTAATCCTCAGAGCTCGGGATGCTTGTCTGTTCTTGAGGTGAAAAGCACATGTCTGTGTTTTAATGTGATATATTGTGTGTGTATTCTGTATGTATTGGCATTGAATTGTTGCCGTTGTAAGCCGCCCCGAGTCCCCTTTTGGGGATTGAGAAGGACAGGGTACAAATGTTGGAAATAATAATAATAATAATAATAATAATAATAATAATAAATATCTCTATTCTGTATTTATTATTTTTGCCTCTGTTACCAAAATTTCTTTTAAAGAAGCAATGCTCAGGAACATTCCTTCTTTAACAATACTTTGTCAACTGAAGTACACTTGTATGCCCAATTTTAAGGCATGCTGAAGGATTATATTGGTTTAGGAAGGATTCCTCTTAGTTCGCCAAGACTTCGTCTGCCCTTTATGTCAGGTGTCTTTGTGTGTGACAAATCTGCTTTAAAATGAACTGTTTAATTCAGCACAAAGCATTGAGGGGAAGAAAGAGAAAGGAAAGAAGCCTCCCTGGAATTATAATGATCCAATATTTTCTGTAACTTGTGGGTAGAGTGGGAGGCGAAGGTGTAGAGAATACATTTCTTCTGCCTAAGGTTTCTTGGCTTTGAAGAGCAACGGCAGCGACGGCCCCTCCTTTGTGTTTTTAAGTTTTTGTATGAAGGTTCCTTTTTCTCTTGATCCCAGTTTACATGTCTTCCTTATCTCTTAAAAAGCCAATTAAAATTTCAAAGTATCGGCCAGGAAATGGTGCATCTCGAATTTGTTTCTGAGCTGTAAGTTTGTTGATTGATGGGAAAGAAAGAAGGAGAGGTTGGTATAATAGCAGACTATGCATCATACACTTAGCCACCAATGGGTTTTTTAGAGCCTCTTTCTTGAGCTGATCCCCTTTTTGCAAACCTGGTAATGTAAAAAAAATGAGCAAAATGAAGTTCAACAGTGACAAATGCAAGATACTCCACTTAGGCAGAAAAAATGAAATGCAAGGATACAGAATGGGGGACGCGTGGCTCGAGAGCAGTACGTGTGGAAAAGATTTTGGAGTCCTCATGGACAAGTTAAACATGAGCCAACAATGTCATGTGGGGGCAAAAAAGCCAATGGGATGGCAAAAAAGCCAATGGCCTGCATCAATAGCAGTCTAGTGTCTAGATCCAGGGAAGTCATGCTACCCCTCTATTCCACCTTGGTCAGACCACACCTGGAATGTTGTGTCCAATTCTGGGCACCACAATTGAAGGGAGATGTTAACAAGCTAAAATGTGTCCAGAGGAGGGCAACTCAAAGGATCAAGGGTCTGGAGAACAAGCCCTATGAGGAGTGGCTCAAAGAGCTGGGCATGTTTAGCCTGAAGAAGAGAAGGCTGAGAGGAGACATGATAACGGTCATGTATAAATATGTGAGGGGAAGTCATAGGGAGGAGGGAGCAGGCTTGGTTTTTGCTGCCCTGGAGACTAGGATGCAGAACAATGGCTTCAAACTACAAGAAAGGAGATTCCATCTGAACATGAGGAAGAACTTCCTGACTGTGAGAGTTGTTTAGCAGTGGAACTTTCTGCCCCGGAGTGTGGTAGGGGCTCCTTCTTTGGAAGTTTTTAAACAGGGGCTGGATGGCCATCTGTCAGGGGTGATTTGAATGCAATATTCCTGCTTCTTGGCAGGGGTTTGGACTGGATGGCCCATGAGGTCTCTTCCAACTCATTGATTCTATGATTCTATGATTCCTTCCCACCTGCTACTAAGGAGGCTGTCCAGGTTCTGAACCGGTGCTTGGCCACTGTGATGGTCTGGATGAGGGTGAACAAATTGAAATTGAATCCAGACAAGACAGAGGTACTCCTGGTCAGTTGCAAGGTGGAACAGGGCAAAGGGTTACAGCCTATGTTGGATAGAGTTACACTCCCCCTGAAGACACAGGTTCGCAACTTGGGAGTGATCCTGAATTCATCACTGAGCTTGGAACCCCAGGTTTCGGCAGTGACCAGGGGAGCATTTGCACAGCTAAAACTTGTGTGTCAGCTATGCCCGTACCTTGGGAAGTCTGACTTGACCACAGTGGTCCACGCTCTGATTACATCCCGAAGAAGACTGTTTGGAAGCTTCAAATGGTCCAACGGACGGCAGCCAGGTTTCTAATGGGGGTGGCACTCAGGGAGTACATTACTCCTTTGTTGCGCCAGCTCCACTGGTTGCGAGTCTGCTACCAGGCACAATTCAAGGTGCTTGCTTTAGTCTATAAAGCCCTAAATAGTTTTGGTCCAGCTTACCTGTCTGAACGCATCTCTCCTTATCAACCATCTAGAAGCTTAAGATCACATGGGGAGGCCCTGCTCTCGATCCTGCCTGCAAGTGCGATTGGCGAGGACGTGGGACAGGGCCTTCTCAGTGGTGGCCCCCCGGCTATGGAACTCCCTCCCCAGGGATATTAGATCATCCCCCTCCCTCCTGACTTTCCGGAAAAAGGCAAAAACGTGGCTCTTTGAGCAAACATTTGAGAATCCAGCGGAATAGATAACATGAAACTATGAACGATGAGCATGGAATGGCCAGACGATGTTACTGGAAAATGATTTTAACAAGATGACATCGGTGACTACATGTTTTAAGGGTTTTTATATATGTTTTATATTGTTATGTTGACTGTTTTTAATCGCACTTTTATGAATGCATGGCATCGAATCGTGTCAATCTGTAACCCGCCTTGAGTTGCCATATGGTTGAGAAAGGCAGCTATAAATGGGTTGTTGTAGGTTTTTTCGGGCTATATGGCCATGGTCTAGAGGCATTCTCTCCTGACATTTTGCCTGCATCTATGGCAAGTATCCTCAAAGGTAGTGAGGTCTGTTGGAACTAGAAAAAAGGGTTTATATATCTGTGGAATGACCAGGGTGGGACAAAGGACTCTTGTCTGCTGGAGCTAGGTGTGAATGTTTCAACTGACCACCTTGATTAGCATTTGATGGCCTGACAGTGCCTAGAGCAAACTTTTGTTGAGAGGTGATTAGATGTCCTTGTTTGTTTCCTCTCTGTTGTTGTGCTGTTGTAATTTTAGAGTTTTTTTTTTAATACTGGTAGCCAGATTTTGTTCATTTTCATGGTTTCCTCCTTTCTGTTGAAATTGTCCACATGCTTGTGGATTTCAATGGCTTCTCTGTGTAGCCTGACATGGTGGTTGTGAGAGTGCTCCAGCATTTCTGTATTCTCAAATAAAATGCTGTGTCCAGGTTGGTTCATCAGGTACTCTGCTATGGCTGATTTCTCTGGGTGAAGTGAAAGGCACTGTAGACTACTTCAAAATCTGGCTACCAGTATTAAAAAAACCTCTAAAATTACAACAGCACAACAACAGAGAGGAAACAAACGAGGACATCTAATCACCTCTCAACAAAAGTTTGCTCTAGGCACTGTCAGGCCATTATGTGCTAATTAAGGTGGTCAGTTGAAACATTAACACCTAGCTCCAGCAGACAAGAGTCCTTTGTCTCACCCTGGTCATTCCACAGATATATAAACCCAATTTTTTTCAGAGATCCCTGTTCAAAGTGTGTTTTCTGATGAGAATGTTCCTGAAGGGTTTGTGGATGATGGTGTGCTTCCTGAATTGCTACCAGATAATTCCCATGATTTGGAGCCTGAGAATACGTTGACACCTGGGCCAGCTGCAGAAATGAATGAGTGAGTAGATAGATGGGATGCTATTAGTCAGAATAGGAAAGCAAACCAGTTTATTCTTCAACCGTTGCTACATACAACTGTTTACAGGTCTGCTATTAGTATACAAAGATACTCACAAACATAGCAAGACACTCACACAATGAGGATGGTGATGAATTATAGATACAAAGAGAACTATCTACGATGGCTGAGAGCGAGCACATGGCAAAGACGAAATTCACATATAAGCCACTCTCATTCTTACCTCAAGAATCACATCTCTACTGGGTTGTTGTAGGTTTTTTCGGGCTATATGGCCATGGTCTAGAGGCATTCTCTCCTGACGTTTTGCCTGCATCTATGGCAAGCATCCTCAGAGGTAGTGAGGTCTGCTGGAACTAGGAAAAGGGGTTTATATATCTGTGGAATGACCAGGGTGAGACAAAGGACTCTTGTCTGTTGGAGGTAGGTGTGAATGTTTCAACTGACCACCTTGATTAGCATTTGATTGCCTGACAGTGCCTAGAGCAAACTTTTGTTGAGAGGTGATTAGAGGTGATTTCCTAGTTCCAACAGACCTCACTACCTCTGAGGATGCTTGCCATAGATGCAGGCGAAACATCAGGAGAGAATGCCTCTAGACCATGGCCATACAGCCCGAAAAAAACTACAACAACCCAGTGATTCCGGCCATGAAAGCCTTCGACAATGCAGCTATAAATGTTATAGTAAATAAATAAATAAACAAATAAATAATAGCAGCCTGTGTATCATACACTTAGCCACTGATGGGTTTTTTTAGAGCCTCTTTCTTGCGCTGAATCCCTGTTTGCAAACCTTGTAATGGCTGATGTGAAAGAGAAGGATGGGGACTGAATAGCCATGTTGGAGAGCCACCACTAAATCTCTTTAGTACATTCTTAAGGAGGAGGTAGTAAAACATAGATAAATAAAACCTGCTTATTCTTTCTAGAGGACCACACACCGAGAACACCCAGCTAAGATCTTATACTGTGTTTGTGTAGCTGTAGTTACATGCTGGCTGCGCTGCACTTGTGTAACTACTTGTTGTATATCTGCCAATGTGTCTGTTTATTGTCTTTTTTTGCTGTGCTAAGGTGGGAAAAGGGAGAGACTGCTACATGGGTGGGTTGCATCCATCATGTCTTTGCAGATGGATCAGAACACTGAGGTCTTGGATTCCTCATTTGCAACATCGCTGTAAAATGAAGTTGACTTGATGGCAGATGATAACAAGCAATAGGGAATAATGCGTGGTGATTGGTTATATCTGCAAGCCCAGTACGTCAAGAGGGACATGGAAAGCTTTGGCATTGTGTACCATTGCAAAATGGTAAAAGAAGGGGTTAGAAGCCTTCTTTTAGAAGGCTTCTATGGGTCCCATCTATATACAGATTAGAGAGATGGTTCAAAACTCACAAAATGAATTTCAACGATACTTAGGCAGAACATTTTGCATATGTGTATCAGGAGTGACTTGAGAAACTGCAAGTCGCTTCTGGTGTGAGAGAATTGGCTGTCTGCAAGGGCATTGACCAGGGGGTGCCCATATGTTTTGATGTTTAACCATCCTTGTGGGAGGCTTCTGTCATGTCCCTGCATGGGGAGCTGGAGCTGACAGAGGGAGCTCATCTGTGCTCTCCCTGGATTCGATAATTCGACCTGTTGGTCTTCAGTTCTATCGGCACAAGAGTTTGACCCATTGCACCACCAGGGGCTTAAGCAGAACAAATGAAATACAAAGATATAGGATTGTTGTAGGTTTTTTTCGGGCTATATGGCCATGTTCTAGAGGCATTTTCTCCTGACATTTTGTCTGCACCTATGACAAGCATCCTCAGAGG
This sequence comes from Anolis sagrei ordinatus, assembly GCF_025583915.1. Classification (NCBI taxonomy): domain Eukaryota; kingdom Metazoa; phylum Chordata; class Lepidosauria; order Squamata; family Anolidae; genus Anolis; species Anolis sagrei. The sequence continues at coordinate 274,462,957 of NW_026846588.1, read as the reverse complement.
TAGTGAGGTCTGTTGGAGTTAGGAAAAAGGGGTTTATATTTCTATGGAATGACCAGGGTGGGACAAAGGACTCTTGCTTTTGGAGCTAGGTGTGAATGTTTCAAGTGACTACCTTGATTAGAATTTGATTGCCTGGCAGTGCCTGAAGCAATCTTTTGTTGAGAGGTGATTAGATGTCCTTGTTTGTTTCCTCTCTGTTGTTGTGCTGTTCTAATTTTAGAGTTTTTTTTTTAATATTGGTAGCCAGATTTTGTTCATTTTCATGGTTTCCTCTTTTCTGTTGAAATTGTCCACATGCTTGTGGATTTCAATGGGTTCTCTGTGGAGTCTGACATGGTGGTTGTTGGAGTGGTCCAACATTTCTGTGTTCCAAAATAATATGTTGTGTCCAGGTTGGTTCATCAGGTGCTCTGCTATGGCTGACTTCTCTGGTTGAAATAGTCTGCAGTGCCTTTCATGTTCCTTGATTCGTGTTTTGGCAATGCTGCTGCGTTTGGGGGTCCCTCTGTAGACTTGTCCACAGCTGCATGGTACATGGTAGACTCCTAAAGAAGCGAGAGGATCCCTCTTGTCCTTTGCTGAACGTAGCATTTGTTGGATTTTCTTGGTGGGTGTGGAGATAGTTCAACTGGATTCAACTGGACTGGATGGCCCTTGCGGTCTCTTCCAACTCTGTGTCATTATATATGGTGTGATGTTCTGAGTTTCCCTGTGCTCCTGAGCATTGGCCAGTTATGTGGCTCAAATTCAAAGAAAGTTTGGGGAGTGGGCATGTTGTGTCTGATTAGATATTGTAGGGGGAAAAGGAGGTGATCCACAAGACCATGTCAGTTGTTGTTGTTGTTCATTCGTTCAGTCGTCTCCGACTCTTCGTGACCTCATGGACCAGCCCACGCCAGAGCTCCCTGTCGGCCGTCACCACCCCCAGCTCCTTCAAGGTCAGTCCAGTCACTTCAAGGTTGCCATCCATCCATCTTGCCCTTGGTCGGCCCCTCTTCCTTTTACCTTCCACCTTCCCCAGCATAATTGTCTTCTCCAGGCTTTGCTGTCTCCTCATGATGTGGCCAAAGTACTTCAACTTTGTCTCTAGTCTCCTTCCCTCCAATGAGCAGCCGGGCTTTATTTCCTGGAGGATGGACTGGTTGGATCTTCTCGCAGTCCAAGGCATTCTCAGAACTTTCCTCCAACACCACAGCTCAAAAGCATCTATCTTCCTTCGCTCAGCCTTCTCTAAGGTCCAGCTCTCACATCCGTAGGTGACTACAGGGAATACCATGGCTACCATGTCAGTTGTGGATTCCATATCAGTGCAGTGGCAAATCTGAATGTGAGAAGAATTGTCCAAGTTGTTTTGCCCTATCTCCGAAATAGGCTCAGCACTTTGGACAGTTCACTGGAAGCTCAGAGGAAACTCCAGAATGGATTTTATCATCCCTGCTGACATGGAAGCCACCAGCTGCCAGCACTGTAATGTCTTTGTGAGGCGGACATTGCGGGCACGTCTTCCTGTTCCAGGCTCCGAGCCCAGAGAAGTGTCACAAAAACCACAACACCTCCCTTGGAAGCTGCTTGATGCCCTCTGTGCTCTTCCAAGTTTAAAGCAGATGCCATGTGCTAATTTTGCATGGCTGTCTTATCCTCGGCGTGTGCCTCGCTGGCTCCGGCTGGCGAAGGGACCATTTCTCTGTGTTGCTGCACAAGTATGCTAATGGCTTGGCATCTACTTGACAACCCGTTTCCCCAGCTGCATAATTTTTGGTTCTGCTTGCTAAAGGCAGCTTTGAGAAGGCATGAGCTTTAACTTGCTGCTGCTTGTTCCACTGTACAAATTGAATATATTTCCTGGAAGTGCATTGCTCTGTCTCTCTGGGTCTGGCCAGAGTTCCTGTCTTACAAAATTGGACTGGATTATTCAGGGTTCGGTTGGAGGAATTGCTCCAATATTTATTTATTTATTTATTTATTTATTTATTATTTCTTGCACTTATTAACCGCCACTCTCAGCCCTAGGGCGACTCGTGGCGGTGTACAAAACATAGAAAAGACAATTTACAATAAGTCATGACAACAAAACAACACTCTCCAAGCCCCTCTCATGGGCCAAAGAGCTCAGTGGTTTTGTTTCCCTGGTCTCCCAACATTTCAAAAGATCCAGTCTGTGCTGCCACATCCTGGGCCTGTAATAACTGATTTTTTAAACAGGACGTGCTCTTTGTGCCCAGCGGGGAGCCGGGGTGCCACGGGTGAGAGGCCTTCAAGGATTTTCCCATACACAGTCTTTAAAAGGCTTGAAATGTTTAACAAAGTTCTTTATTATTGCTTAGGTCTTCAATAAAACAACAAACACTTCTTGGATCTTCAACAGATTAAACAAATGCTTCTTAACTTGCCCCAAAATGGACAGGCACCTTGCTTGGAGAACTATTTCTTTCTTTAACAAGGAAAACCCCTTTTTAACCCCTCCCAGGCAATCTACTGTCTAAGCTTTGCTGATGTGGGTTCTACTACCGGTTCCAATCTGCGTCTTGGGTCCCAAGTAGACCTACCAGTCAAGGCTATGTAGATTCTCCAGCTGGAGTTCTTTGGGTCTACAAAACTGTTTTCTTCCAAAACTTTAGGACTGTTTCCCTCAGATGCTGTGAAGCTGAGAGGCTGTAAGCTCCCAGCCAGAGCTTTGGGACTGTTTTCCCCCAGAATTTCTGCCCCAGAAGCTGTAGGAAATGAAGTTTTTCTATGGATGGAGCTAATCGACGTCCTGTAGATTAGCTTTCCACTATAAGACTGAACTAAAAATGGCTCCCTCTCTTCCCATGGCCCTGGGGAAAGGGGCGGAACCAAAACTTAACAATGATAGACAGGTGGCTAGCCCTATGATTGCAAACCAAGGGAAGCCACCTTGTTGCAAATGCATGGAACCTTGGAATATATGCAAACACTCAATAGAAAGAAAATGAAGCTGAAGCTCCTGGTACAGCCGTACCAGCACACAGCCGCATAAATATTATTTTGGTCATTGAGCGTAAATGCATAGGATCAGTTGGTTAGTTTCACTGACATGGCAGGGTTGAGAATGAACACATGTGTAAAGGTTTCACAGACTCATACAATCGTACTGTTGGAAGAGACCACCACAACCATTCAGTTCAATTCTGCCATAAAGCATAAATCTAAGCCAGTGTTTCTCAACCTTCATAATCCGTGACCCCTTAATACATTTCCTCATGTTGTGCTGACCCCCAACCACAAAAAATACTCTTGTTGCTACTTCACAACTGTAATTTTGCTACTGTTACGAATCGTAACGTAAATATCTGATAGGCAGAACGTATTTTCATTCATTGGACCAAATTTGGCATGCCCAATACCCGATACGCCCAAATTTGAATACTGGTGGGGTTGGGGGAGATTGATTTTGTCATTAGGGAGTTGTAGTTGCTGGGATTTATAGTTCACCTACAATCAAAGAGCATTCTGAACTCCACCAGCCAATACTACAGTGTAGATCAGGGGTATCAACTTCATTGTCAACGAGAGCTACATCAGTCTTAATGTTTCCTTCAAAGGACAATTGAATCCATGGATGGAGAAACCCAGGATACAGAGGGCCAAGTGTGTGTGGTGTGTATCTATATCTATATCTATCTATCTATCTATCTATATCTATCTATATAAAAATGCTCTGTTCGTTTTGAGTGACATCATAACTCAAAAACCACTGGACTAATTGCCACCAAATTTGGCCACAAGACACCTACTAACCCAAGGAGTGACCATCATTCAAAAAAATTGATTTTGTCATTTGGGAGTTGTAGTTGCTGGGATTTATAGTTCACCTACAATCAAAGAGCATTCTGAACTCCACCAATGATGGAATTGAACCAAACTTGGCACACAGGACTCCCACGACCAACAGAAAATATTGGAAGGGTTTGGTGGGCATTGACCTTGCTTTCTGGAGTTGTAGTTCACCTACATCTAGAGAGCTCTGGACTCAAACAATGATGGATCTGGACCAAACTTGGCATGAATACTCAATATGCCCAAATGTGAACACTGGTGGAGTTTGGGGAAAATAGACCTTGACATTTAAGAGTTGTAGTTGTTGGGATTTATAGTTCATCTACAATTAAAGAGCATTCTGAACCTCATCAATGATAGAATTGGGCCAAACTTCCCACATAGAACCCCCTTGACTAACGGAGAATATTGTGTTTTCTGAAGGTCTTTGGTGGCCCCTCTGACATCCCCTCATGACACACCCAGGGATCCCGACCCCCAGGTTGAGAAACACTGATCTAAGCCCTCCCAATAGATGCCAAAAAGCTCTTACCGTCAGAAAGTTCTTCCCAGTGATTAGATGGATTTTTTCCCTCCTGCAGCTTATTTATTTATTTACTGTATTTATAGACTGCCTTTCTCAGCCCGCAGGCGACTCAAGGTGGTTTACAGGGCAACAATTCGATGCTCACAATACCGTAAATACACTTTAAAAACATTAACATATAATATAAAACCACAACAAAATTAATAAAACATAAATCATTCGTGTCTTCTTGTTAAAACATTGTCCTATCCCATCGTCTAGTCCAGTGGTTCTCAACCTGAGGGTCCCCAGATGTTTTGGCCTTCAACTCCCATAAATCCTAACACCTGGTAAACTAGCTGGGATTTCTGGGAGTTGTAGCCCAAAACACCTGGGGACACCTGGGGACCCATAGGTTGAGAACCACTGGTCTAGTCATTCCATTTTCCTATGTCAGTTACTCTGCATTTGCAAACGCTTGCTTGAAAAGCCACGTCTTGATTTTTTTATGAAGGTAGGGTGCCAATCAGATATCCCTAGAGAGGGTGTTCCACAGCCGAGGGGCCACCACTGAGAAGGCCCTGTCTCTTGTCCCCCGCCAAACGTACTTGTGACGAAGGCAGGATCGAGAGCAGGGCCTCCCCAGATGATCTTAAGGTCCTGGATGGTTCATAAGGGGAGATGCGTTCGGACAGGTAAGTTGGTCCAGAATCGTTTGAATCCATTGCTCCATTGTGTCCTAGTCTCCGGAGTGTCAGGGTCTACAATACAGACAAAGATGAAGGGCTGCCAGGCCCAGCACTGAGTCAGTAGCAGGTAGGGAACAACAACAGCTCCAGCCTAACACTGAGGAAGCTACTCCTGCAGTGCAGGACCAAGTGCCTCAGGCAAGTGGGAGTCCTGGTTAACTCAGGATCAGGAGAACAATGAGGCAGAGTTAAGTATCTCTGAAAGACTGCAACTGGGGACTCATACTATTCAGCTGTGTAGATCCGCCAGGCTGGCACAAAGAAAGGTAAACAGGTGAGAGCTCTTGTGCTATGGGGCATAAAGAGTGGCAGTTTGGATTTGATCTTTATTGGGAGCAACATTTGGAACCTGCTACAGCTTGGAGCTCTGTTGGATGACTTTGAGTGCCTTATCGTGTTTTGGACCTTGCCTTGGACTTTGGATTATGCATATTCTTGGATGTTTTGTTGAGGACATTTGGACTTTTGACTATGGCTTCTGGATTATCCCTGTATTGTTTGTTGTTTGAATCTACATTGGCTTGGATCCCGGACTGGCTGACGACGGGAACAGTGAGTGACTGTTTATCCTGAGAGACGCTGTGCAGGGTTGCGACACGGAGCTTCAGAAAACACGCTTCCTTCTTCTCAATGTGACATCCCTTCAAACATTTAAATATGGCTCTTCTTCTTTTCCCCCTCAACCTTCTTTTCCATGAGCTAAACATACCCAGCTCCTTAAGCTGCTCCTCAAAAGGCTTAGCTTCCAAACCGTTGATCATTTTCGTCTCCCTTCTCTGGAAACTGTTCTAGCTTGTCAATGTCCTTTATTGTGCTGCGGTCTGTTACATGTTGAATTTTATAAATGCATAGAATAATAGAATCCTTGTGTTGGAAGAGGGCCATCCAGTCCAACCCCATTCTGCCAAGAAGAAGGAACATTGCATTCAAAGCACCCCTGACAGATGGCCATCCAGCCTTTATTTAAAAGCCTCCAAAGAAGGAACCTATACAACACCCTGGGACAGAGAGTTCCACTGCTGAACAGCTCTCACAGTTAGGAAGTTCTTCCTCATGTTCAGATTGAATCTCCTTTCCTTACTGCATGTCAAAACCTAAAGGAAAATGTTTATAAAATGCACCTGCAATGGTATTGATGGGGAGATATTGGAAATACAGATATTTATTTATGCATATATCGTATGTACTTTACCAGCACTTAAATGTAAGAAAAAATAGGTTCTCCCTGTGTTAGAAAGCCGCAGGACAGAAAGAATGCAGAAGGAGATCTGTGTTAAAAGGGGGAGGAGAAGGGGGACCTGTTATCTATACATTCCACAGAGATGGTACAACATAGCCCAGTGTCTTCCTTCTAAGTAAGGAGCCTATCCCCTTCCCTCCTGACAGGTCAAAGTAGGCACCTTGATTGATGAATGTAAGCTGTAAGCTGCTCTCAGAAAAAATATATAGAGACATGCCTTTTGCATGTTGGAAGATAGAGTTTGATATTTCTGTGATGCTGATATCGAGCTCTTTTGGGGGGTCTCCCGGCGGGGAGAGATCCCAGAAGACCGCTAAAGGGGTCCTCAAACCTCGGTGAGCAGCCAGCGAAAGCCAATCCAAAGAGCGAAAAATATTAAAAATTAATCTCACCGGAGGCGGAAGAAGTTCAGTGACCGAAGCGTTTATTTTGCGATTCAGCTGAAAAGGATGCAATTGTAGTGATGATTCACATACAAGCATAGTTTTACAGAATTTCCAGGCATTTTTATAGCGTACAGACAAAGGAAACATTTTAAAAAATCCCGCCCGCCCTCTGCCGGCCGGCTTCGCCCTGATTGGCTGGCCACGGAACAGCTGGAAGGAGGCTTGGCTGCGCGTCCCGCCTCTTGTCCAATCAGCTAGCTCCGCCGCCTCTAGGGGCCAATCAGCGCCTTCCTAGCACCTTCGAAGATGGTCCAATCGGCAGCCAGGAGGCAGGACGAAGCTTGACAGTTCAGAGGAAATGATGAGCCCAGGGGGCATCCGCCAGCTGAAATGTGGGGCTCTGTCCTCACCGGCGGGGTGACAGATAGGGGAACAATGAGTTTCCTGGTCTATGATTGGATTTGGGAGGAAGTGTGAAAAGGGGCTTTTGATGGCATTTGGACCTCAGAGCCTCGTAAAAAGGGGGGATCAACAAATACCTAAAAATGATTCAATCAGTCTTTTCTTCCTAAGTTTCTGTTGACCCTTCCCTCCCTTACTGTCTGCTCTGAAAGTTAGTTTGAGAAGGGATCAACCACACGGCCCATGCAAATGTAAATATGAACCGTTTCGGGAGGACAAAGGATTTCCTCCCTGTCACAGTAATCCTTAGGTCACATTCCTTTTGGGGCAAGGGTCAAAGAGGAGAAGCGGGGAGGGGAACCAGAGTACTTTCCTTATAATATTTCATTACATACATTTCATATATTTTCACCTTTCATGAGGCAATCCTACCCCCATCCCCAGCGAAAGTTTATTAATAAAAATATTCAGTCATTTTATTATTGAAAGAAGTTCATGGTCTCCTGGTGAAGGCACATGGAAGCGGAGGCTACTTGCGAATCGGGGCAAGCCTGATCTGAAGGTTTGTGTCCAAAAATGTGGCAGAAAACAGTCCGGGAGGTGGAGCAGAAAGTCAATAGGAGAGGGCAAATAAGAGAGTCCAAGGAGGGTTTCCGGGTTGTGATTGATGGGGCAATGTCCTTTGGGAAACTACATTTCCCTGATCAGAGGCCGGGACCCATGCCTGGCCACCTTCCCGGGACTCCTACGGGTGGCCGCAGTGGGTCCCTGGCTGCTGGATCCAAGCGGGAGCGAACGCTACCGAGGAGAAGCGAAGAGCCTGGCCAGTTTGACAATCAGCTGTTTCTCTGCAAGATAAAATACTTAAAACAAAACTAATTTTTCCCCGGGTGAAGAACGAGAAAAGGGAGACAGCGGTTAGTCTTAAAATTAGTTGTAGAAAAATATAAAATTGGAACGGCGGCGATCCGCAATTTTATGTATTTTCGTGGATAAGGGGGTCTGAAATGGCGGTTTCCGTATCTGCGGTTCGGGCGAATGCAGATCCGGGGTCTGGGGGGGGGGTGCCCGGAGGCGCCTCCCGCAGGCTCACGGCTCTCCGGAGCCTGGAAAAAGGTTTATTTTAGTGCTGCTATGGTTTGAGTCAGAAAGGATACAAAAGTATCAAGCGGAGAGATGAAAAGTTGCAAGTTTCAAGTACTTTTATTAGGGAAATGATACAAAGTAAAGGGTAAGGGAAAGCAAAGTGAAGCTGCAAGCATTCCTGGTTTTGAGCTGGCTGCTGGGGCACATTTCATCTGCTGGTCCCAAAAGCTTGATCCAGGAACTGCGGAACTCTCCGCTGCGGTTCACACCAATGTGAAGGCGGGGCTCCCCCCTGCGCTCGGGCTCAATGCTAAAGTTATGAAATGAATGATGTCGATGTATGTAGAAGCATGTTTCTTTGTTTGCCTGCATTTGTAGAGGTATAAAAGGCACAGACAATGCCTTTATCCTCACTCTGGTTTGCTTTTGGACACAATTCCTCACCAGAGTCCCAGCTGGAAATAAAGCCATACTTTTCTTTCTCCAGAAAGGATCTCTCTTGATATTATCTCTCCTATCTGCTGCAACAGTATCTCTCTCCAGAGAGACTAGCTAAGATGTATAATTGCTCCAACAAATGTTGGAAATGTGGAAGAGAAATAGGTACATTCTACCACACATGGTGGAGTTGCAGCAAAGTAAACAATTACTGAAAACAGATCCATGTATGTCTTGAAAAAATGTTAAACACAAATTCCAAAATGACACCTCAAATGTACCTTTTGAATATGCCTGAGGAAGAATTAGAAAGAAAATTTGGAAAAATTTTGTTTTACGTCACAATGGCAGCTCGAATAGTATATGCCAGATATTGGAAAACCCCAGAGATACCTCCTTTAGAAGAGTGGGAAAAATATATTACAGATATGCTGATAATGGACAAAATATTAGTAAGAGAACTATTAGATAACTTTGTTAATGAATGGCAACCAATGATTCAACATCTTAACGTAAAATTAAATTAAAAATGTATATAGAGGATCCGATAAGACTGTAGACAAGGAGGAAGTGGATATAAAGTAAGATTCTATGATGTTTATATATGTGTTATTTAGATAGTAGGCTGTGACCCCTTGAAAGAAATATATTATCAGATAAATGATTATGGAACACTAATAGATAGAAAGTATTGCACTGTATGCAACAAACACTTGCAAATGTATGTCTACTTGAATAAATAAAAAATAATAATAATTAAAAAAGCAATACAATTCCAGGTGGCATCAATAGAGGTATTGCATCATGATTGAGGGAGATCATAATCCCACTTGGTTCTGCTTTCTATTGGAGCAATTTTATTGCACTTATATTTTAATCTGTAATAATGATGCCCTGTGTTGTTTTTGTATATCATTGTATTTGAACACATGTTGTGAACCGGCCTGAGTCCCTCGTTCGAGGTGAGAAGACTGGCATATAAAACTTATAAATAAATAAATAAATAAATAAATATTTATCGTGTCATCCGCAACCAGAACATTGTATTACATTTCTAACAGAACAAAACAAACAAACAAATAAAAAAACCCACAAATTTTGCAAACTTGGTAGCTGATTAAATGTCCTTTGACCAGTATCTGGCCACTTGGAGTGCTTCTGGTGTTGCTGCAAGAAGGTCCTCCATTGTGCATGTGGCAGGGCTCAGGTTGCATTGCAGCAGGTGGTCAGTGGTTTGCTCTTCTCCACACTTGCATGTCGTGGATTCAACTTTGTGGCCCCATTTCTTAAGATTGGCTCTGCATCTCGTGGTGCCAGAACGCAGTCTGTTCAGCGCTTTCCAAGTCGCCCAGTCTTCTGTGTGCCCAGGATGGAGTCTCTCATTTGGTATTAGCCATTGGTTGAGGTTCTGGGTTTGAGCCTGCCACTTTTGAACTCTCACTTGCTGAGGTGTTCCAGCGAGTGTCTCTGTAGATCTAAGAAAACTTTTTCTTGATTTAAGTCGTTGACGTGCTGGCTGATACCCAAACAAGGGATGAGCTGGAGATGTCACTGCCTTGGTCCTTTCACTATTGGCTGCTACTTCCCGGCGGATGTCAGGTGGTGCAATACCGGCCAAACAGTGTAATTTCTCCAGTGGTGTAGGGCGCAGACACCCTGTGATCATTCGGCATGCCTCATTAAGAGCCACATCCACTGTTTCAGTGTGGTGAGATGTGTTCCACACTGGGTATGCGTACTCAGCAGCAGAGTAGCATAGCGCAAGGGCAGATGTCTTCACTGTATCTGATTGTGATCCCCAGGTTGTGGGGATAAATAAATAAATAGCAATGGATTGAAATTGTCGAAAAAGGGATTCAACCTAAACATTAAGAAGAATTTCTGATCAACAGAGCTGCTGCTTGGGAATCTGGTGGAGGCTCCTTTCTTTCTCTGGAGATTTGTAAACAGATGCTGGATGGCCATCAGTCAGGAAGGCTTTGATTGTGTCTTTCTGTCATGCAGAAAGGGAGTTGGATGGCCCTTGGGGACTCCATGATCTCCATGATTCTGTTCAAATCTACCTATACTAAATCTTTTGCTGTGGCAGTCCCATACACAACCATTGTATTCCTCATTCTGATATAATTTCCAGCCTCTCTACCGCTTGGCATTCTCACAGCCTTGGCCTGGATGGTTCCCATTCACTGCAGAGCTCCATCTCTGCTCTTATGGCTGGCTTACTCATATCGCCTTTCAACCTGAAACAGAGGGTGCTCTTGTCTCGCTCAGCCTTTGAGTTGGTGCTTTGTGTGTCACGCAGCCTTGAAACGTAACAGTAGAGGTTCACCTTCTCCTGAGCTTTCAAATGAATGCAGGTAATTCATTAGCTTCCTTTAAGAGATTGCATTTCTCTTAACAGGAGAGACAGATAGCTGTTTCCAACAGGAATGAAAGAAAGAGCTCTTTGAATTTTCCCTTCTGCATTTCTTTATCCCCCTTCTGCTATTGTTATTGGTCACATACAGTTTTTTAGATTTTGGGGCAATGATGGAGTCTTTTTCTCTGAAGGTTTTGAAACAGACTGGATGTGTTTTACTTGAGGAGAAATATGGATGTGTATAATATACATTGATAAAAACCTTTGCTGTGAGGGGTGTCCCCAATGTGTTATATGTTTATATGTTTGAAGGCAATATCATAGGATCAGAACTTGGGAAATATATATATATTTTTCAGACCACAATTTTGCAAGTCCTCCAGCCAGCGTGTCTGCTGCTCATTTTGTCTTGGCGATTCTGGGAACAATCCAAACAATTTGCTGAAATTCTACCAAGAAAGTGGTAAAACAAAGATTTTTCTTTATTCCCCCATCAAGTCATGATTTTGATATGGACTTGTGGGCTGCAAGCCAGCAGAAAATGTGGCCAAACCAAAGCAGGTGGGACACACATGAAATCATGGAGGATTTTAGAAGGGTCTGGCCCTGTAGGAGGGACTCTGCGGACTCACCAAAGAGAGATCGCTACAATGGTGAGCAAAAAGAAGCCCAATTTAAAATAATTTCCCTAGGTTCCCAAAAAGAATCTCACCAAAGTTGAAGTAAGCGCCACCGAGATGATTTTATTGCAATTCAGCTGAAAAGGATGCAAAGCAGCAATCTTTCGCCAAGCTAAGCATAACATGTACACAAATAAATGCCATTTTATAGAAATACAGAGTTGTGTGGTTCAAATCTCCTGCTCTCCGCCCCGGCTTGAAGGTGATTGGCTGGCGCGCTAACAGCTGGGAGGAGGCTCGGCCGCCCACCGAGCGCCTGGGCCAATCACAGGGCTTCTGCGGTGTGTCAGAGCCAATCAGGAGGCTTCTGCCACCTAGGTGCTCCAGCGAATCAGGACGGAGGGAGATGAGACAAGGGAATACAATGCATTCTTGTGTGGATTATGGTATCAGGAAATGTCCAGGGGCTTGGCGAGTCCTAAAATGGTTTACAAGCAAAGCTGGACTATTGTGTTGTGATTGAGACATTGATGTGGGCGATACCACTTAATCCGGGTTTTCCTCTTGCGATAAGGCAGGGGAACAATGGGGGAGACTAGAGGTGAATGTCTTCAATGGGAGGGCTTGAATGGAAACAGGTCAGGAGGGGGGAACTTTCCGAAAGCTCTCCCTTATCCTATTGTAATGTGATTAAAATTCTGCCAAGCGATCATCTCCCTGATGGCCAAATCCTCCGAAGTCAGGGAAATGTTTCTTTGTTATCGTCCATGCAAGGAATGTTTTTAGATAAGGGTTTCCACTATCGCTAATTTCTTTCTTTCCTAGGGCAAGAGGACTTCCTTACACATTTTTCTCAAGGAGATGGGAATGGGGCAAAAGGGTCAGGAAAAGGTCAGATACATGAGGGGAAATATAGAAATACAGAAATCATACTAAAAGTCGTATCCATGCATCCCCCCCTCAAAGTCCCATAGAAGTTCAAGAGAGCACATAAGTGTAAGGGGAGGTGGTTTCTCAGTAATAAATGTGCTACCTTCTGCTATATATGAAACACAGGGCATAAAACCTTGATTAAATGTACACACTATCTAACATGGGAAGGATCCTTGTTGTTGTTAGTGTCTTGGCAAATTGACCAAGGTTTAACCATTATTATCCAGTCTGGTGTTCTTGTCCTTAGCAAAACTATAAATTACTACCTTTTATAGGGGGGGGGGGGGTCATGTTCGATTTCACACATTGATGTTTATATTTAATTCAATCCTGATTTATAGTGACACAGTCCTAGGATTTTCAGAGGAAGATAATGCCATTGGTTTCCTCTTAGGCTAATAAGTTTCAGTTTCTTTTTTATTATGTCAGAAGCAAATTGAGGGTACAGTTATAATGTATTTAAAATCCACAAACGAAGTTAAAAACTTGACATTATGCTAAATGTCCTTTGACTTGTAGCTGGCCACTTGGAGTGCCTCTGGTGTTGCTGTGAGAAGGTCCTCCATTGTGCTTGTGGCAGGGCTCAGCCTGCATTGCAGTAAGTGGTCTGTGGTTTGCTCTTCTCTGCACCCGCATGTCGTGGAGTCTGCTTTGTAGCCCCATTTCTTAAGACTGGCACTGCATCTTGTGGTGCAGTCTGTTCATTGCTTTCCAAGTCGCCATGCTAGAAATTGTGGGAGTTGAAGTCCAAAACACGAGTTTGCCCATGCCTGCTTTAGGGTATTTACTTTGGGTAGCTAATCATATATGATTCATTCGTAAACATAACCTTAGTAAAATGAATTTATTTATTGTGTCAGGGGCAACCAGACAATTGTATAACATTTCTCACAGAACAAAACAAACAAACAAACAGACAAAACACAAAGTTTGCAAGCTTGGTAGTTGATCAAAAGTCCTGGCCACTTGGAGTGCCTCTGGTGTTGCCGCAAGAAGGTCCATTGTGCATGTGGCAGGGCGCAGGTTGCATTGCAGAAGGTGGTCAGTAGTTTGCTCTTCTCCACAATCACATGTTGTGGATTCCACTTTGTAGCCCCATTTCTTAAGATTGGCTCTGCATCTTGTGATGCCAGAGCGCAGTCTGTTAAACACCTCCCAAGTCGCCCAGTCTTCTGTGTGCCCAGGGGGGAGTCTCTCATTTGGTATTAACCATTGCTTGAGGTTCTGGGTTTGAGCCTGCCACTTTTGGACTCTCGCTTGCTGGGGTGTTCCAGCAAGTGTCTCTGTATATCTTAGAAAACTATGTTTTGATTTAAGTCGTTGAGGTGCTGGCTGATACCCAAACAAGGGATGAGCTGGAGATGTCGCTTTCACTATTGGCTGCTACTTCCGGCGGATGTCAGGTGGTGCAATACCAGCTAAACAGTGCAATTTCTCCAGTGGTGTAGGGCGCAGACACCCCGTGATAATGCGGCATGTCTCATTAAGAGCCACATCTACTGTTTTAGTGTGGTGAGATGTGTTCCACACTGGGCATGCATACTCAGCAGCAGAGTAGCATAGCGCAAGGGCAGATGTTTTCACTGTGTCTGGTTGTGATCCCCAGGGTGTGCCTGTCAGCTTTCATATGATATTGTTTCTAGCGCCCACTTTCTGCTTGATATTCAGGCAGTGCTTCTTGTAGGTCAGAGCACGGTCCAGAGTGACTCCCAGGTATTTGGGTGCGCTGCAATGCTCCAGTGGGATTCCTTCCCAGGTGATCCTCAGAGCTCGGGATGCTTGTCTGTTCTTAAGGTGAAAGGCACATGTCTGTCTTTTAGATGGATTAGGGATAAGCTGGTTTTCCCTGTAGTAGGCAGTAAGGGCACCTAGAGCTTCGGAGAGCTTCCGTTCAACCATCTCAAAGCTCCTTGCTTGAGCAGTAATGGCACGGTCATCAGCATAGATGAAACTCTCTGTTCCTTCTGGCAGTGGCTGGTCATTTGTGTAGATGTTGAACATGGATGGATCAAGCACGCTCCCCTGAGGCAGGCCGTTCTTCTGTTTCCGCCATCTGCTTCTCTGGCCCTGGAACTCAACAAAAAAGCTCCTGTTTTGCAGCAGGTTTCCTATGATGCGGGTGAGGTGGTAGTCCTTTGTGATATTATACATTTTTCTCAGGAGGAGGCGGTGGTTCACAGTATCATAAATAAAATGAAAGGCAGTGGGAAACAAGAGTGTGTTGACTCAGTCAAGAAAGCAAAAGTCCCGACTTTGTAAGACCTGATCATGACTGTTCATAACAGGGCGCTTCGGAGATCTCTCATTTATAGAGTCACCATAAATTGATCCTAGGAATGACAGCAGTAAATAATGACCTAGTCTGAAAATTGCTCAGGATTTTGGATCAATAATATCTTCTTTGCTTCTCTTCTGGCTAGGAGTAGGGCTGGGAAGGATGCCTGGGACATCTATTGATTCCAAAAAATAAATCAGACTTGAAAGCCATCTTTACTAATGGATTTAAATGGCAAGGAGGAAGATTCCAATTAAACATTAGGAAGAATATATCAATGGCAAGAGTAGTTTCACAGTGAAACAACTGTCATTTATTCATATGTGGATTCCCATATGTCAGAGTTATTTCGGTGAGGATTTATGCACTGAAGGGGTTGGACTAGATGACCTTTACGTTCCTTTCCAACTCTTACCACTTTAGGCTAGGCCTGGGCAAACTTCAGCCCTCCAGGTGTCTTGGACTTCAACTCCCACAATTCCTAACAGCCTACTGGCTGTTAGGAATTGTGGGAGTTGAAGTCCAAGACACCTGGAGGGCTGAAGTTTGCCCAGGCCTGCTCTAGGATGATATTGCACCTTACAGTTGACTCATTCCAACTAAACTAAATGCAACTGAACAAGATGTTCAACTATGAGTCAACAGAAAATGTATTCTCATTGATTCAACAGATTTCAGACATGTTCCTTTTTTAAAGTTTTGTTTTTGAGTCACACTTCCACTTTCTGCTGCTTGGCAGCTTTTGTAGGAAGCAAATTACATCTTATCTTATAGGAGCGTCACCACCTCTTGAGTGCCTCTCTGTGAATCAGCCTGTGGGTTGAGCACTCGATAATGTGCAATTTCCTGCTGCAGGGAATAGGAAAGCGACTGAAAACTGCCCTGTCCTTTTTTTAAAAAGCTACTTTAATGGATCCATTAGTTGTATTTCCTGACAAGGGCCAATCCCTCTTAGTATGAAAGGGGTTCCCCATCAGAAGTCTTACAAAACCTTTCAAATGTTGTTTCTTCAACAGTATACACAGGTTCTGTCTCCATGGATCCAACCATTCACAACTTGGAAATGTTTTTTTAAATCCAAAAATGCCTTTTTATATAAACTATACCATAATTATTGTGCACTTTATTCCAATTTTAGGAGCCCCAGAAATGGGGTACATCTTACAATTGATAGTTGCAGTTTCAGAAAGGAAAACCTGTTCTTGTTGTGTGTTTTGAAACACATTGGTGCACTTTGCAGGTGTGTAAGCTGCCTTTACAGAGCAAGGTTTAACCCATATCATTGAAACACAATCACAGGCTGAACTCCAACAACCTCTGCCATTTTTGCTGTTGTTCAGTAATACATGTCCAGCTTTTCCATTTGACAGTGATGTGCCGTCACACCCAGACGGTATAATGTTCAAACTAAGATGTGCTTCTCTCTTTATCTGGGCGAACTGCTGGTGGTCTTTCTTTGAAGCAATAACTCAATACTTTCAGCAACTGATGCCAGTCAAGATATGAACATCAACAAAATATTTATTTCCAAAGTCCTTGACAGACTTGGCACAGCTTGATAAAGTTACAACACAAACAGTCAATTTGAGAAACCATAGAGATGTGCTTTCTTTCCCCTTTTCTTCAATTACTGAGGTAACCTTTCTCCAAGTGGTAGAAAAAAATCCTGAGATATTTCACCCTAACCCTGAGCTGCTATGGTTAGAAAGAACAGGTCTTCCCCTATCTAAGCACAAAGTCAGATTTGGAGATGAAGTAATGCTCAATAGTACTCAATAACTATTTATCTCTATTTCTCAATAACTCAATTACTATCTCAATATCTTAATATCTCTCTCTCTATAACTCAATAGCTTTCTTCAGTAACTATAGTATCTCAATAAGCTTCTCTTTATTTCAGTTGCCTTTCTTAATAATAAGCTTCTCTTTATCTCTATATCTATCTATAACTCAATAGTACTCACAATGGGTTTTTCAGAGCTCCCTGCCTGACCAACAGCACATCTGAGGCTCTTTTCTCTACCGAAGGAGGCAGGGGAGATTCCAAAATGGAGATCTCATCCCCAGGAAAAAAGGCAGTCCCTAGACCCAAAGAGATACCTTTTGAAACCAATAGCTGCAAGGGTTTGCAGACTGGGTTCCAACCTCTTTTAATAATTAACTTTCAGGGTGCTGCTGCAACCCTGGGGAAAATGCAAAAGGGTGCTATCTCAAGCAACTAAAAAGCAATGCAAACCAAGCTCCTGGAAGACGGAACAGGCGGTTAGCTACCCAGGCTCTGTTATTAAAAAACCAAATATCTGCAGAAGGAGATCCTCTGATCCTCTTTAGACTGAACCACTGTCTAGAAGTTGTGCAAGTCAATGTTTATTTTGTGCTCATCTTTAAAATCCTGGTTCTTGCTGGAAGGGACAGGATCTGGTAATTCGATGCCCCTGTAATTTTAGTCTTAGCTATTTCCTGACTGTGGGCAAACCTGTTTCAAAAAATCTTCAGACAAACATTGGGAGTATTGTTCACTGGCAAAATTACCTGTCACCAGATGCCTCAAAGAATGATTTATAGATTGTGAAAGATTAGCTATTAGTGCAAGGGGGGCATACAAAATTGAGTATGTTTTTGTATGTGTGTGCTAGACAAGAGGAAGAGCACAATACAGGTGGATTGATACAATGAAGGAACCTATGGCTGCCCTGAGTTGGCAAGACGTAAGAAAAGCAGGCATTGTGTTGTCGAAGGCTTTCATGGCCAGAATCACTGGGTTGCTGTGAGTTTTCTCGCCATGCTCCAGGAGCATTCTCTCCTGATGTTTCATCCACATATATGGCAGGAATCCTCAGGGGTGTGAGGTCTGTTGTAAACTAGGCAAGTTGGGTATCTATATATCTATCTATCTATCTATCTATCTATCTATCTATCTATCTATCTATCTATCTATCTATCTATCATCTGTGGAATAATGTCCAGGGTGGGAGAAAGAACTCTTGTCTGTTGGAGGCAAGTGTGAATGTTGTAATTGGCCATCTTGATTAGCCTTGCAGCTTCAAAGCCTGGCTGCTTCCTACCTGGAGGAATCCTTTGTTAGGAGGTGTTTCCAGACAGGAAACAATCAAGACCAGCTAACACCTCCCAACAAAGGATTCCGCCAGGCAGGAAGCAGCCAGGCTTTGAAGCTCCAAGACTAATCAAGGTGGCCAATTGCAACATGTGTGTATTATACAAAAAGTAAGAGCACAATACAGGTGGATTGATATAATGAAGGAAGCCATGGCTGCCCTGAGTTGGCAAGACATAAGAAAAGCAGGCATTGTGTTATCAAAGGCTTTCATGGCTGGAATCACTGGGTTGCTGTGAGTTTTCGGGCTATATAGCCATGTCCCAGAAGCATTATCTCCTGACATTTCACCCACAATTATGGCATCTTGGAGAAAGGCTGGTTGAAAGAAGGGGACGTGAGAGCCATATTTAAGTATTTTAAATGGAGCCAAGCTTGTTTTCTGCTGGTCTAGAGACTTGGACACCATGGAGTAATAGATTCAAACTGCAGAAAAATGTGTGCCAAATTTGGTCCAGTGAATGAAAGTACATCCTGCATATCGGATATTTACATTACGATTAATAACAGAAGCAAAACGACAGTTCTGAAGTAGCAACAAAAATAATTTTATGGTTGGGCGTCACCACAACATGAGTAACCGTATTAAGGGGTTGTGGCATTAGAACAGTTGAGAAACACTGTTCTAGAACATGCCATATAGCCCAAAAAAACTACAACAACTCAAAATAAAAGTGGTTTGGGACCACATGCTGTGCCTGGACTCAAACAAGATCTTTATATAATCGTAAACCAATGAGGCCCAAGGAACTTCCCAGTGCAAATAAATTTCCAACAGATGTGTAGTAGACAGACACCTGCCTGCCAGTACTGTAGGAATTTCTCACATGATAGCATCCTGAAACTGAAAAAATGTGAGCAATACACACAGGTTTCCTGGACTGAAGTGGACGGATGATCAAGCCGATTGTAAAATCTGCCCCAACTTGCTTTGTGTCTCCTATCTTTCTGTGACCAACGCGCCCGCGTTCACCTCCTGTTCTAAAAATGCCACCTCTGATGTTGTTGAGGAATATGATTTGCATATTTCAAAGCCAAGAAACATCAGCTGGCTGAGGAAAAGGCTTTGGCAGCTGTCCCACCTCCTTTAAATGAGCAAAGGGAGGGATGGGGGGGGGGGGCTGGGGCTGGATGCGCTTTGCATGCCAATGAGCCCTTGCCATCGCATTGGAGATGTTTATACCAGGGTGACTGTTTCTGGGCATCCGGCCAGCGCACCTTGCCTGCTTCCATCCAACCCAGTGGCTTTTCCCCATCACCTTCCAGGTACTTTGCTCCCCTCGCCAAGGATAAAAATACTCCCAAGCTACGTGATTGCACTCAAATCTTTGTGAGCTTCATTATAAACTGAGTCTTACCACATCTGCACATCTATCTATAGCTATATCTGCATATGGTTTCTATGTATATACAAAACAGAACTATTAAAACCCTATGTGGCAAGGCATTTCAGCTTCTGCCTGCTTCAGCCGCCCTCAGTGCAATGTTTGAAACCTTCCAACTAACCGGTCTATTGCACAGTGAAGTGTAGCTAATGCAAACACTATAGTAAAGGTCAAGATTTCCCCCTGATGTTAAGTCCAGTCATGTCTGACTCCGGGGGTTGATGCTCTTCTCCATTACTGAATCAAAGAGTCCGCGTTGTCCATAGATACCTCCAAAGTCATGTGTCGCTGTTACCTTCCTGCCTGAGTAGTACCTATGATCTACTCACATTTTCATTGCTAGGTTGTCAGAAGCTGGGCCTAACAGCAGGAGCTCAACCCTCTCTCCGGATTTGAACCAGTGACCTTTCAGTCAGCAAATTCATCAGCTCAGTGGTTTAACCCACTGTGCCACCGGGGGCTCTACACACTTACTTACTTACTTACTTACTTAGGTGATTCCTTGTAGCTTGAGGATGATTGTTTTCCAGTTGTAGTGTCTTGGCAGTGGGTCCGTAGGTGGCTGTGGAGCTCTATTCTTGATCCGCATGTTCTCCCGCAGTGAGGACATCAGTTTCCAGACGGAAGGCAGTTCTGGTCAGGAGTGGCTTGACATGCCTTCCTCTTGGCACATTTCCCCCATTAGCCTTCCATTCATGCCTCTTCAAAGTCTACAGCACTGCTAGTCACAGCAGACCTCCAGTTAGAGTGCTCAAGGGCCAAGGTTTCCCAGTTCTTGGTGTCTATGCCACAGTTTTTGCGGTTGGCTTTAAGTGCATCTTTAAACCTCTTTTCTTGTCCACCAACATTGTTTCCTGTTCTTGAGTTCAGAGTAGAGTAACTGCTTTGGGAGATGGTGATCAGGTATTTGGACAATGTGGCCAGTCCAATGGAGTTGATGGCGGAGGAGCTTTGCTTCTTCCAGCACGCTAACATTTGTCTGTCTGTCTTCCCAAGAGATTTGCAGGATTTTTCGGAAGCAGCACTGATGGAATCGTTCCAGGAGTTGCGTATGACGTCTGAAGACAGTCAATGTTTCGCAAGCATATAGCAGTGTTGGGAGGACATGGCTTTATAAACTGGCACCTTGGTATCCCTACGGATGTCCCGGTCCTCAAACCCTCTCTGCTTCATTCGGAAAAATGCTGCACTCGCAGAGCTCAGGCGGTGTTGTATTTCAGTGTCAATGTTGACATTTGTGGAGGGGTAACTGCCAAGGTAGCGGAAATGGTCAACATTTTCTAATGTTGACCACACACACATACTTGTGTGTGCGCATGTGTGTTTATGATAGGAAAGGTGCTCTTGTTCCATGGGGAGGTGCTCTTGTTCCATTGTCCATGTCGAGGAGCCTGTTGTCTGTGGACACCTTCCTGATCAAATTTTCTGCATGGGTGCCTTTTACCTCCCTGCCAAATTAGTACCTATTGATCTACCCACATTATTGAACTGGTAGGTTGGCAGGAGCTAAGGCAACGATGGGAGCTCATCCTGACCTGTGGCTTTGAACTGCCAATCTTCTGGTTGGCAAGATTTTCTGCAGCTGATTGTTCAACCCACTGTACTATCGGGACACTATTCCTAGTTCCTATCTATATGCAAGTATTGATGTCTCTTTTGTTGATATATTGAGATAAATCACCTCTCTTATCTCAATACTTCTTTGACCTCACAAGCGTCTGCTTGGAAGCACAAAGGAAAAATAAC
This sequence comes from Anolis sagrei ordinatus, assembly GCF_025583915.1. Taxonomy (NCBI): domain Eukaryota; kingdom Metazoa; phylum Chordata; class Lepidosauria; order Squamata; family Anolidae; genus Anolis; species Anolis sagrei. Next base: position 274,441,920 of record NW_026846588.1, on the reverse strand, counting down.
AAAGTGTGCTACTTAAATCAGTTCCAAAGCCTGGAGCGACTTACTCATTTTTATTGCAATATACAATCTAAACTATATACAGGAGTAATCTCACATTTGATCACTTTGCCATACACCACTGGAAGCACACATTCCTGGCTTATTAGTCCAAAGTTACGCGCTAGCAATACATTAGGCTTGTTTGATTAAAAAAAGGTTCAAAACTCATTTTGGCTGTAGGGGCACTGGTGGTTCGATTCGGAAGTCAATTCCAATTTTCACAGAAAAAAATGTTCAAAACTTTTCAAAACTTTTGAGTCTTCCGAATCCTCCCTTAATAGTTTGAAAGTGTTATTTCCTGTTTCATAGGGTGGTCTTTACTTTGAAAGTAGTTTTTTTACTTGAGAAGCGGGGGGGGGGGGAACAAAGGGAGGAAATTCATCCACTCTGGTTTAAAATGCTTCCCAGACTTGAGACCAGAAGCAAAGGGGAGAGGAAAGGCAAGAAATTAATCCACTCTGGTTTAAAATGCTTCCCAGGCTTGAGACCAAAAGCAAGGGGAGAGGAAATGCAAGAAAGTCATCCACTCTAGTTTAAAACGCTTCCCAGGTTTGAGACCAGAAGCAAAGGGAGAGGAAAGGCAAGAAATTCATCCACTCTGGTTTAAAATGCTTCCCAGGTTTGAGACCAGAAGCAAAGGGAGAGGAAAGGCAAGAARTTCATCCACTCTGGTTTAAAATGCTTCCCAGACTTGAGACCAGAAGCAAGGGGAGAGGAAAGGCAAGAAATTCATCCACTCTGGTTTAAAATGCTTCCCAGACTTGAGACCAGAAGCAAGGGGAGAGGAAAGGCAAGAAATTAATCCACTCTGTTTTAAAACGCTTCCCAGGCTTGAGACCAGATGCAAAGGGGAGAGGAAAGGCAAGAAATTCATCCACTCTGGTTTAAAATGCTTCCCAGGCTTGAGACCAGAAGCGGGGAAAAGCTGAATCATTTTCGACTCACTTACTGCTTCGTAACAGAAATGATGGAAAAAGCTTCGGAAGGACAAAGGGACTTCCAGTTTCCTTAAAAACTTCGAAATCGCTTCAAAAAGCAAATCTTTCCAAATTTATTCCGAATTACGAAGATTCCAACTGAACCTAACCATGCCTCCAATACATCACTGCTCTGTACATTTAACTCTTGTATTACTACATCAACATAGTTTAAACTAAAATATTTCACTACATTTAAAACCCATGTTCTGACATCTCGGTATCTAACAGTTACATGTTAGCACTCCAAAATGTGTGCAGTTAAATATAAACTGGTATCCTTTTCTCTGAGTCATACCAAGTGCACATATATATGTAAGTGTGCATATGGTTTCTGTGTATATACAAACAGAATGATTGAAGCACTATACAGCAAGACATTTCGGCTTCTGCCTCCTTCAGCTGCTCAGAATCCAAGTGTTCCATACCCAATGTGCCAATTATAGAAGACACCAAACCCTCCAATTATACTGATTGTCCCGATTGAGCCTCTTGTCATCCCACTTGTTGAGCTGCTTTTAAATTGTCCCAGTTCTTTCTCCTTACTTTTCCTCAATTTGCTTCAGTTAATGCACATTGATGCCATTCTATTTATTTGGTCTTACAAGGACAAAGAGCAAGGAAAGACAGGGAATAGCATGTCAACTCCATCAGTGACAGAAAGGCAACTTCTCTTGAGATTGGTTTTTGCAACTTTTATATAATTGGACCACACTTCATCCCCCTGGATTGACTCTGTACTGTCCCTTCATTTAAGCCGTGGTAAGGGCCCAAGTTTAGGAAAGTTACATTGAGAACTATGGCTCCCATCATCCCACCTGATAGATGGAGCCCCCGAAGGCACAGTGGGTTAAAACCCCTGTGCTGGCAGGACTGAAGACCAACAGGTTGCAGGTTCGAATCCACGGATGAGCTCCCTCTATCAGCTCCAGCTCCTCATGCAGGGACATGAGAGAAGCCTCCCACAAGGATGGTAAAACATCAAAACATCCGGGTGTCCCCTGGGCAACATCCTTGCAGACGGCCAATTCTCTCACACCAGAAGCAACTTGCAGTTTCTCAAGTCGCTCCTGACAAAAAAACTGATAGTTGCAGGATTCTCTGAGCTTCAGTCCAGAAATGGAACTTTCCCAAGCTTTTTGCTTTTGGTTTCATTTGCTTAATTCTGGCTAACCAAATGTTACTTGCATGAGCTAAAAATGGATGGGAGTAGCACTTACCTAAATTGGGTTGTTGTGAGTTTTCCGGGCTGTATGGCCATGTTCCAGAAGCATTCTCACTTGACGTTTCACCTGCATCTGTGGCTGGCATCTTCAGAAGTTCTGTTGGCAGTGAGGCAAGTGGAGTGTGTGTGTGTGTAGGTAAAGATTTAGGTAAAGGTTTCCCCCTGACATTAAGTCCAGCCGTGTCCAACTCTGGGGTGTGGTGCTGAACTCCATTTCTAAGCCGAAGAGCCGGTGTTGTCCGTAGACACCTCCAAGGTCATGTGGCCAGCATGACTGCATGGAGCGCTGTTGCCTTCCCACTGGAGCGGTACCTATTGATCTACTCACATTTTTATGTTTTCGAACTGCTAGGTTGGCAAAAGCTGGAGCTGACAACGGAAACTCACGCCGCTCCCCAGATTCTAACCTGCGACCTTTCGGTCAACAAGCTCAGCAGCTCAGCCCTTTAACCCACTGTGCCACCGGGGGCTCCCATGTGTGTGTGCGTGTGTGCGTGTGTGCGTGTGTGTGTGCGTGTATCCATCCATCCATCCATCCATCCATCTATCTGCGGAACAATGCCCAGGAAGGGAGAAAGAACCCTTGTTTGTTTGAAGCTAGTACGAACGTTGCAATTAGCAAGCTTGAATAGCATTGAGTAGCCATGAAACTGAACAGTGAATCAGTATCTGCATAGAGGTAGCCCGACCTCTGTTGCCTGGAGACACCCTCCATTAATCCACAGATATATACACACACATCTTCACTCCATCTTCCATGCTGAGGAACTTTGTTGTCCTTAGACGCTCTCATGATTAAATTGCTGGCATGTCCGAAAGAGTGCCTTTTATTACCTCCCCATCAAAGCAGTGTCCACTCCACTTAGACCGAAAAAACGAAATGCAAAGAGACAGAATGAGGGACGATGCCTAGCTTGAGAGCAGGACGTGTGAAAAAGATCTTGGAGTCCTCATGGACAACAGGTTAAACATGAGCCAGGAATGTGATGTGGCGGCAAAAAAGCCAATGGGATTTTGGCCTGCATCAATAGGAGCACAGTGTCTAGATCTAGGGAAGTAATGCTACCCCTCTATTCCGCTTTGGTTAGACCACACCTGGAATATTGTGTCCAATTCTGGGCACCACCACTGAAGAGAGATGGGATGTGTCCAGAGGAGGGCGACTAAAATGATCAAGGGTCTGGAGAACAAGCCCTATGAGGAGCGGCTGAAAAAGCTGGGCATGTTTAGCCTGAAGAAGAGAAGGCTGAGAGGAGATATGGTAGCCATGTATGAATATGTGAGAGGAAGCCACAGGGAGGAGGGAGCAAGCTTGTTTTCTGCTTCCCTGGAGACTAGGACGCGGAACAATGGCTTCAAACTACAAGAGAGGAGATTCCATCTGAACATGAGGAGGAACTTCCTGACTGTGAGAGCCGTTCAGCAGTGGAACTCTCTGCCCTGGACTGTGGTGGAGGCTCCTTCTTTGGAAGCTTTTAAACAGAGGCTGGATGGCCATCTGTCAGGGGTGATTTGAATGCAATATTCCTGCTTCTTGGCAGAATGGGGTTGGACTGGATGGCCCATGAGGTCTCTTCCAACTCTTTGATTCTATGATTCTATGTGTCCCAGTCTCCAGGACAGCAGAAAACAAGCTTGCTCCCTCCTCCCTGTGACCTGCTGGGCTAAAGTCCATTCTATGATTCTAGGATTCTGCCTCGTAATAGTATTTCACAAAGTAACCTACTGTCATGGTTGCAAGACTGAAGAAGCAGCTTGACATATTCCTTGGCACGCTACTCTATTTTGGGGCCATTTTCTCTCACTTTTTATTGCAGGGAGGACAAGGAGGGGCAGGATCTAGCCGATATGGCAAGCTGAGGGATTTGGGGGCTTGTGATCTGAACTTGTATGGCATCTAAACTCTGCCTCTAAGCACCCAAAGGGCCCCTTTCATTGTGGCACGTATTGTGTTGTGATGCCTGTGAAGCTGTTCCTCATCTTGACAAGTAGGATTGAAAAGAAAAATAGAATCTGGGAAGAAATCGAGGACAAGCTGCTTGCTTCAGAGAAAATGCCACAGCCTTTGATCTTGGCAAGTGCATCTGTGGGCTGTGAAGAGCCAGTTCCTCAAAATGAATCCTTTTCTTACTTACTTAGGCGATCCCTCGTTGTCCAAGTAGGATAGTCTTCCAAGATCAGTGTCCAGGTGGTGGGTATGTAGGTGACTGTTGAGCCCTATTCTTGACCTGCATTTTCTCCCGCAGTGAGGGGATTGGTTTCCAGGTGGAAGGCGGTCCCGGTCGGGGTTGGTTTGACGTGCCTTTCTCTTGGCACGTTTCTCTCTTTTGCCTTCCATTCATGCCTCTTCAAATTCTACAGCATTGCTGGTCACAGCTGACCTCCAGCTGGAGCACTCAAGGGCCAGGGCTTCCCAGTTCTCAGTGTCTATGCCAGAGTTTTTAAAGTTGGCTTTGAGCCCATCTTTCAATCTCTTTTCCTGTCCTCCAACATTCCATTTTCCATTCTTGAGTTTGGAGTAGAGCAACTGCTTTGTGAGATGGTGCTTGGGCATCTGGACAACGTGGCTGGTCCAGCGGAGTTGATGGTGGAGGACCATCGCTTTGATGCTGGTGGTCTTTGCTTCTTCCAGCACACTGACATTTGTCCGCCTGTCTTCCCAAGAGATTTGCAGGATTTTTTGGAGGCAACGCTGATGGAATTGTTCCAGGAGTTGCGTATGATGTCTGTAGATAGCCCACGTTTTGCAGGTGTATAGCAGGGTTGGGAGGACAATATCTTTATAAACAAGCACCTTGGTCTCCCTATGGATGTCCTGGTCCTCAAAAACTCTCTGCTTCATTCGGAAAAATGCTGCACTTGCAGAGCTCAAGCGGTCTTGTATTTCCGTGTCAATGTTAACTTTGGTGGAGAGGTGGCTTCCAAGGTAGTGGAAATGATCAACATTTTCTAATGTTACACAATTAAGCTGTATCTCTGGCACTGGAGAAGGATTGGCTGGTGACTGCTGGAAGAGCACTTTGGTTTTCTCGATGTTCAATGACAGGCCGAGCTTCTCGTATGCTTCTGAGAAGGTGTTTATAGAGTGGCTTTCTGGTGCTAAATGTGATTTTGCCTGCACACACAGACACACATAGAAAGCAGAGATTATTCTCAATGCGTTTTGTCCATGAAAAAATATATGATGGAAGTAAATCTTTCGGAGTCAATACTCCAAGCAGCAAGGGTCATTTTTGGGTACTTTGTTTTTCCCTGCCTTCTCACTGTGTAACTTTTAAAAAACATGGCTTTTTGGTAATGTAAAGCATTTACGGTCTTTTCCTTTGAGGAAAAAATCTGGCAAAATACCCCAGGGCATGAGCAGAGTGCATCTTCTGACCTTCTTCATGAGAGTCTGTCTTGAAGCAGCAGTCCTATGGGCATCACATTGCCTCAAGACTTGGCAATTCTTTGATTCTCGTACTTTTTCCCATCTTGGAGATAGTAGAAAAACATAGTTTTTGGAGCCAGTTCACAGCCTACTTGCTGATCTGGGGACCTGAGGGATGCAGCCTAGTTGTTGAAAGAAAACACCCTGAGGTGGAGCATTTAATCCCGCACGGAGAAGTTTCTTTCTGCGCTGGCAGCACTGTCAGGAAAGTACATGTGTTAGATCCTTTCCTTAGAAGATTCCCCTTTTCATCTTAGGAATGCAAACTGAAAAATGTAAGCAACGGCGGCAGTTTTTCGTCTTCAAACATTTGCGGTGGACCCCACGGGAGGCAAAAATCAAAGATGTGGAAATGCCTGTTTCTTGACTTTGAACAGTATTGTGGTCTGATAAGACACTGTTTTTTCCCCCATGAGAGTTTGAACACTTCTGATAAACAAGTCAAATCCTTCTTCCACAATTCCCTGATGAGCACGGTCTGTGCTTTGCCTGCTTACATCTAAGACAAGTCAAAACGGGACCCTGTGGTCCAGAAGATCTAGACATTTTTGTGTTTGCATGTTTTCCAAACCTTGGAAGTTGTCAGGGTGCCAATTATTTTGCATTCAGTATCAAGGGTTCCGTTTTCATACATTGTAATGAGTTTGCATGGTATGGTATTTTGAATATTGCTCTAAGACTACAGGAAGATAGGTTCAAATCCTATCTTTGGAAAACCACTTTTGGTAAGTCACTGTCTCTCAATCTAAGAGGCAATGAAATACCTCTGAGGAGAAAATCCTAGGAGAAAGGGGTCATAAGCTAGAGGTGTCATGGTTTGAGTGTTCAATAACATGAGACTATAGCTGGCCTTGCATCTGGAATAACCCTGTGTCCAGGTCTTGTTTGTTGTTTATTCGTTCAATTGTGACCTCATGGACCAGCCCACACCAGAGCTCCCTGTCGGCCGTCACCACCCTCAGCTCCTTCTGAATCAAGCCAGTCCCATCCATTCATCTTGCCCGTGGTCGGCTCCTCTTTCTTTTTCCTTCCATTTTCCCCATTCTTTTCTCCAAGTTTTCCTGTCTTCTCATAATGTGGGCAAAGGACTTCATCTTGGCCTCTAATATCCTTCCCTCCAATGAGCAGTCGGGCTTTATTTCCTGAAGTATGGACTGGTTGGATCTTCCTGCGGTCGAAGGCACTCTCAGAACTTTCCTCCAACGCCACAGTTCAAAAGCATCTCTCTTCCTTCGCTCAGCCTTCCTTATGGTCCAGCTCTCACATCCATAGGTTGCTATGGGGAGTACCATTACTTTAATTATGCAGATCTTTGTTGCCAGTGTGATGTCTCTACTCTTCACTATTTTATCGAGATTGGTCATTGCTTTCCTCCCAAGAAGGAAATGTCTTCTGATTTCCTGACTACAGTCTGCATCTGTAGTAATTTTTGTGCCTAGAAATACAAAGTCTGTCACTGCCTTCATATTTTCTCCCTCTATTTGCCAGTTATCAATCAGTCTTGCTGCCATCATCTTTTTTTTTTTAATGTTTAACTGCAACCCAGTTTTTGCTCTTTCTTCTTTCACCTTGGTTAGAAAGCTCCTCAGCTCCTCCTTGCTTTCGGTATCATCTGCATATCTAAGGTTGTTAATGTTCCTTCCAGAAATTTTAACCCCAGACTTGGATTCGTCAAGCCCCGCACATCTCATGATGTGTTCTACATACAAGTTGAATAGGCTGGGTGAGAGTAGACAACCCTGCCATATGCCTTTCCCAATCTTGTCTAGGCACCAGGTCTAGGCACCAGGATTCAAAAAGAATATTGGTAAGCTGGAATGTATCCAGAGAAGGCTGAGCAAAATGGTTATAGGTCTGGAAAGCATGCATCCCTTTGAGGAGTAGCTTTGGGAACTGGATATGTTTAGCTTGGAGAAGAGAAGGCTGAGAGAGGACCAGATAGCCATGTTTAAACATTCAAAAGGAAGTCACGTGGAAAGGCAGGCTTGTTTTCTGCAGCTCCAGAGGCTAGGAAAGAATGGAGCAATGAAGTCAAATTACAGGCAAAGAGAATCCATCTAAACCAGTGGTTCTCAACCTGTGGGCCCCCAGATGTTTTGGCCTACAACTCCCAGAAATCCCAGCCAGTTTACCAGCTGTTAGGATTTCAGGGAGTTGAAGGCAAAAACATCTGGGGACCCACAGGTTGAGAATCACTGCCTTATCAGAACACGAATAGCAGATCAGGAAAAACCTCTTGATAGTGGAATCTGCTGCTGCCTAGGACTGTGGTGGAGTATTCATCTCCAGAAATTTTTGAACAGAGGATGGATGGCTATCTGGCAGGAGTGCTTTGATGGTGTGTATCTGTATCACAGATGGTGGATTGAACTACATGGTCCTTGGCAGGCATGTAGCTGGGGGGGGGGGGTTTGAGGGGCTTCAGCCCCCCCCCCCCCGAAATTCTCATGGTGGTTCGCGAAAAGGCCTTCCTGGTGCATTATTTAAACTGTTATATTTATTCATATCATGATCTGATCACCATACTCAATATATCCCATATGCATGGGGGTATTGGGGTAATGATACAAAAGGTTTGCTAGGGTAGACCGTCTTTCACTCAGACTCAGCCCCCCTGAAACTCAGCCCCCCCAAACCCCCCTGAAAAAAACTCCCCCCCCCCCCCTCCGAATCGAAATCATGGCTACGGGCCTGGTCCTTGGGGTTTTCCCCCAACAGTATTCCAAAATACTGTGCCTGACAAAATCTAAAGCAATGGTTCCCAACTTGTGGTCTGTGGACCACCAGTGATCCACAAGAAGGAAAATATGCTCTGCAACCTCATCATGACTACACCGTTGTCTTGAAACCACACAGCCTTAGGCTGGAAATTACATGGGGACAAAGAGCAACAGCAAATACATGAAATGATCCTATTTTGGAGAAAAAGAAAACAGGGGGTCTAATACACCCAAACCACATTGGCTGTCTTTCCAAAAATTCCATGACAATCAATTGCTTCTAGAGCAGTGGTTCCCAACCTGTGGTCCATGGACCACCGATAGTCCCCAAGAATGAAAATATGATCCACGACCTCATCATTACTAAACCTTTGCCTTGAAACCACATGGCAATGAGAATGACTGGTCTCGCAAAACCCTCTTATAGTGTTGAGGCAATGAGGATGTTGGGAGGGGAGAGGCTGACTACCCACAAAAGATTACTATGACCACATCAACTCTAAATATGGTTTTCTGTGGGTGAGCAAGTGGCAACTACTGGATGGCATATGTTCTTTATCAGAATTTAGAGCTGATGTGGTCTATCCAATGCAATTTTCTGAATCAGCACTCCACATAACCAAATCGAATCTAAAGTTGACCAAAAACTGATTCATAACCCTTTTGGTAGTAATGTTGGAGAGTGGTCCCTGGTCAAGTGGTCCCTGGTCAAAGTCATCCCTGTAGAAGTGGTCCCTGGTCAAGTAGTGCCTTGTCAAAATGGTCTCTGGTCAAGTGGTCCCTGGTCAAAAAAAGGTTGGGTACCATTGGTTTAAAGGAAGGCGGTGTCTAAGAGATTTGGGAAGGTGGGTGTGATGAATCTAACCTTTTGCCAGGAAGGCCAAAGCCTGGAGAGTCAGTGGCTGACATGTTGAGAGATAGGCAGGAGAGTTAAGAGGCAGGAGGGAGGAGTCAGCCGGCTCCTGATTGGCTAGAGCAGTCAGGGGAGGAGTTAGGTTTGAGAGGGAAAATAGGCTGTGTCTTTTGACAAGCTGGAGGAAAGAGCTTTAAACATCGTAGAGTGAAGAAGTATTTTAGGAAGAGGGAGCTGAGAGGAATTTAGACAGGGAGAACTTTTGAAGTGAGCCTTGGGGATTAGAGCATAGTAAAGGCAAAGGTTCCTGTGTCACTGTACAGAGTAGGGTCAGTGAAGGAATGCCTGTTTGCTCTGTGAGGCAGTCAGTGTACTGTTCTCAGGGACACACTGTGTCAGTGTAGTGAACAGTGTGAAGCAAGGATCTCACAGGGAACAAAAGTTAAAGTCTTGAGAGAAGACTGCTTGCCTAAACAGCTAAGCCTCAAGTAACCGCATTAAGCTTTTGTACCACTCTTATTAAGAGTTGATTTGTTCACCAAGTTTAAATAAACCTGTTTATAGTTTCATCTTAAACTGGTGTCTGCCTCAGTCTGTCACTCTCAATAGATCTCAGCAAGCCTAAAGTCAACTTAATTTCAGTCCAGTCAGCAAGAGAAGCAAGCTTTAAAAAAGAGCAAGAGCTTGAATCCACTTTACCTATTTCACATTCACACTTATGTTTTCCTCAGACATTGATTGAGGTGGTGGCGGCGAAACTACCAAATACATCGGCAATTAACATCGTTAATGCAGTTGGTCACTGAATAATATTACTGCGGTGGGATAAGAGAGTCTTTCCCCCTTTGTCACAGTCCTTTATCGTTGTTAAAGTAGTGTCCAGATGAACGTTAACTCTTCACACTGGTGGGCAGTGGGTGGGATTGTTTGTCCCCCCTGCCAAGCTGTCGTTTATCCTCTTTACAGTGGGATATCCTGGTCTCAGGGCAACTGGTGCTTTCCATGGCAATGGTGCTGAACCCTATCTGCAAATGAAGATGCCATGGAAAGCCCCAAGTTCTCGAGGGGAGACTGGCTTAATTCTTTTGGAGGTCTTTAAACAGAATGCTTTAGTTGTATATTCCTATATGGCCGGGGGTTGTACTAGATGGCCCTTGTGATCCCTTCTAACTCCATGATTCCAAAACCCAGATTCAATTAATAGTGTCATGCAAATGGGCATCACAGGCTCCAAAGCTCTTTTGCAACATAACTCCCTTGCTTTCCATTTTGGAATGAAACTAATCTCTTCATATTTTTTTTAAAAAATCTTCCTTTCCTTTTAAAGAGCCTGGCTCTTAAAAGAATCATAAAAGAATCAGGGCAGCAATTTGTGTGCGGGGAGGCTGAGATTTTGCTGGTAAGGATGAACGCGCATTACAAAAGAGATTCCGTACAATAGGAAGCTAATTACCAGCGTGGGAAGGACAGAGTAAATAACAGCAAGGACAGTTTTGTCTTCTTCGCTGCCTTCCCATACATTTTGTACTGAGGAGAGGAGGCAATTATGGCCCACAAGGATGCAAAACACACAGAGGAAAGGCAAAGAAAAGAAAGAGTTGGGAACTTCAGGGAGGTAATTAGAAAGAGACAAGGGTCCAGAGCCTTTTTATAAACAGTTATGAAGAGTTAGTGTGGATATGTCATTAAATAACGGGTAGTTCCCATGCTGTATGTGTGCGAGTCTGCTTTGGGTTTTAGTCTGAACTTTAAAACTCAGTGCCTGAAGATAATAGACTACGTAAAAGTGGGAGGCTCGTGGTCAGGGTATGAGATGGTCAGTTTCAAACAGAACTGGAGCCAACAGCTTTGAGATTGGAGCTGCTGAGATAGATATATAAGGTTCAGAGGTGAAATGTTGAAGTTGGGGCAGACAATGTGACATTTCAAATAGAAGAGGTCTGCACTTGAGTCATAGAATCATAGAATCCTAGAGTTGGAAGAGACCTCATGGGCCATCCAGTCCAACCCCCTGCCAAGAAGCAGGAATATTGCATTCAAATCACCCCTGACAGATGGCCATCCAGCCTCTGTTTAAAAGCCTCGAAAGAAGGAGCCTCCACCACAGTCCGGGGCAGAGAGTTCCACTGCTGAACATCTCTCACTGTCAGGAAGTTCTTCCTCATGTTCAGATGGAATCTCCTCTCTTGTAGTTTGAAGCCATTGCTCCACTGCGTCCTAGTCTCCAGGGAAGCAGAAAACAAGCTTGCTCCCTCCTCCCTGTGGCTTCCTCTCACATATTTATTTATACATGGCTATCATATCTCCTGTCAGCCTTCACTTCTTCAGGCTAAACATGCCCAGCTCCTTAAGCTGCTCCTCATAGGGCTTGTTCTCCAGACTCTTGATCATTTTAGTCGCATTGTTGAAAGAGCCAAACTTATTTCAATGGACGGAAATACATTCAAATTCAATAGTAGTGGTGCGTTTGAGGGGATTATTTCAGTCATCTGGGAAATGGTCTCAGAATTTTTCTGTGTTTTAAGAGCTTCAGAAGACCAGGGACCACTTTGACAAGGGACCACTTGACCAGGGACCAATTATATAGGAAGAAATTTGGTCCTTTTTTTTGGGTTGACCTGTTTATCTCAGACAAGAATACCAGGCTCAAAAGATACTTCTCAATAGAGATGGTTTCTTAATCTCGGGGCCTTTATTCCTACCATCCCAGTATAGACCTTAGTGGCAAGTCCAATTTCCCATTCTTGGGATGGCAAAGAGGAGCAACCCACAACGTTAGGAAAGTGTTGGGATATATAGCTGGTACGTGATTTGGTGGCTTTTGCTGTCCATAGTATTAAAACTACAATATTGGCTTGAAGGTTGCTATGTTTACACCTTTGGGGCTGACCAGAAATCTAGAAACAATCTGGTTTATGTGCCTTTTAAAGGAGAATTACTCTTTTAGAATAAAGCACTGGAGAAGGTTACAGACTTAGTCCTTCAAGAAAGATTCAATATCCTGATTGGATCAATAGACTTTCTGCTGATTGTTTTAGTTTTCTAATCATATAACCCTAGAATTGCAAGAGATCCCAAGGGTGTTGTAGATGATTTAGAGCAGTGTTTCTCAACCTGGGGGTCAGGACCCGTGGGAGGGCCGCGAGGGGTTGTCAGAGGGTTACCAAAGACAATCAGAAAACACAGTATTTTCTGTTAGTTGTGGGGGTTCTGTGTGGGAAGTTTGGTCCAATTCTATAATTGGTGGGGTTCAGAATTTGATTATAGGTGAAATATAAATCCCAGCATCTGCAACTCTATTTTCCCTCAAACTCCACCAGTGATCACAATTAGGCATATTGAGCATTCATGCCAAATTTGGTCCACATCTATCACTGTTTGAGTCCACTGTGCTCTCTGGGTGTAGATGAACTACAACTCCAAAACTCAAGGTCAATGCCCATCCAATCCTTCCAGTTTTCTCTGTTGGTCGTGGGAGTTTTGTGTGCCAAGTTTGGTTCAATTCTTGGTGGAGTTCTGAATGCCCTTTGATTGTAGGTTAACTATAAATCCTAGCAACTACAACTCCCAAATGGCAAAATCAATCGCCTCAACCCTACCAGTATTCAGATTTGGGTGTATTGGGTATTTGTGCCAAATTTGGTTCTGGGAGGTAAAATACATCCTGCCTATCAGATATTTACATTACGGTTCATAACAGTTGCAAAATTACAGTATGAAGTAGAAACAAAAATAATGTTATGGTTGGGGGTCACCACAACATGAGGAAATGTATTAAGGGTCACAGCATTAGGAAGGTTGAGAAACACTGATTTAGAGGATTGTGAAATTGCCTGTGGGATTTCCTGGGGATCGAAGTGACAAAGATATTAACCAGGAGAATGATGCCTCTTTCTGTGAGAAACCTGAAAGTGCAGGGCTTCAAGGTCAGTCGGAGGAGCCAGAAACTGCAACATTGGATAAGGAGTCGGGCAAAGACCTAAGTGATACAGAAGGCTCTCATGGGAAAACACCTGGAGCTACGGAGATCAACCAACGTCTCCATTTACAGATCAGAGCAGAAAATAGGCAGCACCAGTTAGAGTGATTACATGGGAAAGTGGGAGAGAAAATTCATGGGAAAAGGCATGACTTCATGGGTGCCTTTTCATTAGCAAGTTGTTTACCTAAAAGTTAGCCCAGACAATGTAGCATCCAAGTGAGGAGCTAGGATGAGATCTCTGGTTCTTGTATTGTCGAAGGCTTTCATGGCCGGAATCACTGGGTTGCTGTAGGTTTTTTCTGGCTATATGGCCATGTTCTAGAGGCATTCTCTCCTGACGTTTCGCCTGCATCTATGGCAAGCATCCTCAGAGGTAGTGAGGACTGTTGGAACTAGGAAAATGGGTTTATATATCTGTGGAATGACCAGGGTGGGACAAAGAACTCTTGTCTCTGGTTTTTGCTTCAAGCCTTGGTTTTGGATTCAAGTACAGTAGAGTCTCGCTTATCCAACCTTTGCTCATCCAGCATTCTGTATTATCCAGTGCAGTCTGCCCGGATCCACAACTGTTTCAATACATTGTGATGTTTTGGTGCTAAATTCGTAACTACAGTAATTACTACACAATGTTACTATGTACTGAACTGCTTTTTCTGTCGATTTGTTGTAAAACATGATGTTTTGGTGCTTAATTTGTAAAATCATAATATAATTTGATGTTTAATAGGCTTTTCCTTAACCCCCCCCCCTTATTATACCAACATTTTTGCTTATCCAATGTTCTGTTTATGTTGGATAAGTGAGACTCTACTATATTTTTGAAGTTTCTGTGTTCCTGTTTTTGGGGTTCCTCCTGTTCAAGGTTTATTAAGTATACCTTTTGCTTGTGGACTTAAGCTGTTCTGGTGACTTCGGGATATTTCTGGATTGTGTTACCTTTGAATCAGTAAAAGACATTTGGATTCCTGTTGGATTATGACCTATTGCTAACTTTTTGGATTATATATCTTCTTTCTTTATTGTATTGTCGAAGGCTTTCATGGCCGGAATCACTGGGTTGTTGTAGGTTTTTCCGGGCTATATGGCCATGTTCTGGAGGCAATTTTTCTCCTGACGTTTCGCCTGCATCTATGGCAAGCATCCTCAGAGGTGAGGTCTGTTGGAACTGGGAAAAAGGGTTTATATATTCTTTCTTTATTGCTATTTTTCCCTATACTTTTAATGTGTTTTTGCAGTAAACAGTTTGCTTATATTCTGGACTCTTGTGTGGTGCTGTGGTCATAGGTGTTCTCAGGCCTGGGGTGCAATGAAGGGCCATCCAGTCCAACCCCATTGTGCCAAGCATGAAGTCACAATATAAGCACTCCTGACCAGAGGCGGCCCTAGGTAATTTTCAATGGTAAGCAAACAGTATTCCCCCCCCCCCCTCTCATCGTGAGAATTCTGTGTGCCATATTTGGTTCAATTCCATCATTGGTGGAGTTCAGAATGCTCTTTGATTGTAGGTGAACTATGTTGTTGTTCATTCGTTCAGTCGTCTCCAACTCTTCGTGACCTCATGGACCAGCCCACGCCAGAGCTCCCTGTCAGCCGTCACCACCCCCAGCTCCTTCAAGGTCAATCCAGTCACTTCAAGGATGCCATCCATCCATCTTGCCCTTGGTCGGCCCCTCTTCCTTTTGCCTTCCACTTTCCCCAGCATAATTGTCTTCTCTAGGCTTTGCTGTCTCCTCATGATGTGGCCAAAGTCCTTCAACTTTGTCTCTAGTATCCTTCCCTCCAATGAGCAGTCGGGCTTTATTTCCTGGAGGATGGACTGGTTGGATCTTCTCGCAGTCCAAGGCACTCTCAGAACTTTCCTCCAACACCACAGCTCAAAAGCATCGACCTTCCTTCGCTCAGCCTTCCCTAAGGTCCAGCTCTCACATCCGTAGGTTACTACAGGGAATACCATGGCATTGACTATGCGGATCTTTGTTGCCAGTGTGATGTCTCTACTCTTTACTATTTTATCGAGATTGGACATTGCTCTCCTCCCAAGAAGTAAGCGTCTTCTGATTTCCTGGCCACAGTCTGCATCTGCAGTAATCTTTGCACCTAGAAATACAAAGTCTGTCACGGCCTCCACATTTTCTCCCTCTATTTTCCAGTTGTCAATCATTCTTGTTGCCATAATCTTGGTTTTTTTGTTGTTTAGCTGCAACCCAGCTTTTGCGCTTTCTTCTTTCACCTTGATTAGAAGGCTCCTCAGCTCCTCCTCGCTTTCGGCCATCAGAGTGGTGTCATCTGCATATCTGAGGTTGTTAATGTTCCTTCCAGCAATTTTCACCCCAGCTTTGCATTCATCCAGCCCCGCACATCGCATGATGTGTTCTGCATACAAGTTAAAAAGGTTGGGTGAGAGTATGCAGCCTTGCCGTACGCCAGGCATGTAGCCGGGGGGGGGGGGGCTGGGGGCGCTTCAGCCCCCCCCCCCGAAATTCTCATGGTGGTTCGCGAAAAGGCCTTACTGGTGCATTATTTAAACTGTTATGTTTATTAATATCATGATTTGATCACCATTCTCAATATATCCCATATGTATGGGGGTATTGGGGTAATGATACAAAAGGTTTGCTAGGCTAGACCCTCTTTCACTCAGACTCAGCCCCCCCGAAACTCAGCCCCCCCCCGAACCCCCCCCTGAAATTTTTTTAGCCCCCCCCCCCCCGAAACGAAATCCTGGCTACGGGCCTGCCTAGCCTTTCCCAATCTTGAACCAGTCTGTTGTTCCGTGGTCAGTTCTGACTGTTGCTACTTGGTCCTTGTACAGATTCCTCAGGAGAGAGACAAGGTGGCTTGGGATGCCCATCCCACTAAGAACTTGCCACAGTTTATTATGATCCACACAGTCAAAGGCTTTAGAATAGTCAATGAAGCAGAAGTAGATGTTTTTCTGAAACTCCCTGCCTTTCTCCATTATCCAGCGGATATTGGCAATCTGGTCTCTGGTTCCTCTGCCTTTTCTAAACCCATCTTGAACATCTGGCAGCTCTCGCTCCATGTATTGCTGGAGTCTTCTTCCTTGCAGGATCTTGAGCATTACCTTACTGGCATGAGAAATAAGGGCCACTGTACGGAAGTTGGACCAGTCTTTCGCATTTCCCTTTTTTGGTATGGGGATATAAGTTGATTTTTTCCAGTCTGATGGCCATTCTTGTGTTTTCCATATTTGCTGGCATATGGCATGCATCACCTTGACAGCATCATCTTTCAAGATTTTAAACAGTTCAGCTGGGATCCTGTCGTCTCCTGCTGCCTTGTTGTTAGCAATGCTTCTTAAGGGCAAATTAAACCTCACTCCTCAGGATGTCTGGTTCTAATTCACTCACCACACCGTCACAACTATCCTCGATATTATTATCCTTCCTATACAGATCTTCTGTAGTTCAGAATGCTCTTTGATTGTAGGTGAACTATACATCCCAGTAATTACAACTCGCATATGTCAAGGTCTATTTCCCCCAAGAGCGCCTCAAGAGCGCCCCTGGGCAAAATCAACTATACTGCAAATGCTTACTTTGCATAATGCGTTGAGCCGCCCCTGCTCCTGACAAATGGCCATCCAGCATTCAGAGAAGGAGACTCCACCAGGCTCCAAGGCAGCATATTCCACTGCCAAACAGCTCTTACCTTCAGTAGGTCCTTCCTACCGTATTGGTGGAATCTCTTTTCCTGCCATTTGAATCAATTGTTCCATTGTGACCTAGTGCCCTCCTTAATGTGACATGTATTTAAACATGGCTATCATATCCCCTCTCAACTTTCTCTTTTCCAAGGTACCCAGCTCCCTAAGCTGCTCCTCACAGGGATTCATGGTTTACAAACCTTGGACTATTTTGGTGACCCTTCTCAGGACACATTCCACCTTTTCCACCTCCTTCTTGATTGATTTGCCCAGAACTGGACATAGGATTGTTCCAGATGAGATCTGGTCAATGCAAAATGGAATGGGACTGCGACTTCTCAAGACACTACTCTCCTATTTATGTAGCCTAGAATCACATTGAACTTCCAAATCACGTGCCATTCAGTTGTGTTTGCTACATATTGCAATTTGTTGCATGTACCTCCAGTAGGGAAAGAAGTCATCTTGAGGGCTTTCAGTTATTTTAGCCACAGCTGCAAACATCATATTGCTGATATAATTTTCATTTATATTCTTCATGCTTTGTTAGCAATAACGTTTCACCCTCAATGGTATTATTAACAGTTTCCAGCTGCTGGTGGAATTATTGTTTTTGTTTGCTTGCATTTGCTCCCAACGATATTGCTTCGGTTCTTTTATGTCCCTCTATTTTTTATTGTATCACAAGTGACTTGAGAAACTGTAAGTTGCTTTTGGTGTGAGAGAATTGTCTGTCTGCAGAGATGTTGCCCAGGGGATGCCCGGATGTGTTACCATCCTGTGGGAGGCTTCTCTCATATCCCCAAATGGGAAGCTGGAGCTGACAAAGTATACAATATTACAAAACTTTATATTGTTACAAAATTGAATAAATATACAACAACAGAAAGATTTCAGTATCTTTCTCTCAAAATTGACCTTTCTATGGCGAGCCAAGGACTTTGACAGTGATTGATGAGAGTTAAGATGCAAAAGGTTGTGGCCATTGCCATAGATGGCAAACTGAATATTTCACTTGTGTGAATGCAAGCTTGCTGTCGTGATTGGAATAGCAATCCCATCAGATGCATGAACTTTAGGGGGAGAAGGAGACATTTTGGATTAATCCTTTTAATCCTCAAATGCCTTATGGCCTCAACCAAAACACTGTGAAGGTTTTGCAGTCATCCAGGTCTTGTTGAATGGCAGTTCCTAGCATTTCTCACTTATGACTGTGCTGATGACAGCTATAGAATTGTAGAGTTGGATTGTCTTCAATGGATTTGCAGGCTCTCTGCTGATGGTTCTAGTTTTCTAATCATAGAATCATAGATTTGGAGGAGGCCACAAAGGACATCCAGTCCAACCCCATTCTGACACACATGAATACACAATCTGAGCCCTCTCAAAAGATGGTCATCCATCCTCTGCTTAAATTTTTCCAGAGAAGGAGACTCAACCAGACTCCAAAGCACCATAGACTTCAGGAGGTTCTTCCTAATGTTTAGGTGGAATCTCTTTTTCTTCCATTTGAATCCATTGCTGCATCGTGTCCTTAGAATCATAGAATCAAAAAGTTGGAAGAGACCCCATGGGCCATCCAGTCCAACCCCATTCTGCCAAGAAGCAGGAATATTGCATGCAAATCGCCCCTGACAGATGGCCATCCAGCCTCTGTTTAAAAGCTTCCAAAGAAGGAGCCTCCACCACACTCCGGGGCAGAGAGTTCCACTGCTGAACGGCTCTCACAGTCAGGAAGTTCTTCCTTATGTTCAGATGGAATCTCCTCTCTTGTAGTTTGAAGCCATTGTTCCATTGCGTCCCTGTCTCCAAGGAAGCAGAAAACAAGCTTGCTCCCTCCTCCCTGTGGCTTCCTCTCACATATTTATACATGGCTATCATATCTCCTCTCAGCCCTTTGTTGTGGTTCAGACAGATGACGATGAGGGGTTTGGGATTCCAGAGCCTGGAGGGCCTAGGACTGTGATGGTGAACCTATGACATGCGTGTCAGCACTGACACGCATGGCTATTTTTGATGACATGCAGACACATGCGGCCACATACAGAGAAATACACCTTATAAGAGCCAATCTAATTCCATCCTTAAATTTGTAAAAGGCTCTACAAATTTAACACGTTTGAGCATTGTTCACTCCATAACTCAGCATGGATTATACATTTTTCTTATTTAAACTATAAATATTACAAAATTATGTTTTTTTTCTCAAATTGAAACTCCACCCAAGTTATGCTCAGGTTTTTGGCAAATTTTGACACATCAAGCTCAAAAGGTTGTCCATCACTGCCTAGGAGAATGATGGATGGTTCTTTCACTGAGGGAAATGAGGGGATTTTAGATCAAGTTTCTGTTTGTGAGACAGGGATTGAAAGTGAAACTGTTTCGGAGTCCAGCAGACAAGGAGACACAGTGAGTCTACTCCCTTGGGTAGACTTTTCATCTACAACTAACTTAGCAACTCCTGGTAATGGCCTGGAAGACTGAGATAGCTCGCCTGAGAGAGCAGGTGTGTTCTACAGGTGTATCAGGCTTGATCTTAGGGCGAAAAACATCAAACTCATGAAATCCAAAAGGCTCCATGAGAAGGAAGAGCAGAGAAAGTCTCATGAGCCAGAAAGTCAAGGTCAAAGAAATGCCTTCATGTTTTGTGGTCCTTAAATTAGAGAGCGCGTCTTTGAGAATTCAGATCAGGCAATGTTGCTGAATAGCGAGGATATCAAGTCCTGTTTCCAGTTCATGGTCTAGCCTAAATTCTTGGTTTTTCTGGATTCATGTTCATGTTTTGATTCTTGCTTCCCTGGATTTATGCTCATGTTATGACTCTTGTTTTCCTGTACCTTTTGGATTATTTGGATTATTGCTTTTGAAGTGTTTTACTCCTCATCAGCTTGGTTAGGCTTTTTACTTGTTGACTGTCTTTTCTGATTACCTGTTGGATTTTGCCTTTCTTATCCCATTCAGTGATTTTTCTTTATATATGTACTTTCTTCTATAAATTGTTTTATTACTGCTTTTGGAGTCCTGGTTGGTGCTAAGGGCAAGGTGAAGTCTAGCTGAGATGCAACACCCTTCTATACCTGTGCATTTCATTTTTTATCATAATGGACAATCCCTCTTGGCTTCCAGAGAAAGGGTCTTGGAGGTAGATCCATCAATGATTATGAAAGATCCACACCATCTTTCACATTGAGGGCATAGATTTCTACATAGAATCATAGAATCAGAGAGTTGGAAGAGACCTCATGGGCCATCCAGTCCAACCCCATTCTGCCAAGAAGGAGGAATATTGCATTCAAATCACCCCTGACAGATGGCCATCCAGCCTCTGTTTAAAAGCTTCCAAAGAAGGAGCTTCCAGCACAGTCCGGGGCAGAGAGTTCCACTGCTGAACATCTCTCACAGTCAGGAAGTTCTTCCTCATGTTCAGATGGAATCTCCTCTCTTGTAGTTTGAAGCCATTGTTCCATTGCGTCCTAGTCTCCAGGGAAGCAGAGAACAAGCTTGCTCCCTCCTCCCTGTGACTTCCTCTTACATATTTATACATGACTATCATATCTCCTCTCAGCCTTCTCTTTTTCATGCTAAACATGTCCAGCTCCTCATAGGGCTTGTTCTCCAGACCCTTGATCATTTTAGTCGCCCTCCTCTGGACACATTCCAGCTTGTCAATATCTCTCTTGATTGTGGTGCCCAGAATTGGACACAATATTCCAGGTGTGATCTAACCAAAGCGGAATAGAGCATGGGGAGCATGACTTCCCTAGATCTAGACATTATGCTTCTATTGATGCAGGCCAAAATCCCATTCGCTTTTTTTGCCGCCACATCAAATTGTTGACTCATGTTTAACTTGTTGTCCACAAGAACTCCAAGAAGATCGTCATGACAAGGATTTGTTTGGTGTGCCTTCTTCTGCTTGGCACATTTCTTCCTTTCACCCTGTATTCATGCTTCTCCCTCTTGAAATCCATGTTGTTAGCTTAGTTGTTGGGAGGTAGAGATGAACAACAGCGCTTTCAAAGGGTTGGGATAGATAGTCTTTGGGATCCCTTTTGACTCTTTGATTCTTCCCCCATTCCTTACCTAGAAACTACCCTCTAAAACCCTTTAAAATTCTGTAATGTTTTATTTAGTCTGTAACTCCCCACTCCCTTGGGTGCAACTTATTTTTTATTCAAAGCCACTGAAGAGGGCAGGAGCCAATTTCTCTTGGCATAATATTCAAATGTTTCTGCTTTGTTAGGCATCGTATTAAATATACGTTCTAAGTGATTAAGTGCCTTTTCCTGGGATCCAGGACAGACCTCTCTGAAATGCTGTTTGATGCTTTAAAAATTCTCTCTGTCTCTGCCTCCATAAAAATGTGGATTTCTGCCCTCAAGGAAGGAAGCAAGAACTGGCAGATCACAGAAAGCATAATTTTTGCAGCATTTTGCATAGGAAATGCCTGAGTATCAAGGCGGGTTGGAGCGCTATATGACAGAGGCCTGAAGATAGTTCAGATCTATTTCTCGCAAGGCAGAATTGATGTTGAGATTGTGCTTTGGGACTCAGACTGCCAGCCTCTGTGCCCCCGTCTTCTCTGCTCCAGTTGTGCATTTGTAAACAGATGCCTTCAAAGAAAGGGAACAGCTCTCGTGACTTCTTCTTCAAAGCAAACTCTGATTGTGGGAGAAGACAGGACAGTGTGA
Organism: Anolis sagrei ordinatus; assembly: GCF_025583915.1. Taxonomy (NCBI): domain Eukaryota; kingdom Metazoa; phylum Chordata; class Lepidosauria; order Squamata; family Anolidae; genus Anolis; species Anolis sagrei. Next base: position 274,420,336 of record NW_026846588.1, on the reverse strand, counting down.
GAAACTGTAATTAAAACATGGGGAATCCAAAACTTCAGTGCGTTCTGAGAACAGAAAGGAGCAGATTCCCCAAATGCAAGGCAGACTTGGTTTGTTAAAAATGCAAGGGTCTTGTTTTCTCTAGGGCAGTGGTTTTCAACCTTCCTCCTGCCGCGACCCCTTAATACAGTTCCCCATGTTGTGGTTGACCCCCCACCCATAAAATTGTTTCCATTGCTTCTTCATAACTGGAATTTTGTTACTGTTGTGAATTGTCATGTAAATATCTGATATGCAGGATGGATTTTCATTCACTGGACCAAATTTGGCCCAAATACCCAATACACCCACATTTGAATATTAGTGGGGTTGTTGGGGGGGGGGGGATTGAATCTGTCATTTGGGAATTGTAGTTGCTGGAATGTATACTTAGCCTACAATCAAAGAGCATTCTGAACTCCATCAATGATATAATTGACCCAACTTGGCACACAGAACTCCCATGACCAACAGAAAACCTAGAAGGGTTGGGTGGGCATTGACCTTGAGTTTTGGAGTTGTAGTTCACCTACATCCAGAGAGCACTGTGGGCTCAAACAATGATGGATCTGGACAAAACTTGGTGCAAATACTCAATATGCCCAAATGTGAACACTGGTGGAGTTTGGGGGAAAATAGACTTTGACATTTGGAAGTTGTAGTTGCTGGGATTTATAGTTCACCTACAATCAAAGTGCATTCTGAACCCCAACAATGATAAAATTGGGCCAAACTTCCCATGACCAATAGAAAATACTGTGTTTTCTGATGATCTTTGGTGACCCCTCTGACACCCCCTCGCGACCCACCCAGGGGTCCCGACCCCCAGGTTGAGAAACACTGCTCTAGGGCTCCTGTGACATGCCCTCATTATGCCTGCCTTTTTCTGTGCTGGGTTTCTTTCCTTTTTATTTTCTTGCTATACTTCTAGGGATTATCTCCCATCTCTGAATTGCTGCCCTTAATTAACACTTGTAAAATTTTTCCGTATTCCCAAGGGATACATTTCTATCTGGAAGTCACAGGAAGGAGGGAGCAAGCTTGTTTTCTGCTTCCCTTGAGACTAGGACATGGAACGATGGCTTCCAACTACAAGATTTTTCAAGTAAAAACATTATCACGATGGGAAATATTTAGTGGTTCCTTCTTTTCAACATTGTACGGCATAGAACTGCAAACTGTGCCAAAACTCCAGATCCTATCTTTGCTTTATCAAAGCAGCAACAATATCTCAGAGCTGCGCCAGAACTATCTGCACTTCGATTGCATGCGCTTAAGTAGCTGACAATTTAATTTTGGTTAAAAGATGGTTATCTTCCTATGAATGCAATCTGTCTTGCTTAAAAGGTATACTGTCACCTTTTCTGTCAGCATGCAATTGCTCTATTTGTTTAATTTATACTGTACAGAGAACATATAAGAAAAGAAGGATTGGAGTCAAGGGAAGGAGGCATAAAAACCGGAGGAATGAATATCAACAATTGAAGATATGTAGATGGCGCATATTCAGGGGCGGCTCGTCCATTACGCGAAGTAAGCGGTCGCAGAACACTTTTTTTTTGCCAGGGGCGCAGAGGCGCCTCTGTAAATGCCCCTCGACTGCCACTTGAGGAGCGTCCCCTCAGCTCACAACAGCCCTAGCAGTCCGGGGGGAGCCTCGGCTTTCTTGCCTCGCTGCAAGAAAAAGGGGCCGGGCCCTTGAGCCTTGCCTAGCCCCTCTCGTTCCTGCTCCACCCAGCCACTGGGTGTGCGAGCAGAGCCGGCGCTCTCAATCGTTCTCTGCGTTCGATCCCTTCCCCATGACCAGCTCCCTTTCCCGATCCCCCAGCGCTCCACCCGCCTCCTCTCCTCTCCCCAATCCACGGGTGGGCCAAGGGGCGGAGCCGCTGCGCCTGGCCCGCTTCGGGTCCGGAGGCGTGTCTGAAGACCCCAGCGTGCGCACCAAAAGTCGGCACGCCTCTGGACCCAAAGAGGGCCAGGCAAGGGAGCAAGTGCGGCAAGTGTAGTTACTGGGATGTATCGTTCACCTACAATCAAAGAGCATTCTGAACTCCACCAATGATGGAATTGAACCAAATATGGCACACAGAACTCCCACGACGAACAGAAAAATATATATATCAATGATTGGTTGGGGGGGAGGGGCGCCAAAATACTGTTTGCTTACCGTTGAAAATTACCTAGGGCCGCCTCTGCGCATATTACAGTAGAGTCTCGCTTATCGTACATAAACAGGCCGGCACAAAGTTGGATAAGCTAAAATGTTGGATAATAAGGAGGTATTAAGGAATTCCTATTAAACATCAAATTACATTATGATTTTACAAATTAAGCACCAAAATATAATGTTTTACAACAATTCAACAGAAAAAGCAGTTCAATACACAGTAACTTTATGTAGTAATTGCTGTATTTATGAATTTAGCACCAAAAAACCGCAATGTATTGAAACAGCTGTGGATCCGGGCGGGAGGCAGGTTGCGTTGGATAATATAGAAAGTATATTATCTTGGCCACAGTAGTCCATGCTCTGGTTACATCCCGTATAGACTACTGCAACGCACTCTTCGTGGGGTTGCCTTTGAAAACTGTTCGGAAGCTTCAAATGGTCTAGCGGGCAGCAGCCAGGCTTCTAATGGGAGCAGTGCTCAGGGAACATACAAGTCCACTGTTGCACCAGCTTCACTGGCTCCCAATTTGCTACAATTCAAAGTGCTGGCTTTAGCCTATAAAGCCCTAAACGGTTCCGGCCCAACTTACCTATCCAAATGTGTCTCCCCTTACGAACCTTCCAGGAATTTAAGATCATCTGGGGAGGCCCTGCTCTCAATCCCATCTGCCTCACAGGCGCACTTGGCGGGGACAAGGGACAGGGCCTTCTCAGTGGTGGCCCCTCAGCTGTGGAACTCCCTTCCTGGGGATAATAGATCATAACAGATGAACCAACTTGGACACCGCATTTTATTTGAGAACACAGAAATGCTGGATCACTCTCACAACCACGATGTCAGGCTACACAGAGAAGCCATTGAAATACACAAGCATGTGGACAATTTCACAGAAAGGAGAAAATCATGAAAATGAACAAAATCCAGCTACCAGTATTAAAAAACTCTAAAATTGCAACAGCACAACAACAGAGAGGAAGCAGGCAGAGACATCTAATTACCTCTCAACAAAAGTTTGCTCCAGGCACTGCCAGGCAATCAAATGCTAATCAAGGTGGTCAGTTGAAACATTCACACCTAGCTTCAGCAGACAAGAGTCCTTTGTCTCACTCTGGTCATTTCACAGATATATAAACCCCTTTTCCTAGTTCCAACAGACCTCACTATCTCTGAGGATGCTTGCCATAGATGCAGGTGAAATGTCAGGAGAGAATGCCTTTAGAACATGGCCATATAGCTCGAAAAAACATACAACAACCCAGCTAATTGTTTTCTTTTAAAGCATTTCATATTAATTATATTCTAACAGCTGAACCAATACAGTGCAGCTTCCTTAGTCTGATATTTTGGGTAACTTACAGACACTACCCAAAATATCACCCCTCGAAGTGTTTGTGGGCCTTTCTAGGTCCTTAATTAGATTTTAGATATTCATAGAGCTGGAAGATACCTCCAAAGGCCATCCAATCCAACCCTGTTCTACTATGCTGCTATACATCATTAAAGCACTCTCAACAGATGGCCATCCAACCTCTGCTAGATACCAAAGCATTAAGGCAGAAGCGTGTTCCACAGTTGATCAGCTCTTACAATCAAGACTTTTTCCCTAATATTTAGGTGGGATCCCCAGCCCAAGTTTAGTCAAAATGTAAGTTTTGCCTTTATCCATGTTTTCCATTATCTATAGGAATCTTAAGAATACCGTGTCCAATTCTGGACACGGCAATTGAAGAGAGATATTGACAAGCTGGAATGTGTCCAGAGGAGGGTGACTAGAATGATCAAGGGTCTGGAGAACAAGCCCTATGAGGAGCGGCTTAAAGAGCTGGGCATGTTTAGCCTGAAGAAGAGAAGGCTGAGAACCTGTGTCTTCAGGGGGAATGTAACCCCGTCTAACACAGGCTGTAACCCAATCCCCTGTTCGGACTTTCGACTGACCAGGAGTACCTCTGTCTTGTCTGGATTCAGTTGCAATCTGTTCGCCCTCATCAAGACCGACACAGCGGCCAAGCACCGATTCAGGACCTGCACAGCCTCCTTAGTGACAGCTATCTATCTATCTATCTATCTATCTATCTATCTATCTATCTATCTATCTATCAAATAAATCCTGCCTTTCTCTCTCTAGGCATCCTGTGAGTTCAATCAAGAGACTTGAATCAAGTTTAAATAAGATTCTGTTCCAGCTACAAAAAACTAGAACACAGGTTATTGTTATAGCAGTGAATTCATCCCACGTTGGCTGCATCCTTATGGCACAACATCGTTGGCTCTCTTGATGTGTTACATAGTTGCTTATTATTATTATTATTATTATTATTATTATTATTATTATCTTTATTTGTACCCCGCTAGCATCTCCTGAAGGACCCAATGCGGCTTACAAAGGCCAAGGCCTCAAAACACAACACAACAATACAACACCTAAAGCAAATTAAAAACAATTAAAGCAATATTAAACAACAAGCAATAAACAATACATCAAGACACTATAAAACTGGACCGGGCCAGAGTAATGGGTACAGGATTAAAAGAGCTGATGTGAGAGGTGATATGTAAGGATTATAGGGTAAGTGCAGAGTGCAGCAATCTTAGTTCTAATAAAGTGCTTCTGGGACTTGGTATTGGAGTTTTCCTATTCTGGAAAGGCACATCGGAACAGCCAGGTCTTCAAGTTCTTTCTAAAGACTGCCAATGTACGGGCCTGTCTCAGATCTTTTGGGAGGGTGTTCCAGAGTCGGGGGGCCACCACAGAAAAGGCCCTGTCTCGCGTCCCCACCAAACGCGCCTGCGACGCTGGCGGGATCACGAGCAGGGCCTCTCTGCATGAACGAAGTGAGTGCGTGGGTTCGTAAACGGAGATACGGTCACACAGGTAGGATGGTCCCAAACCGTTTAGGGCTTTGTAGTTAGCACCTTAAATTGGGCTCGGAAGATAAACGGCAGCCAGTGGAGCTCCTTAAACAGGAGGGTTGACCTCTCTCTGTAGGAGCCCCAGTTAACATCCTGGCTGCTGCCCGTTGGACCAGTTGGAATTTCCGAGCCATTTTCAAGGGCAGCCCCACGTAGAGCGCATTACAGTAGTCCAATCTAGAGGTGACCAAGGCAGGGACCACCCCGGTCAGATCAGAGTCTCCTTCTCTGGAAGTTTTTAAATAAGGGATGGGTGGCCATCCATCAGGACTGCTTTGATTGGTGTGCTTCTGCATGGCAAAATGGGATTGGGCTGGATGACCCTTGGGGTCTCTTCCAAATAGATGAGTCTATGATTTTATACAACAACAGAAAGCCGATTATTACACTCCTTATGAAACCTGCTGGGGAGTGTTGAATGAGCTAGTTGATATGTAGTTTGTGACCTCTGCTCTGTGAGCTCTGTTAATGGGCACCAATGTTTGCACCTTGCTCTCATTAGTGGGCATTATTTCTCTCTTCCCTCCTGAAGGAACTTGTAGGAGAAAAGAACAGCAGGAAAGAGAAAAATGTCTAGGCTAAATTTAGGCATTTGAACTGGCAGGAGCACAGCAAAGGAGGCATTGACTCTTTGCTAGGCGTATCCATCTCCTGCTCATGGTAATTGGAGTTAAATGAGCGTGTCCACAAGAGGTGGGAACTAGGGCTGGGCGGTTTCGTTTCGTTAATTCGTAATTCGTTAATAATTCGTTATTTTTTTCAATTACA
>NW_026846588.1:274044716-274413622 GCF_025583915.1 Anolis sagrei ordinatus | reverse complement strand
AAACAAAAAAACCCCCCAAATACAAATCGATTTTAGAAACAAATTTTTCCGTTGTTACCCAGGCCTAGTGGGAACCTTTCTCCTGCAGTTTCCAAATTGAGCTTGGAGGAACGGCTGCATTATTGTTTCATTATAAGCCTAGGACTTTGCTGCCCAGATGTGTGCTCGAGTAACACCAAAAATAAGTGTTTGGAGAATTCCTTCCTTCTTTCCTAGGACAGACTCTACCAGATAAATCTTGTCAATCTCTCGAAAGGAATTTAGGTACATCTATGGGAGTGCAGCTTGGGAGTGATCCTGGTCTCATCGCTGAGCCTGGAACCCCAGGTCTCAGCGGTGGCCAGGAGAGCTTTTGCGCAAGTAAAACTTGTGCACCAGTTGCGCCCGTACCTTGGGAAGTCTGATCTGGCCATGGTGGTCCACGCTCTTGTTACATCCCGAATAGACTACTGCAACACTCTCTACGTGGGGTTGCCCTTGAAGACTGTTCGGAAACTTCAACTAGTCCAGCGAGCAGCAGCCAGACTGCTCACCGGAGCGACATACAGGGAGCATACCACCCCCCTGCTGTGCCAGCTCCACTGGCTGCCGGTTCAGTTCAGAGCACAATTCAAGGTGCTGGTTTTGACCTACAAAACCCTGTACGGTTCCGGTCCAGTGTATCTGTTCAAACAGATCTCCCTCTACGTCCCACTCCGGAGTCTAAGATCTTCTGAGGAGGCCCTGCTCTCGACCCCACCTCTATCACAAGTGAGGTTGGCAGGGACGAGGAGCAGGGCCTTCTCGGTGGTGGCCCCCCGCTTGTGGAATTCGCTCTCCGGGGAAATCAGATCAGCGACATCACTCCTTTTCTTCAGGAAAAAACTGAAAACTTGGATTTGGGACCAGGCATTCGGACAATAGGGCAGATAAAGAAAGGACTTTGACAATGGCCAGGAAATGACTAATGGAATAGAATTTGGAACTCTGAAAGACTTACACTGAGCATGTGAATAGTTTTATATGATGCATTGTATATTGATATTTTGATTGCTTTAATTGTGATAATTGTTTTAACTATGGTGGTTTGTACATTATGTGTAATTTGTATAGGCATCGAATTGTGCCTTTTTGTAAGCCGCCCTGAGTCCCCCCTCGGGGGTTGAGAAGGGTGGGGTAAAAGTACCTGAAATAAATAAATAAATAAATAAATAAATAGTGTCTGCTGGTAACATCTATGGACTTCATCACACAGTTGGTTTTCCCTTAAGCTTTGCCAAGCCCCATTTGGAAATTAAACAGAATATTTTCCTACCCTCGTTACACTAATCCTTTTTCCCACTTTCTTTAAGATTTTTTTTTCCATTTGATTTTCCATCACATGGTAAAGAATTGTTTTAACAGCCCAAAAAACTCAGAAGGTGTTATTCTTTTGAGTTTTTTAGGCTGTAAGTTGAACTCCCAAGATTAGAGAGAAATAATTTGCCCTGAGTCTCTTTGGAAGACAGAGCAGAATATAAATAAAGTTTGTTGTTGTTGTTGTTTGAAACACAACAAGATGAGTCCACAGCAGACAAGATCACTCTGCTGGCTGTTGTATTGGATCACACGTCAGACACTTCCCAAGTATCTAGGACTCTATGATGTATCGGTAAATAATGTGTGCAGATCCGAGTGGGGTGGACTTTTACAGCTGACAGATGGTAATTTTGACAGCACCGATTGTTTTTAAGTGCAGGCCAAGGTCTTTAGGCACCCCACTCTGTGTGCCAATCACGACTGGGACCACCTTTACTGGCTTGTGCCAGAGTCTTTGCAGTTTGATCTTTAAATCCTCATATTGTGTCAGTTTTTTCAGTTGTTAGTATTATTATTATTATTATTATTATTATTATTATTATTATTATATTTCTTTATACCCTGCTTTATCTCCCCAAAGGGGACTCAAAGCGGCTTGACATAAAATGGATCGCATGGTGGCTTTCTGTAAGGTGGCTTTCTGCAGCTGGCAGATAGTAATTTTGTCAGCACCGATTGTTTAAGTGCAGGCTAAGGTCTTTAGGAGCTGCACCCGGTGTGCCAATCAGCACTGGGACCACCTTTACTGGCTTGTGCAAGAGTCTTTGTAGTTCAATCTTTAAATCCTCACATTGTGTCAGCTTTTCCAGTTGTTTCTCTTCAATCCTGCTGTCATCTGGGATTGCAACATTGATCTCTCATACTTTGTTTTTTAACATGATCCTGAGGTCAGGAGTATTGTGCTCCAAAACTCTGTCTGTCTGAATTTGGAAGTCCCAGAGTAGTTTAACGTGTTCATTTTCTGTAACTTTTTCCGGGTTGTGATCCCACCAGTTCTTTGTTGCAGGCAGATGGTATTTGTGGCACAAGTTCCAATAAATCATCCGAGCAACAGTATTATGCCTCTGCTTGTAGTCTGTCTGCGCAATCTTCTTGCAGCAGCTGAGGATGTGATCTATTGTTTCATCTGCTTCTTTGCAGAGGCTACATTTGGGATCTGTCATCGACTTTTCAATTCTGGCTTATTATTATTATTACGTTGCAGAATTCAGAACAGGAGGAAAGGGGGAAATTAAGCTTTAGATCCCGTATATGTCTCTCTCTGCTAACCTTTTGATAGGCAAAACAAAAACCTGACAGCACAGCCGGCATTTCAGAGAGGCAATTGAGAATGTTGAAAGAGGAAGCTTGATAAGGTTACAGAAGCACTAGAAGAAGCACAGGATTTGCATGCTTGCTATTTTCTCCTGAATGTTTTGAATATTTTGTTTGCTATACCTTCTTAGTCTCAAAATGGTAATGGCGGCAGAAAGGAATTGATTCTGCCCATCTTGGCTCTTCCCTCCACAGTGACATCATTGCTATCTTTACAAGTGTGCAAGGGGGATTCCCATCACATGGTAAATTTACATGTCTCTATGTGGGGAATTGAGGAATAAGTCGCTTACCAATTGACTTAGGAATTGTGGGGAAAACCCACACTTTAGAAATGGCGATATACCTGGAACCCACACTTGAAGTTTGCATCATGTGATGGGCTCCGTGGGTTCCTGAGTGGATAGAAAGACTGATTTTATTGTGTGTGAGGAAGTCTTATGTCAGTAAATCTATCAGTTTCATGCTGAACCTCAAGATGCTAAACCTGTTTGGTGGATAGGCTCCTTGGCTATCCGTTTTAAAGTTTGGACTAAAATCCAGAGTGGGTTTTTCCTTCTTCTTGCATGACAATCACCTTGCCCCAGTGTTTTGATCTGGTTTTAATATCTTTTCCTTTATTCCCCTGCTGCAAAGTTGATGGATAAAGGTCTCCTTTAGATGATGATTCTCACAATGTCTCAGCTACCATGGCTTCTGGAAGTTGTAGTCCCACAATGTAATGATCCAAGCTCTGGCTGATAGGAGTCTGCACAGCTCCAAGCAGTTGTTATCTTTAACCTTCATAACCTTCTCTGATCCTCAGTTCAATTATATCCTATTTCAAAAAGCTCTTCCATTTGCATAATCTAAATGAATCAATATTTATTTTAAATGAAAAGATCACCTTCAGTCATTAAAACGAAACGAGAAGTAACAATAGATTGGAAATGGGAGGTTTGAACCCAGTCATCCAGCTAAAAATGAAATCCATTTAAGACTCAGCCTCAGGGAAAAGCGAAAAGCCGCATAAAGTGAAAACGAATGGGCTCACGGTGGTGGTAATTAAATCCTTTTCCTTAGTTGGCAGGTACTTCAGGATGTAGGCTTGTAGATTATTATTTTTTTAAACCTCGCGAATGTTATCCAGTGCAGTGCAGTTATGGTGAATGTAAGAGCTCTTTTGGGCCATAAAAAGAATACTTTAGATGCGATTGGCGGGAACGAGAGACAGAGCCTTCTCAGTGGTGGCCCCTCAGCTATGGAACGCCCTCCCTAGGGATATCAGATTGGCCCCCCTCCCTCCTAACATTTCGAAAGAGAGTTAAAACCTGGCTGTTTGAGCAGGCATTTGCAGACGCAGTGTAACAGACTAATTGAGATCTATGGAACGATTTCACGATGCGACAGAAAAATGATTTTATTGATGAGACGCTGAGGACTTGTGCTTTATGGTTTTTATTTTTTACTAGCTGTCCCCTGCCACGCATTGCTGTGGCCCACATGGGTGTTCTGTGTGGGAGGTTTGGCCCAATTCGATCGTTGGTGGGGTTCAGAATGCTCTGTGATTGTAGGTGAACTATAAATCCCAGCAACTACAATTCCCCAATGTCAAGATTCTATTTTCCCCGAAACTCTGCCAGTGTTCATATTTGGGCATATTGAGTATTCATGTAGAGTTTGGTCAAGATCCATCATTGTTTGAGTCCACAGTGATTTCTGGATGTAGGTGAACTACAACAGAACCAAAGGACACTGCCTACCAAACAAGTATTTTCTGTTGGTCATGGTAGAACTGTGTGCCAAGTTAGGTTCAATTCCATCGTTGGTAGGGTTCAGAATGCTCTTTGATTGTAGGTGAACTATAACTCCCAGCAACTACAACTCCCAAGTGTCAAGTTTATTTCCCCCAAACTCCACCAGTGTTCACATTTGGGCATACTGAATATTTGTACCAAGTTTGGTCCAGATCCATCATTGTTTGAGTCCACAGTAATCTCTGGATGTAGGTGAACTACAACTCCAAAACCCAAAGACACTACCTACCAAACCCTTCTAGTATTTTCTGTTGGTCATGGGAGAACTGTGTGCCAAGTTTGGTCCAATTCTATTGTCGGTGGGGTTCAGAATGCTCTTCGATTGTGTTGTTGTTCATTTGTTCAGTCATCTCCGACTCTTTGTGATCTCATGGACCAGCCCACGCCAGAGCTCCCTGTCGGCCGTCACCACCCCCAGCTCCTTCAAGGTCAGTCCAGTCACTTCAAGGATGTCATCCATCCATCTTGCCCTTAGTCGGCCCCTCTTCCTTTTTCCTTCTACTTTCCCCAGCATAATTGTCTTCTCTAGGCTTTGCTGTCTCCTCATGATGTGGCCAAAGTACTTCAACTTTGTCTTCGATTGTAGGTGAACTATAAATCCCAGCAACTACAACTCCCAAATGACAGTATCATTTTTTTTGAGTGAAGGACATACATTGGGTTGTTAGGTGTCTTGTGTCCAAATTTGGTGTCAATTTGTCCAGTGGTTTTTGAGTTCTGTTAATCCCTTTGAATATATTTCAGGATTGCCCTCATATCACCTCTGATCCTCTCCGCTGTAGGCAGAACATGTCCAACTCCCTCAGCCATTCCTCATTGGCTTTGATTTCCATTCCATTACCATTTTGGTCCCTTCTCCTCTGGCTGCGCTCCAGCTGTGGACATCCTCTTTGAATAACCCCAGAACGATCGTAAATAGTAAATCGAATAACAGGAGTTTATTTAGGAGAAGGGACTTTCCTATCCATTTAGCAGCTGGCAGTATAATTCACTTCCTTACAAGCGAAACTGTAGTGTTCACCAGAGTTACATCTTCCCTGATTTTTTTTTTTTACTACAGACCCGCTCAATTGAGTAGCAAATGGGCCACATTTAATGCTTGGAGACCTCATCCGCGAGAGAGCACTGCGCTTGGCATTCCTATTAAGGCTTCTAGCATAATAAAAGATGATAGCACTTGCGGGGCTGTGTGCTTTCACTTTGCAGCTATAACATCTACATGCATATGTATGCTGTAAAGCCAAGCAAAAGGAGGATTAAGTATTGCTTCTTAAAGCAACAGTGGGCAATTGTGGGAAGTTAGAGCAGTGTTTCTCAACCTTCCTAATGCCGTGATCCCTTAATATAGTTCCACATGTTGTGGTGACCCCCAACCATAACATTATTTTTATTGCTAGTTCATAACTGTAATTTTGCCATTGTTATGAATCGTAATGTAAATATCTGATACGCCGGATGTATTTTCATTCACTGGACCAAATTTGGCACAAATACCCCATACACCCACATTTGAATACTGGTGGGGTTGGGGGGGATTGATTTTGTCATTTGGGAGTTGTAGTTTCCGGGATTTATAGTTCACCTACAATCAAAGAGCATTCTGAACTCCACCAACAATGGAATTGAACCAAACTCCCATGACCAACAGAAAATACTGGAACGGTTTGGTGGGCATTGACCTTGAGTTTTGGAGTTGTAGTTCACCTACATCCAGAGTGCACTGTGGACTCAGACAATGATGGATATGTACCAAACTTGGCACAAATACTCAATATGTCAAAATATGAACATTGGTGGAGTTTGGGGAAACAGACCTTAACATTAGGGAGTTGTAGTTGCTGGGATTTATAGTTCACCTACAATAAAGGAGCATTCTGAACCCCACAAACAAGAGAATTGGGACAAACTTCTCACACAGAACCCCGGTGACCAACAGAAAATACAGTGTTTTCTGATGGTCTTTGGTGACCATTCTGACACCCCCTTGTGACCCTCTCAGGGGTCCCGACCCCCAGGTTGAGAAACACTGAGTTAGAGGCTTGCATTAGGGACTTTTTCACCATATTTTTAGACCCAGGAGAACACCCTTTATTCAAAATGGGACCTGAACAGTAATCACTTCACTTTTATTCCTATTTTTCTTTTAAAAAAGAAACATCATAGAAAGAAAAAAAAACATTTTGAGACAGTTGCTCTGAGAAAAGCTGTGAAGGGCCTCTCCCAAGAATGTGGCCCTAATACGAACACAAACCAATTGTGTAGGGCCACATGTGCTTTACAGATAACTCATTGTTTATCCCTGCCTTGGAGGATATTGAAAAGTTCAATCTTTTTTAAAAAAATTGATCAGGAATACACTGCATCACAAAGGATTTTGCATGTTGTTTTTTCAAGATGAGATGGTAACAAATAGCTGAACTTGACTCTCATTAACTTGACCCTCATTAACTTCTCTACCTGACAAATCATCTTCAGACAGTTGCTCTGAGAAAGAATGCTAAGGGCCTCTCCCAGGAATGTGACCTTGTGAATCTCCCAGAGATATCTCTGGCTTCTCGTCTAAGCTTAACTCAGGCCTAGGCAAACCCTCATCTCCATTGCTAACAGACTTAGGCCACCATCAGGCACATCATCCCCATTCCCATCATGAACATCAACATGAACATCAGGCACAATCACAGGAGAACAGGCTGATATACAACACTTTGCATTTTGTACCTTGACATTCTTCAAGTACTTTCTGTATTTTGGAGCACACTCTGTTCTACTATTTCAAGACTTCATCTGAAATTGTAATCCACCACACACCAATATTATAAATTGTATTTATTGGTAGGTAAATCAGGAGGTGGTGTACTGTTGCATCCCAGGCCTGGAAACACCACATATGAGTCCAGAATATAAGCAAACAATTTATTGTAAAAACACATCAGAAGTATAGGAAAAACATTAGGAATAAGATGTGTATCCAAAAAGGTTTAGCTATAAGTGATAATCCAACAGGAATCCAAATGTCTCATACTGATTCAAAGGTAATACAGTCCAGGAATAGGCAAAAATCACAAGAACAGCTTAAGTCCACAAGCAAAAAGTATACTTAGTAAAACTTGATCATAAATACAAAAACAAGAACATAGAAACTTCCAATATACTTGAATCCAAAACAAAATGTTTGACTCGAAACAAGAACCAGAGAATTCAGGCCTAGCTTCTTACTCAAAATGCCCTGTTGCCTGAACTCTTAGGTAAACAACTTGCCAATTAATAGCCACCTATGAAAGCATTTAGTCTCCCATGATCTGTAAATGAAGACCTTTGTTGATTTCTGTTCCTCCAGGTGTTTTTTCCCCTGGGAACCTTCTATATCATTTACGTCTCCACCCAACTCCTTATCTAATGTTGCAGTTTCTGGCTCCTCTTACCTTGAAGCCTGCAATTTCTGAGTCAGAGAGAAGCATAATTCCCTTGACTTAAACCTTTATCATTTCATGCCCCAGAAAATCCCACAGGCAATCTCACAATCCTCTCTAAATCATCAGTGAACCCATTAGCCTCAGGAGCAGCCTCAGGCCGATTTATAACACTTACAACAGACAAGTATCCGATTCGTTAGCTGTTAGTTTCCAGCAACTCTTCTTAGCAAGTAGTAGTATCAGGCCCTTAAGCTGCAAAATCTACACAATCCTGGTGGTTATGTAGAGCAGAACCAAACAAAGGGAACTGGATTGCACACATGACTCACTTCCCATTCTAATAGGTGTGAAAACTATATATAGGCAGATTGCTAATGGAAACGTTTTCCCCTCTTGATCTGTTCCCAGCTTTGAAATTGCTAGGTTCCAGTACGGCTATAGCAGGGGCTACTGAACACAAATAAACTGTTTCAGTGCTCTGTTAACATTTGGTTATGATGCCTTCTCAGGATATTAGAGCTAATCTGCATGGTGGCAGGTTGGCAGATGTGTGTTATTTTCCCTTGATTTATAATGTGATAAGTCAGCTCTGCTGTCATAAGGGACTATGATGTCTAACCCAGAGGAAGCCTCCCTAGAGGGGTAAAAGGGAAAAGAAGAACCAGGAGAACAGACTCCAATTGGAGATAGAGGACGCTGTTGGTTCTTCCATGGCCCTGATGGAACCTGAAAGCTCCTTGTGCTGTCGCACGCTGGGCCTGTGCATAAGACTGTAGGCAGGACATAAATTCGGTGTGCCCAACGGGACTCCGGGGCTGCCTCAGATTAAAGGCCCTTGGACCTCCCCAAAATAAAGTTCTGTAGAGGCTTAAAGTAAGTCCAACAAAGTTATTTATTGATGAAAACAAACAGGTACTTTAAAGCTTTCTTAACAGTCTATTGGCTCTTGCAATCTTGTCCACAGGGAACAGGCACTATCTTCATAACTGTATACTAACTAATGGGGAAATCCTTAACTTCTAATCTGGGCAGTCTGTCTTTGCCTCTGTTGGCGTGGAGCCCCTGCACCCGGTACCAACTGCGTCTGGCTTCCGCGAGCGACCCTTACCAAGCAGAGCTTTGTAGACTTCCAGGGGAAAAGAAGGAGTTCAGGTTTCAGTGATGGCTTGCTGAAGTCCTTCAGCAAAGGAGCTATAAGGCTGTATGATCCTCGGCCAAGCTGTGGGCTGTATAACCCCGGCCAAGCTGTAGGCTGTATATCTCCCCGGCCATGCCACGGGACCTTTCTCCCCGGCCAAGCTGTAGAAGACAAAGCTTTCTACAGGAACTCTTGGTTTTATGTCCTGTGCGAAAGGCTTCTCTGTGTGGACTGAACTCAAACTGGCTCCTATTCCCTCCAAAACCTAAAAAGGGGGCGGGACCAGGGAACCTAACTATAATTGACAGGTGGCGTGCCCTATGATAGCAGCCAAAAGAAGCCACCTATTTGCAGAGTCCCTGAAACTTAGGACTGCAAACAAACATTCAATGCAAAGCAAACAAAATTGGAGCTCCTGGAACAGCTGTTCCAGAACACTCCTTCCTTAGAAGCTTTTAAACAGAGGCTGGATGGCCATCTGTCAGGGGTGCTTTGATTGTGCTTTTCCTCCATTGCAGGGGGTTGGACTGAATAGCCCATGTAGTCTCTTCCAACTCTATGATTCTCTGATTCATAAAATGTGGAGGTGCATTTTGGAAGTGCCTTCTCTCCCCTCAATGCATGCCAGTGGAAGTCACAACGCAGAATTCTAGCAGCTCAATTAACTTTCCTTTCTCCTCCTCCTCCTCTTCCTCCTCTCCCACCAGTGTGATTCCCCTCCTTTTCCTTTCTTGTGGACTGAGCAGCTCCCTCCAGGGTTGTACTTCAATGCTTCTGCCTTGTGACATTTCCATGCAGCCAGAGCTATTCATTGATATTAATTCTAGCCCTGGGTTTGGCTATACATAGATGCAGCCATTATTTTTGGTGGAAAAGGAAAGCCACCCTCTGGTTCTCCCGGCAGCAGCCCATTTGGATTGTGCAAAGGCCAGAAGTTTCTTTCCTGTGCTTGGTTGCGAGCTACACTGAGACTGCCTTTCAATAAGGATAGATGACAGCAATGTATGTTTAATGCCCAGCTTCTGTATGGATTATACAGAACTCATAACAGGGAAGGTTTGGAAAGAGGTAGCAAATGCCAATCAAAATATCCCTCTTGCTTTGCCTTTGTTAGATGTGGTTCTGCATTAGCACTGACTCTGGTTGAATGGAGGAGCTGGTTTTAGAATTGTGTATGGCTGAGGAAAAAAGTGCTTCTGGATTATTGTGGGCTTCCATAGTACCTGCATCACCAGTTTATTTGTATTTCCAGCTATGACCATGGAGAACAAGCCCTATGAGGAGCAGCTTAAGGAGCTGGGCATGTTTAGCCTGAAGAAGAGAAGGCTGAGAGGAGATATGATAGCCATGTATAAATATGTGAGAGGAAGCCACAGGGAGGAGGGAGCAAGCTTGGTTTCTGCTTCCCTGGAGACTAGGACGCAAAACTATGGCTTCAAACTACAAGAAAGGAGATTTCATCTGAACACAAGGAAGAACTTCCTGACTGTGGAGCCGTTCAGCAGTGGAACTCTCTGCCCCAGAGTGTGGTGGAGGCTCCTTCTTTGGAAGCTTTTAAACAGAGGCTGGATGGCCATCTGTCAGGGGTGATTTGAATGCAATATTCCTGCTTCTTGGCAGGATGGGGTTGGGCTGGATGGCCCATGAGGTCTCTTCCAACTCTAGGATTCTATGATTCTATTTTGTTTCTTTATTAATATGAAGTAACCTAAAGATTCTGACTGATCTTGGAAGGAAAGCCGGGTCAGGCCTGATTAACACTTTGGTGGGAGACCATCAATGAATACCAGATCCTGTGGGCTATATTTTAGAGGAATGAACTGGCAAAACTGCCTATGGTAATACTATGAACTTCATGGGGTCTCTTTCAGTTGACATGCTACTATTTTTATTTATCGTGTCAGGGGCAACCAGACAATTGTATTACATTTCTAGCAGAACAAAACAAACAAACAGACAAAACACAAAGTTTGCAAGCTTGATAGTTGATTAAATGTCCTTTGACCAGTATCTGGCCACTTGGAGTGCCTCTGATGTTGCTGCAAGAAGGTCCTCCATTGTGCATGTGGCGGGACTCAGGTTGCATTGCAGCAGGTGGTCAGTGGTTTGCTCTTCTCCGCACTCGAGGATTCCACCCTGTAGCCCCATTTCTTAAGGTTGGCTCTGCATCTCGTGGTGCCAGAGCACAGTCTGTTCAGTGCCTTCCAAGTCGCCCAGTTTTCTGTGTGCCCAGGAGGGAGTTTCTCATTTGGTCTTGGCCATTGATTGAGGTTCTGGGTTTGAGCCTGCCACTTTTGGACTCTTGCTTGCTGAGGTGTTCCAGCAAATGTCTCTGTATATCTTAGAAAACTATGTCTTGATTTAAGTCGTTGACGTGCTGGCTGATACCCAAACAGGGAATGAGCTGGAGATGTCTCTGCCTTAATCCTTTCACTATTGGCTGCTACTTCCCGGCGGATGTCAGGTGGTGCAAGACCGGCTAAACAGTGTAATTTCTCCAGTGGTGTAGGGCACAGACACCCCGTGATAATGCGGCATGTCTCATTAAGAGCCACATCCACTGTTTTAGCGTGGTGAGATGTGTTCCACATTGGGCATGCATACTCAGCAGCAGAGTAACATAGCGCAAGGGCAGATGTCTTCACTGTATCTGGTTGTGCCCGTCAGCTTTCATATGATATTGTTTCTAGCATCCACTTTTTGCTTGCTGTTCAGGCAGTGCTTCTTGTAGGTAAGAGCATGGTCCAGATGGGCATCTCTGCAAGATCACCAAGATCTGGGAGATGCTACGAGACAAATCAAACAAATGCATAGTACCACCAGTGTTGAATTATCATAGAAACTATAGCAGAGCCAGAAATTCAAGTGCTCTGTCTGAATAGTTTACGTTGCTCTCCCCTCCCGCTCCTCCGTTGGCAATTGTGAATGCCCTGAGTGGCGCTCTCCTTCCTATTACTCTGCAGGAAGAGGATTTATCTTGCTTTTCTCATCCCGTTCATCTGACGTGAAATTTGCTCTCGCCCTTCTCCTCCTCTCCTGCTGGTTCTGCTTCGGCGACAGTTCTACTTGGAAGCGTCAAGGAGAACAAACAAGATGAGCCAGACCCTTTTGTCAGAACCAGCCCGTCCTCCTTTGCCCTCGTGTGTTTATTCCCTCTGCCCTTCAGCAAATACACTCTTCTACGCAAGCTGGTTTTGCCTTGACAAGCCTTTACTGCAGTGTCTTGCTTTAATTCAAGAGTCTTGGGAGCTTAGGGTTTCAAGCAGAAAAAGAAACAGAGCGGGAGAGAGGAAGCAAGTGGTTTGTCTTCATTGGGAATAGACAGCTACTCTGTGGAATAATAGAAGCGAGGTTTTGAACTACGAAGTGCCCAGCTATTGCCTAGCTTACTTGTCAGCTAGGGAGGGAAAGTGCCAGTTATCACTGATGTTTATCTGCTGTTTATCGGGCTGTAATTCTGGAAAAGTTGCAGAAGGGGTGGACAGGAAGGTGAACATGAGCCAACAATATCATGCAAAAGCTAAAAAAAAAAGCCAAAGGTATTTTGGCCTGCATAAACAGGAGTCTAGTGTCCAGATCCAGAGAAGTCATGTGTTACCCCTCTTTCTCCCTTGATCAGACCACACCTGGAATCACACTGTGTCCAATTCTGGGTACCACAATTGAAGGGAGAGGTTGACAAGCTGGAAAGTGTTCAGAGTAGGGTGACTAAAATGATGAAGGGTCTGGAGAACAAGCCCTATGAGGAGTGGCTTAAAAAGCTGGGTATGTTTAGCCTGAAGAAGAGAAGGCTGAGAGGAGACATGATAGCCATGTATAAGTATGTGAGAGGAAGTCCTAGGGAGGAGGGAGCAAGCTCAAATGATTAAGGGTCTGGAGAACAAGCCCTATGAGGAGCAGCTTAAAGAGCTGGACATGTTTAGCCTTCAGAAGGGAAGGCTGAGAGGAGACATGATGAGGGCCATGGATGCAGAAGTGAGACTGGGGAAGTCATAGAGAGGAGGGAGCAGGCTTGTAGATCGAATTGGGGTGCAGTGTAGGAGAGACGAGGATAGTTGATGTATATATCTACGGGTAAATTTTTTTGCTGTAACTTGTATGAATTGTATGAATTGTATTTTAATGTATTTTCTATTGATGATTTATAATGCTTTCTTTATTGTATTGAATCTTATGTTGTTAACCGGCCTGAGTCCCTCCTCGGAGGTCGAGAAGACCGGGTTATAAAAACTCTAAATAAATAAATAAATAAATAAATAAACTACATTGGTGTTAAAGCTAACAAACACCTGTATATTTGTATTTGTATTTTATTTTAAGAGGACTAGATGTATGTTGTATGTTGTATGTTATGTTTGCACTGTCGGTTTTGATAAGGCCAACTGGCTAATCAATAAAAATTGTAGTAGTAGTAGTTGTTGCCCTGAAGAGTAGGACACAATGGAACAATGGCTTCAAACTACAGGAAAGGAGATTCCACCTGAACATGAGGAAGAACATCCTGACTGTGAGAGCTGTTCATCAGTGGAACTCTCTGTCCTGGAGTGTGGTGGAGGCTCCTTCTTTGGAGGCTTTGAAACTGGATGGCCATCTGTCGGGGGTGCTTTAAATGCAATTTTCCAGAATGGGGTTGGATTGGATGGCCCATTGGGTCTCTTCCAACTCTAGGATTCTACAATCTTGAAGCTGCATGATTCCCATGCTTACCACAGACAATATATATTGCAATGCAGTGTCATGTGCTTCATATGATATCAAGTTGAATCTCTTAGGTGTGCTAAACACAATCAGCTCCCTCGCCCCTCTTCATAAAGTTTGGAGTCCAGACTCTTTACCATCTTGGTCCCTCTTATCTAGTTGTGAGCAAGACTTAGTCCAGGGTGGGAACTGTGTCATATTCGAGACATTACCAGATGTCAACGCTCATCCGCTTTTGCTCCTGTAGCCCATGGTGAGGACATCTGAGAGTTTAGGTCCAATGACATTTGGTGGGCTGCATGATTCCTGCCCTTCCTTTAGACAAGTGGTAGTTGTTGACTTATTGGTATGACACTCTGGCTAGGCTGACTTTTAAATTGTTATAATTTGATATTGTGAACTGTTTAATTGTAACCTCATGTTGTATTATGTTTGGTATCATGAATTAATTTTCCTGATTTCCTGTTAAAATTTTAATGGTTACTGTCTTTTGATATTGACATTGAATGTTTGCCTTTGCCTGTTGGAAACTGCCCTGAGTCCTCTCAGGAAGATAGGATATAAATATAGTTTTTTAGAAAAAAATTAGTATTCTTTCAGTGTGTTTGGTGATTCTGTCGTGGTTTCAATTTGACATTTAAAGGAGCTCCCCAAGTGCTCCTCGGAGAGCTCCTTGGCTCCAAAATAAATTCAGCACCTCAGACAGCTCCTAAAATATGAAGTATTATGTTTATATCTGCTTTCACCAACATGGTGACGTTAAGAAGTATTGGGTGACCATTGTCTTCCTTCCTCATCCAGCAGTCTTTGGCAGAATTGAATAATTTTGTATGTATACATGAACAAAAAGATATTGTACCGGCCTCACATTGGCCACTCTCCTGACACACAACATGAATGATGATTCACATCCCAATAAAATATTTGGCCCTTAAATTGTTACAAAAAGTGTTGCCTTTTACCCACATTCTGGCTGAAAATTTGCATGGTTTTAGGAGTTGTTTTTATGTATGTGTTGCTGTTCTTAATAGGTGGCTTTGCACTGGATCTGAGAGAGGAATGATACATGACTGTTTTTTTAATTTTAAATTTGACAGCTATTTATATGTATGCATGTGTGTGCTTGTGCTTAAAAAGGAAGGTTTATGCAAATACTTGCAAATCAGTCACCACAATCATAGAGCAGTATCCACTCATCTCCACATGAGTAAAGGTAAAGGTAAATATTAAGTCTAGTTGTGTCGAACTCTGGGGTTGGTGCTCATCTCCATTTCTAAGTTGAAGAGACAGCGTTGTCCGTAGACACCTCCAAGGTCATGTGGCTGGCATCACTGCATGGAACACTGTCATCTTCCCTCTGGAGTGGTACCTATTGATCTACTCACATTGGCATGTTTTTGAACTGCTAGGTTGGTAGAAGCTGGGCCTAACAGCAGGAACTCACCCTGCTTCCAGAGGAGGGTGACTAAAATGATCAAGGGTCTGGAGAACAAGCCCTATGAGGAGCGGCTTAAGGAGCTGGGCAAGTTTGGCCTGAAGAAGAGAAGGCTGAGAGGAAATATGATAGCCATGTATAAATATGTGAGAGGAAGCCACAGAGAGGAGGGAGCAAGTTTATTTTCTGCTTCCCTGGAGACTAGGACGTGAAACAATGGCTTCAAACTACAAGAAAGGAGATTCCATCTGAACATGAGGAAGAACTTCCTGACTGTGAGAGTCATTCAGCAGTGGAACTCTCTGCCCCAGAGTGTGGCGAAGGCTCCTTTTTTGGAAGCTTTTATACAGAGGCTGGATGGCCATCTGTCAGGGGTGATTTGAATGCAATATTCCTGCTTCTTGGCAGGGGGTTGGACTGGATGGCCCATGAGGTCTCTTCCAACTCTTTGATTCTATGATTCTATGATTTTATGATTCCCGGATTCGAACCTGCGACCTTTTGGTCAGCAAGTTCAGCAGCTCAGCTCCACCAAACGCAGCATCCTGTTGGAGTTCAGCCTGTGATTGTGTTTCAAGATCAAGGTGCTTTGGATGTGGGGAATGATGTCAATGAGGGCCAAGATGGCAATGGTGTGGTCAATGATATTAACCCAGAGAATGACAGAGACGCTAGCTCAAAGTCTAGTTTGCTATGAAAATGTTTCTACAGGGTATAGAGATGAGAGTTTACTCCCTGAATTGCTCCCATAGAGTTCCCAGGATTTGGGACTTGAAAACAACTTGGCCCCTGCAGGGACTAATGAGTATATAGACAGGCGGGTGGAAATTCGCCAAAACAGACAGCTCGACAAAGGCCTTTGGCGTTCTGCCAGGCTTTGACAGATAAGGATGAGAGGCATTCAGGGAAAACGAAACCAATTTCTGAGTGCTTAGAATAGGCTTAATGTGAGGATATAAAGTTCCAAGCATGGGAAATATAGTCAGATGAAGCATCGTTTCAGATTCCTGCTAAGTTCTTGCTCTTGAAAGCCTTGCTTGGAAGATTCATGTTTAAGGATTTCTTGCTGTATGGTTTGACTCTTTGTCTCTGGTGATTACCTATTCATGCCTTGGATCAACGTTTCCCTGTTTCTTTGGATTTTATTAGAGAAGTTGAGAACTCTCTGCCCTGGAGTGTGGTGGAGGCTCCTTCTTTGAAGGCTTTTAAACAGAGGCTGGATGGCCATCTGTCAGGGGTGCTTTGAATGCAATATTCCTGCTTCTTGGCAGAATGGGGTTGGACTGGATGGCCCATGAGGTCTCTTCCAACTCTATGATTCTATGATTCTAAGTCTGGACTTCATTTTTGAACTTTGCTGAACCATACCTTGGACTAATTTGATTCTGCTCATCTTCTTACCTAATTGGATTTATCTATTCCCTTAAAGTGTTTTTCTACTTTGCTGCTTTTACTTACCTTCAACAAAAAAAGGATTGTTTTCCTACTCAACGTGTGGTGTTTTGAAGTCAGAGGGTTATTCCTGTTCTGGAGTGCAACACATCCAAACATGAATCAAGAAACATGAAAGGCACTGCAGACTAACTCAACCAGTGAAGTCAGACCATAGCAGAGCACTTGATGAACCAACCTAGATACAGCACATTATTTGAGAACACAGAAGGCCATTAAATGCTAGGTTGACAGAAGCTGGGGCTAACAGTGGGAGCTCACCTTGCTTTCCAGATTCGAACTGGTGAACTTTTGGTCAGCAAGTTCAGCAGCTCAGCGATTCAACCCACCGCGCCATCAGGGGCTCCCATCTCCACATTACAAGATGTTTAAAGAAAACTGGGGTGGAAATATGTTTATTCATATGTCTGTTGAAAAGGGGAAATAAAGCGAAGTGGTCACTAATAGTGCGAATGGGAGTAATTGCCAGAAAACAGACTCATATTGTAGTGAGTTTGTGTGGGTGCTTAAGATGGACTCAACACAATGTATTTATGGCACTAATGGGGAAATGCAGAATCCTTGTGAATTGGGAAAATAGGGAGCAAATCAGACTTTTTTCAGGTGTGGACACTGGCCAGGTCTTATATATTTATATTTATTTATATTGTATCTATTGTATCTCAAGACAGCTGGGAAGAAATAAATTGGCTGTTTGAAAAGATAATATCCACGATCGTCATTGGTTTCTGCCATGACTGAAAGCGATAAGCTAGAATCATGAGGAACAGACACAAATCTCGCTTCCAGAACTGTCAGCTTCAGATTAAAGCTAAGGAGCATAAAAGCCGTACTCAGTGGGAAGTAACTAATTTGAAAGAGATAATCTTACAAACGGAGCTTGTACCTGAACATGGCAAACCATGACACAGTTTCCTTGCTGCCTGCTAAGGCCATATCATGCTGAGCAGGAAAGTAATAACCTTCATTCACGGTAAAGTCTGATTTGGAAATGAGAAACCTCGACTCCTTTCCATGTATTTTAGGAAGTTAGCTTTTTCCAACTTCAAGAGGAGTTTAATCCAGGAGGTGCAAAGGCATGAGAATAAAAGATCTTTGTCTGAAAGCTTGGAAGTTGACTTAAGAGACAATACAAGGACATCAGGTCATGGAGGAGGGAGAGAAAATGATGTGTGTTTCTCTTCTTCTTGTAATACAGCAGCTGAGGTTATCTACTGAAGCTGAGATTCAGGACAGACCAAGGAAAAACATCTTCAAACAGTGCAGCATTAAACTGTGGAACTCACTGCTATAAGATGTAATTTTGACTGCTACTTTGAATTGCTTTTTTAATATGTCTTTCCAGCATAATATAATTGTCTGAGTATTGAACTATAACTCTGGAGATTAGGGTTAAAAACTAAAGAGGTGGCTGCCAAGGTAGCCTTGGCAGCCACCTCTCTACAAAAGTCAACATTGACACTGAAATACAACTCCGCTTGAGCTCTGTGAGTGCAGCTTTTTTCCAAATGAAGCAGAGAGTGTTTGAGGATCAGTACATCCGTAAGGATACCAAGGTACCTGTTTATAAAGCTATTGTCCTCCCAACCCTGCTTTACGCCCATGAGACGTGGACTGTCTACAGATGTTACATGCAACTCTTGGAATGATGGCGGAGGACCATCGTTTCAGTTCTCCCAAAACAGTTGCTCTACTTTGAACTCAAGAAGGCTATTTAAAAGCCTCCAAAGAAGGAGTCACCACCACACTCTGGAGAAGAGAGTTCCACTGTTGAACAGCTCTCACAGTCAGGAAATTCTTCCTAATTTTCTGATGGAATTTCCTTTCTTGTAGTTTGAAGCCATTGCTCCATTGCGTCCTAGTCTCCAGGGCAGCAGAAAACAAGCTTGCTCCCTCCTCCCTGTGGCTTCCCCTCACATATTTATCCATGGCCCTCATCATGACTCCTCTCAACCTTCTCTTCTGCAGGCTAAACATGCCTAGCTCTTTAAGCTGCTCCTCATAGGGCTTGATCATTTTAGCAGCTCTCCTCTGAATACATTCCAGCGTGTGAACATCTCCCTTTAATTGTGGTGCCCAGAATTGGACACAGTGTGATTCCAGGTGATTCTGAATGAAGCAGAGAGTGTTTGAGGACCGGAACATCTGTAGTGAGACCAAGGTGCTTGTTTATAAAGCTATTGTCTTCCCATCCCTGCTATATGCTTTCGAGATGTGGACTGCCTACAGATGTAAAATGCAACTCCTAGAACAATTCCATAAATCCTGCAAATCTCTTGGGTAGACAAGTGGACAAATTTCAGCATGCTGGAAGAAGTAAAGACCACCAGCACTGGAGCGATGGTCCTCCGCCATCAACTCCGCTGGACCGGCCATGTTGTCTGGATGCCCAACCACCGTCTCCCAAAGCAGTTGCTCTACTCTGAACTCAAGAATGGAAAACAGAATGTTGGTGGGCAGGAAAAGAGATTTAAAGATGGGCTCAAAGCTAACCTTAAAAACTCTGGCGTAGACACTGAGAACTGGGAAGCCCTGGCCCTTGAGCACTCCAGATGGAAGTCAGCTGTGCTAACCATGACCCAATATATACGCTTTGCGCACACACTCCAAAATGGCCAAATACAATCTCTAGAGCAGTGGTTCTCAACCTGTGGGTCCCCAGGTGTCTTGGCCTACAACTCCCAGAAATCCCAGCCAGTTTACCGGCTGATAGGAGTTGAAGGCCAAAACATCTGGAGATCCACAGATTGGGAACCGCTGCTCTAGAGGATGTAAAGGACTGCCCTTCATCTCAGTTAAGAGATAAAAGTGGGATATAACTAAATATACGAATCTTTGCTCTGTTATTCATCCTGTCCTGAACGTCCTCCCACTTGCCGTCAGACACATTAGAGAACTAATTATTTGTAGACATGCAATAACGCTAAGCTGACAGTATTAAATGCTTTGGATTGCACACATTCCTCCTCCTCTTCTCCCTCAGTCTTAATATTCCTCCTCCTCCTTCATTAGGGTGCTGTGTTGAATTTATTTGTTGTCTTTTCAATGGATTTGTTTAGAATTATTTTTCATCTGCAAAGAGTTCAATTACATTTTAACAAAGAGAAGTGTAGCTATCTACATTTGAACAATAAACCAAAAGAATGCAAACTGGATGGCTGGATCCTTGCAGCTTGGCTAGAGCTCCCCAATTGAATCCATTGTTGAGTGGTGAGTCAACACATGACTAGATAAATGTAATGCATTCAATCATTCTACAGTCAGCCTTCCATATTCCCTGAAAAACTACAAAGAAAGAAATTTCTTCTTCTTTTTTACCTAAAAGAACACATCTTTAGGAATTTTCCAGGTCTTCCGGCATGATTGTGTAGTCAATTTACACTGGAAGCTGTCCACTATTACGTTACTTGAAGATATTATTATTATTATTATTATTATTATTATTATTATTATTTGAAACACAACAAGATGAGTCCACAGCAGACACTCTGCTGGCTGTTGAATTGGATCACTCATTGGACACTTCTCAAGTGTCTAGGACTGTGTGATGTATCAGCTAATAATGCATGCAGATCCCAGTAGGGTAGCATTTTGCAGCTGACGGATGGTAATTTTGTGAATGCCGATTGTGTTTAAGTGCAGGCCAAGGTCTTTAGGCACTGCACCCAGTGTTCCGATCACCACTGGGACCCCCTTGACTGGCTTGTGCCAGAGTCTTTGCAGTTTGATCTTTAAATCCTCATATCGTGTCAGCTTTTCCAGTTGTTTTTCTTCAATCCTGCTGTCACCTGAGATTGCAACATCAACAATCCATACTTGGTTTTTTAAGACGATCGTGAAGTCAGGAGTATTGTGCTCCACAACTCTGTCAGTCTGAATTCGGAAGTTCCAGAGTAGCTTGACCTATTCATTCTCTGTAACTTTTTCAGCTTATAGAATAACAGAATCCTAGAATCAAAGAGTTGGAAGAGACCTCATGGGCCATCCAGTCCAACCCCATTCTGCCAAGAAGCAGGAATATTGCATTCAAATCACCCCTGACAGATGGCCATCCAGCCTCTGTTTAAACGCTTCTAAAGAAGGAGCCTCCACCACACTCCGGGGCAGTGAGTTCCACTGCTGAACGGCTCTCACAGTCAGGAAGTTCTTCCTCGTGTTCAGATGGAATCTCCTTTCTTGTAGTTTGAAGCCATTGTTCCGCGTCCTAGTCTCCAGGGAAGCAGAAAACAAGCTTGCTACCTCCTCCTCCCTGTGGCTTCCTCTCACATATTTATACATGGCTATCATGTCCCTTCTCAGCCTTCTCTTCTTCAGGCTAAACATGCCCAGCTCCTTAAGCCGCTCATCATAGGGCTTGTTCTCCAGACCCTTGATCATTTTAGTCGCCCTCCTCTGGACACATTCCAGCTTGTCAGCTTGTCAACATTCCAGCTTGTGATCCCACCAGTTCTTTATCACAGGCAGATGACATTTGTGGTACAAGTTCCAATGAATCATCTGAGCAACGGTGTTGTGCCTCTGCTTGTAGTCTGTCTGTACAATCTTTTTACAGCAGCTGAGGATGTGATCTATTGTTTCATGTGCTTCCTTGCAGAGTCTACACCAGTGGTTCTCAACCTGGGGTCCCCAGATGTTTTTGGCCTCCAACTCCCAGAAATCCTAACAGCTGGTAAACTGGGCTAGGATTTCTGGGAGTTGTAGGCCAAAAACATCTGGCGACCCCAGGGGTTCAAACAGGAGTTCCCCAGCACCACCTTCTGGATCCGGCCTTCCAGGAAAGACCAGAGCTACTGTAAAACAGTGCCTTTGCATCCCATCCCAGTGAGATGACTCAGGAGGATACCATGGTCAATGGCATCGAAAGCTGCTGAGAGGTCTAGGAGAGCCAACAAGGACACACACCTCCTGTCTAGCTCTCTGCGAAGGTCACACACTTCCTGTCTAGCTCTCTGCGAAGAAAGCTGTTTCTGTTCCATAACCAGACCTGGAACCAAACTGAAATGTTTCATCCAGAAATCCCTGGAATTAGAAGGCCATTACACGTTACAAGACCTTGCTCAGAAAAGGGAGGTTGGAAACTGTCCAATAGTTGCCCATTATATAAATGCACCTTGCTCTTTCTTGCACTTAAGACTTGTATTGTATTCTACTGACTGTTCTCAGCGTGTAGGAACTATGGTGACCTTTGATTCTATATATAATCTTACATAAAGGTCTTCCTATATATAGGAAGACCTTTATGTAAGTTAGATAGATATGGTATCGGGTGGGATGACTATTCAGGAGAAGAACAGAGGCCAGAAAGCAATATAGGAACACCTTGTCTTAAATATTGTATTCAAGGCATAACAAAATATTATATATTCCCAATTTTTTTACAATTGTTTTGGTTTAAGACAGGGTACCAAACCCTCCAAACCTTCCACACACAATTAAAGACCTGGCTTTTCCGGCAAGCCTTCGACCTTGTTAAGACTCTCTTATAATATATATGAGGACCTTTAGATTCTTTATTAGCACTTTATAACAACACAACCATTCAATACTAAGGCTTCCTGACAAAATGGAACTGTAGAGGAGCGTCTACTGAACAAGCCAGTACCTGCTGCATACCATTACTGCCATCTGTTGAGGAGTATTTTATTTTATTTTATTTGTCGTGTCAGGGCAACCAGTCAATTGTATTACATTTCTAACAGAACAAAACAAACAAACAAACAAACAGACAAAATAGAAAATTTGCGAATTTGGTAGTTGATTAAATGTCCTTTGGCCACTTGGAGTGCTTCTGGTGTTGCTGCAAGAAGGTCCTCCATTGTGCATGTGGCAGGGCTCAGGGTGCATTGCAGCAGGTGGTCAGTGGTTTGCTTCTCTCCACACTCGCATGTCGTGGATTCCACTTTATAGCCCCATTTCTTGAGGTTGGCTCTGCATCTCGTGGTGCCACAGCGCAGTCCGTTCAGCACCTTCCACGTCGCCCAGTCTTCTGTGTGCCCAGGGGGGAGTCTCTCATTTGGTATCAGCCATTGGTTGAGGTTCTGGGTTTGAGCCTGCCACTTTTGGACTCTCGCTTGCTGAGGTGTTCCAGCGAGTGTCTCTGTAGATCTTAGAAAACCATTTCTTGATTTAAGTCGTTGATGTGCTGGCTGATACCCAAACAGGGGATGAGCTGGAGATGTCACTGCCTTGGTCCTTTCACTATTGGCTGCTACTTCCTGGCGGATGTCAGGTGGTGCAGTACTGGTTAAGCAGTGTAATTTCTCCAATGGTGTAGGGCGCAGACACCCTGTGATAAAGCAGCATGTCTCATTAAGAGCCACATCCACTGTTGAGGAGTTACGATGGTGGAGACATTACTTTTCATTCAACCTTTGTATTACCTCTTTTGAGTAAGGGTGAATTCTCCTGTATCCTCTAAACGTGGGATATGTTGATCCTGCACCATAACGATAAAGCCAAGGACACTAATGGAAGAAGAAAACCTCTCTTCTGCCCCTTTAAGACGGGGAAGCAGATTGATTGATTAAAATGCCAAGAAGATGGGGCAATCAATCGCAGAATATTAAACGGTGGCTATATTCGCTTGTGTAAATATATACAGCAAGACAGAAACGTGCCCATAAATCACCGAAAAAGCATGAAATATGAACCTAACCTTTGCAATTCATTATTTCTCAGGTTATTTATTCATTCCAATATTTGTTTGTTGCACTCTTTCTCTCCCCTCACCCCCGTCTTTTCCTTTCCCTCCCTGCTTTGAAAAAACAAATGTAAACCTCCCTGTTTGATACATTGAATAGGATATTGGATTTTGCTGTATGTACCCTAGATTGAAATTCCTTCCTGTGCCAGCAAAAATATGAATTGATGGGTCTCCTTTTCAAGGAAAGAGCTTTCTATCATTTACATCTTGAGAAAACTTGCTTTTTTTCTTATCCAAATCTCAGTAACAGCAAGGTTAAATAGAGTTGGCTCCCATACTACAACTTCTAGTATCCATACTGTCTGAAGGTGCATCTATATCAGGCACGGGCAAACTCGTCCCTCCAGGTGTTTTGGACTTCAACTCCCACCATTCCTGACAGCCTAACGGCTGTTAGGAAAGGTGGGAGTTGAAGTGTTAGGAATGGTGGGAGTTGACTGTCTGTGCAGGGTTCCATACTTTGTACTTTAACAACATAACCGTTCAATGCTAAGGCTTCCTGCTAAAATGGAACTGTAGAGGAGAGTCTACTGAACAAGCCAGTACCTGGGATCACACGTCGGGGACTTCCCAAGTGTCTAGGACTGTGTGATGTAGGACTGTGTGATGTATTGGCAAATAATGCGTGCAGATCCCAGTAAGGTGGCCTTTTGCAGCCAGTTGGTAATTTTGTCAGCGCCAATTGTGTTTAAGTGCAGGCTAAGGTCTTTAGGAGTTGCACCCGGTGTGCCAATCAGCACTGGGACCACCTTTACTGGCTTGTGCAAGAGTCTTTGTAGTTCAATCTTTAAATCCTCACATTGTGTCAGCTTTTCCAGTTGTTTCTCTGCAATCCTGCAGTCGCCTGGGATTGCGACATCAATGATCCATACTTTGTTTTTTTAACACAATTATGAGGTCAGGAGTATTTGTCAGTGTGTAATTCATGTATGATGTGTGTTTAAATGTAATTTTATGTGATAGGATTGTGATTTTAATAGAATTGTATTGCCAGGATGTAGTTTGACACAGAAGGGTTAAAGAGCAAAGTAACAAGCTGTGAGAATGTGACCCTGAGTTCTTGTTCTGTGAAAGATTAGGGAGTGCCAGAGATAAACTTCCTTCCAGCTGCAGTTTGTATTAGTTCCTATCTCTTTCGGTTTGTGTTCTTCACGTCTGTCCGCTGATGGTGTATGTTGTCTATTTTGAGCTGCTTAACTAAAGCTGAAAACCTGCTTTTACTGGAGACTCCAGAGTCCATTATTCTGAGCTTCTGCGATACTCTGCTACACACAAACAGTATTATGCTCCAAAACTCTGTCTGAATCCGGAAGTCCCAGAGGAGTTTGGCGTGTTCATTCTCTGTAACTTTTTCTGGCTTGTGATCCCACCAGTTCTTTGTTGCGATCAGATGGTGTTTGTGGCACAAGTTCCAATGAATCATCTGAGCAACGGTGTTGTGCCTCTGCTTGTAGTCTGTCTGTGCGATCTTCTTGCAGCAGCTGAGGATGTGATCTATTGTTTCATCTGCTTCCTTGCAGAGTCTACATTTTGGGATCTGTTGTCGACTTTTCAATTCTGGCTTTGATGGCATTGGTTCTAATGGCTTGTTCTTGGGCTGCCAGAATTATTATTATTATTATTATTATTATTATTATATAATAATAATAATAATAATAATAATAATAATAATAATAATAATTCTAGTAGCCCAAGAACAAGCCATTATTATTATTATTATTATTATTATTTAAATAATAATAATAATAATAATAATAATAATAATAATAATTCTGGCAGCCCAAGAACAAGTCATTTATTATTATTATTATTATTATTATTAAAATAATAATAATAATAATAATAATACTTATGGCAGCCCAAGAACAAGCCATTATTATTATTATTATTATTATTATTATTATTATTATGAAGGAGCCACAGGATGTTCACAAATTTGTCAGGGCACCCAGTGTTTTGGAGGATGGTCCAGAGAGCGCTGCAATTCACTGTGTTGAATGCCTTTGCAAGGTCAATGAATGCCATGTACAGAGGTTGATTTGTTCCTGCATTTTGTTTAATGGCTGCATTTTGATATTAATATCAAGTTCAACACATAGTCAGTGATATGATATCAATTAGGATTATTTTTAATAGTAACTCTCGAGTGACCGACAACTACATTTTTCTGGCATCTGCCAATTGCTATGGCTGCCATGGGTTAAGTATTAGCTTGCATTACCTGAAGGTTCTGTCCTGGGCCTGGTCCTGTTCAACATCTTTATGAATGACTTAGATGAAGGGCTAGAAGGCAGGATCATCAAGTTTGCAGACGACACCAAATTGGGAGGGAGAGCCAAGACTCCAGAGGACAGGAGCAGGATTCAAAACGATCTTGACAGATTAGAGAGATGAATGGCAAAACTAACACAATGAAGTTCAACAGGGACAAATGCAAGATACTCCACTTTGGCAGGAAAAAACGAAATGCAAAGATACAGAATGGGGGACAATGCCTGGCTCAAAAGCAGTACGTGTGAAAAAGATCTTGGAGTCCTCGTGGACAACAAGTTAAACATGAGCCAACAATGTGATGTGGCGGCAAAAAAAGCCAATGGGATTTTGGCCTGCATCAATAGGAGCATAGTGTCTAGATCTAGGGAAGTCATGCTCCCCATGCTCTATTCTGCCTTGGTTAGACCACACCTGGAATATTGTGTCCAATTCTGGGCACCACAATTCAAGAGAGATATTGACAAGCTGGAATGTGTCCAGAGGAGGGCGACTAAAATGATCAAGGGTCTGGAGAACAAGCCCTATGAGGAGCGGCTTAAGGGGCTGGGCATGTTTAGACATGATAGCAATGTATAAATATGTGAGAGGAAGCCACAGGGAGGAGGGAGCAAGCTTGTTTTCTGCTTCCTTGGAGACTAGGACGTGAACAATGGCTTCAAACTACAAGAGAGGAGATTCCATCTGAACATGAGGAAGGACTTCCTGACTGTGAGAGCCGTTCAGCAGTGGAACTCTCTGCCCCGGAGTGTGGTGGAGGCTCCTTCTTTAGAAGCTTTTAAACAGAGGCTGGATGGCCATCTATCAGGGGTGCTTTGAATGCAACATTCCTGCTTCTTGGCAGAATGGGGTTGGACTGGATGGCCCAGGAGGTCTCTTCCAACTCTTTGATTCTATGATTATATCCACCTGTGTTGTTCTCCTAACTCCTTTTCGCTGGCTGGGTGAGACATCTTACTTTGTGGTAGGCTGGGCAACCATGGCTCTGTGAAGCTTGCCATGCCATGATCCAAACTGCGTTCAGTTTTCAGATTTATTCGGTCATAAAACTGTCACGGTTATATTGGCCTAAGAGTTAATGCTTCTGACTCAAAGCCAGGCGGAATACATTTTAGCTCGGAGCCTTTGCAATATCCATCTCTTACATATATCAGCTCTCTCATTAATTCTCCAGGCCATTGCTATAAATCCATGGGCATCTGCAAGGCTTTGTGCAATGGGAGGCATACAAATTCGAAAAAAAATATGCAGATTGGGCAACATTTGAGCTGGCTTCCTAGCACTAAGCTGACGGAGAGCCTTTCCCTTGTCCCAGGATGCCTTTATATTACAGCTGCTTAACAGGGTGATGGATGCCCCGTCAGCCTCCAAAGTCTGGGAAAAACTGAATGAGGCGCTTCCTTGAAAATGCAAAATGCTAATGCCCCTCTTTTCGACAAACGCCTGACTCGGCTTATTTGGCGAAATTGCAATCGGATGCATTTTAAATGCAGCGCAAGGTTATCTTGAAAGGTCACCTACTTGCATATATGGATTTGCACCTACCAACCCATTCAGAAAGATTGCTTTATGGATAATGTAATTTACATAGAATCATAGAATCCTAGAGTTGGAAGAGACCTCAAGGGCCATGCAGTCCAACCCCATTCTGCCAAGAAGCAGGAAAATTGCATTCAAAGCACCCCTCACAGATGCCCATCCAGCCTCTGTTTAAAAGCTTCCAAAGAAGGAGCCTCCACCATACTCCAGGGCAGAGAGTTCCACTGCTGAACGGCTCTCACAGTCAGGAAGTTCTTCCTCATGTTCAGATGGAATCTCCTTTCTTGTAGTTTGAAGCCATTATTCCATTGCGTCCTAGTCTCCAGGAAAGCAGGAAACAAGCTTGCTCTCTCCTCCTTGTGACTTCCCTTTACATATTTAGACATGGCCATCATCATGTCTCCTCTTTTACTTCTTCTTGGCAGAATGGGGTTGGGCTGGATGGCCCATGAGGTCTCTTCCAACTCAATGATTCTATGATTATGGCAAAATAGTTGTACTCTTATCTAAATAGCCTCCTGAGATGTGAACTTAACAGTCCTGATGGATTTAAGGGAAATGTTAATGTGTGAGTATGTGTGTGTGTGTATATAATTGTACTATGCCTTGCAGCCCTGTTATCCCTGTTAATTTGGTTCTCTCTCCCCCCCCCCCCCCCCCCCCCCCCCCCCCCCCGCTCTCTCTTGCCTTTGCAGTGGGAACGCCTCTGGTTCTTAATCCTCACCTTTTCTTTCATCCTGACCCTGGTCTGGTTTTATTTCTGGTGGGAAGTTCACAATGACTACAATGAAATCAACTGGTGAGTAACGAGCGAACTGGGTCTTTGTGGGCACTTTTTCTTCCAAAGGTTGATGATATAATATTGTTTATCCAAAGTTCTACCATGTTGATCCTGCAACCCACATCATTCTGGGCACCACAATTCAAGGAGGAACTTGTGAACATTTCCAGAGAAGGGTGACCAAATTGGTCAAAGGTCTGGAAACTATGAATCCCTCTGAGGAGCAGCTTAGGGAGCGGATGAGGCTTAGTTTGGAGAAAAGAAGGCTGAGAAAAGGGGATGTGAGAGGCAGGTTTAAATTTAGGAAAGGATGCCACATTGATGACATATGCAGGAGGCAAGGTGGAACTGTCCCCTGGCCCCCTCTCTCTTCACTCTGACACAGAAGGCAGTTGGTGCTGGAGAGAGGGGGTCCCCAACTGATGACATATGCAGGACACAAGGTGGAACTGTCCCCTGGCCCCCTCTCTCTTCACTCTGACCCAGAAGGCAGTTGGTGCTGGAGGAGGGGTCCCCAACTGATGACATATGCAGGAGACAAGATGGAACTGTCCTCTGGTACCCTCTCTCTTCCCTCTGGCCCAGAAGGCAGTTGGTGCTGGGGGGAGGGGTCCCCAACTGATGACATATGCAGGAGACAAGATGGAACTGTCCCCTGGCCCCCTCTCCCTTCACTCTGGCCCAAAGTGGCAGTTGGTGCTAAGGAGAGGGGGTCCCCAATTGATGACATATGCAGGAGAGAAGGTGAAACTGTCCCCTGGCCCCCTCTCTCTTCACTCTGACCCAGAAGGCAGTTGGTGCTGGAGGAAGGGGTCGCCAACTGGTGACATATGCAGGAGACAAGATGGAACTGTCCTCTGGTACCCTCTCTCTTCCCTCTGACCCAGAAGGCAGTTGGTGCTGGGGGGAGGGGTCCCCAACTGATGACACATGCAGGAGACAAGATGGAACTGTCCCCTGGCCCCCTCTCCCTTCACTCTGGCCCAAAGTGGCAGTTGGTGCTAAGGAGAGGGGGTCCCCAATTGATGACATATGCAGGAGAGAAGGTGAAACTGTCCCCTGGCCCCCTCTCTCTTCACTCTGCCCAGAGCGGCAGTTGGTGCTGGGGGGAGGGGTCCCCAACTGGTGACATATGCAGGAGACAAGATGGAACTGTCCTCTGGTACCCTCTCTCTTCCCTCTGACCCAGAAGGCAGTTGGTGCTGGGGGGAGGGGTCCCCAACTGATGACACATGCAGGAGACAAGATGGAACTGTCCCCTGGCCCCCTCTCCCTTCACTCTGGCCCAAAGTGGCAGTTGGTGCTAAGGAGAGGGGGTCCCCAATTGATGACATATGCAGGAGAGAAGGTGAAACTGTCCCCTGGCCCCCTCTCTCTTCACTCTGACCCAGAAGGCAGTTGGTGCTGGAGGAAGGGGTCGCCAACTGGTGACATATGCAGGAGACAAGATGGACCTCTGGTACCCTCTCTCTTCCCTCTGACCCAGAAGGCAGTTGGTGCTGGGGGGAGGGGTCCCCAACTGATGACACATGCAGGAGACAAGATGGAACTGTCCCTTGGCCCACTCTCTCTTCACTCTGACCCAGAAGGCGGTTGGTGCTGTGGGGAGGGGTCCCCAACTGATGACATATGCAGGAGACAAGGTGGAACTGTCCCCTGGTACCCTCTCTCTTCACTCTGACCCAGATGGCAGTTGTGGGGAGGGGTCCCCAACTGATGACATATGCAGGATACAAGATGGAACTGTCCCCTGGCCCCCTCTCTCTTTCCTCTTGCACAAACAGAGGCTGGATGGCCATCTGCTGGGAGGGTTTGGATTGTGCATCACTGCCAGGCAGAATAGGGATGGACTCCGGATGGCTCTGGGGGTTGTTTCCTAGAACTTTATCAGTATGATTCCTTCTGCGGAGGTTTTTGGATGACCATCTGTCAGGAGGGCTTTGATTGTGTATCCTTGCCTGATAGAAGGGGTTGGACCGGATGCCCCACGGAGTCTCTTCCAGTTCTATTATGCCAACCTTCTGCACTGTGGATACAGAGTTTTTGCCAGCAAGGCTCCTCTTTAGTTTATAACGCTTTATCATTTTCTCCGGGGTGCCTTTTCCGTCCCTTTGCACAACCTGCACAACTTGCCTGGAATCTCTTTGAGCGAGGGGAGGCCGACAACCTAAATAAATATGCCACCCACGCCTTCGCAATCAGACATCGGATGTCTGCAGAGGCAGGGCTGGCATTAAAAATAGCACTGTGCGGTCCCTGGTAAGATAATCAGGGAGGAAATAGCAACGGAGCAGAAGAGCCGTTATTACCACTAAGCCCATCTTTGGCGAGAGAGGAAATGTCCTTTCCCAAGAGCTTAGGTGTTAAGGACCTCACAGGTGTGCTCTCAGATACCTGGCCCTACTAGGGGACCCCAGAAGCATTTTTTTGCAGTGTGTTTTGTGCAAAACTTAACTAGGTTTTTTTATATGCATGCTTTTGTGCAGAAATACATTTAATTTTTTTGCAGAAATAAATTCTTTACCAAGCCGGCTCTTAGGAATTGTGGAAGTTGAAGTACAAAACACCTGGAGAGCCGAAGTTTGCCCATACCTGCTTTAAATCGTTAACTATTGTTTTCAGAATAAAATTGAGTGAAATGTATACGGGGGAAACCCATTCACAATTGTCAAATACGTTCAGAATTACACACACACACACAATTTACCACCTAATTTATGGAGCCCCCAGTGGCACAGTGGGTTAAACCGCTGAGCTGCTGAAATTGCTGATTGAAAGGTTGATGGTTCAAATCTGGGGAGCAGGGTGAGCTCTCGCTGTTAGCCCCAGCTTCTGCCAACCTAGCAATACGAAAACATGCAAATGTGAGTAGATCAATAGGTACCACTTCTGCAGGAAGGTAAGGGCACTCCATGCAGTCATGCAAGCCACATGACCCTTGGAGGTGTCTATGGACAACGCTGGCTCTTTGGCTTAGTAATGGAGATGAGCACCACGAGCATCAAGGGGAAACCTTTACCTTTAACTTCCACCTAATTTACCCAGAAATGTAAACTACAAGGGAAAAAAACCTAAGACGAATAAGTTTATAGACAAATAAGGTATTCGTAACTCTTATATTTTATTAAAATCGAATGCATTGGTAACCCAACAATCTCTTTATTTTTGGCTTCCTCACTGTTGTTATGGAATATTTTCCCATGGCAATATAAAGCAACATTGGTAGTTTCTTAACTAGGATAAGACTTAATTCAGGATCGTATTGTTTTTAGCATTGTTAGCATTGTTAGTTGCTTTGAGTCACTTAAAAGATGAAGAGACTCAAATGAAACTGGCTATTATTATTATTATTATTATTATTATTATTATTACTATTACTATTACTATTATTATTATAAACACCACAAGATGAGTTCACAGCAGACACTTTGCTGGCTGTTGAATTGGATCACATGTCGGACACTTCCCAAGTGTCTAGGACTCTGTGATATATCAGGGAATAATGCGTGCAGATCCCAGTAGGGTGGCCTTCTACAGCTGGCAGATAGTATTTTGTCAGCACCAATTGTGTTTAAGTGCAAGCCAAGGTCTTTAGGCACTGCACCCAGTGTGCCGATCACCACTGGGACCACCTTGACTGGCTTGTGCCAGAGTCTTTGCAGTTCGATCTTTAAATCCTCATATTGTGTCTGCTTTTCCAGTTGTTTCTCTTCAATCCTGCTGTTGCCTGGGATTGCAACATTGACGATCCACACTGTTTTTAACACAATTATGAGGTCAGGAGTATTGTGCTCCAATGTCAGTCTGAATTAGGAAGTCCCAACAACCTAAATAATAACAATAACAGCAACCTTAATAATAATAATAATAATAATAATAATTTTTATTTTTATTTTTATTTTATTATTTAAATAAAAATATTATTATTATTATTTAGGTTGCTGTGAGTTTTCCAGGCTGTAGGGCCATGTTCTAGAAGCATTCTCTCCTGACATTTCACCCACATCTATTGCAGGCATTCTCAGAAGTTGGGGGATCCCTCAACCTCTGAGAATGCTTGCCATAGATGTGGATAAAATGTCAGGAGATAATGCTTCTGGAATGGTACCATACAGCCCAAAAAACTCACAGCAACCCAGTGATTCCGGCCATGAAAGCCTTTGACAATACATTATTATTATTTGAAACACAACAAAATGAGTCTACAGCAGACACTCTGCTGGCTGTTGTATTGGATCACACATCAGATACTTCCCAAGTGTCTTGGACTGTGTGATGTATCGGCGAATAGTGCGTGCAGATCCCAGTAAGGTGGCCTTCTGCAGCTGGCAGACGGTAATTTTGTCAGTGCCGATTGTGTTTAAGTGCAGGCCAAGGTCTTTAGGCACTGTACCCAGTGTGCCGATCACCACTGGGACCACCTTGACTGGCTTGTGCCAGACTCTTTGCAGTTCGATCTTTAAATACTATTATTATTATTATTATTATTATTATGCCACTTTTTCTACCTTAGACTCATAAATATTCTGAAAAACCTGGATATTCCCCAGTAGAACATATTAATCAGGCCCATAAATAACACTATGTAACACAAGTTTTGTTCCTGGGTTATCAATGTCATTTTCTAATTGGTTCTATCATAAAATCATGGAAAACATTTATTACACTACAAAAACTTTGTTTTTGCGGGACATCCTGCAGTACATTTTGCTTTGGTGTTTCAATGAATGTCTCATTGAGTCCCAACCAATTCAACCTAGTTTGTGGCAGCCACAAACACGAAGGTTCTGGAGTAGAACAGGAAATAACACTTTCAAACCAGGAACAGAAATGTTTCAAATTTTGTTCCATTGTGCAATCAAATCTGCAAAAGCCAGGCTGCAAATGTGAAGGAGTCAGAGCAATCGCCTTTTTGGGTGGCCAGGTCTCACCACTTTAACATTTGAACTGGAAGTTGGAGAAGATTCACTACCTCTCTGACATCAGACACACCAGCTTGCCATTGCCTGCACCATCTCTGATATTTTGCTTAGAGGTCTTCCCTCCGAAACTCTGGAGTTTAAGCTTATCGCTCTCTGTATGTTCTTTGCTCCTTCAGCCAGAGAATAATGACACACCTGTTCCATCAAATTGGCACGGAAAAGATAATGTCAAAAACGAGGTCGTTGTGTCTTCATGAAGACCATGTTGGTCTCAGAAATGTGCACACCGCTGGCACTCGGTGGCCTCATTATTGTGTGAGCGGGCACCCTGCGGTGACACCGGCTGCCTTCTGCTTGTCGCTGTCCTCTCCTGAGCAAGTCATCGGCCTGACTCTTGTCTCCCAGGCTGAGAAGGATCTGCTTCATTGAGGCTCTCTCCAATCAGCTCCAAACATCTGAAATAGCTTTCCCTTTTGTGGTTTGATTTGACCCCTGAATGTGGGCTCAGCGAGGTTTCTTTTTTCAAATTAATATTGGGTTTATTGAGCTTCACTATTTAAATGCAAATTCTGACATTTTCCATCTGGGAAGCGATGGGAGAGGGGTACCTACGGTGATACCAATTTATGTGTGTACCAAATGCTTTTAAACATGGTACATTGTTTTTTCTGAATGCGTCAGGGACCAGCACCAAAAAATCATAGAGTTGGAAGAGACCACTAGAGCCACCCAGTCCAACCCCCCGAGCATACTGGAAAACACAATCAAAGCATTTCCAACAGATAGCCATCCAGCCTCTAGTTAAAACTTCTAGAGAAGTAGACTCTATCAGATCCTAAGGCAGCGGAACAGCCCTTACCATCAGGAAGTTCTTCCTAATAAAAACACGGCAGCAGGAAAAATCCAATACACAAACCTGGAGCTTGGCAAAAACTTGGTACATGAAACTAAGAGCACTTGAAAGCAAGACCGTCATGAAAGTCCAACATTGACCCAACTGAGACAACCCTTTCCCATGAATCAATATAAAATATTTCCAGATCCCAAAATTGAAAGAAAAGCATTCTCTTGACCTTGCCAGCAGATAAAGACTTTTTATCTCTGAACTGATCTTCTTTGCGCCTGAGCACTCCGCCTCTGTTCACAAAAGCTTTGCTTTCTATCTATACTCTCATTATTTTGACTCTCATTAACTTCTGCACCCGAAAAATAATCTTCAGACAGTTGCTCAGAGAAAGACTGTGAAGGGCTTCTCCCAAGAATGTGGCCTTGGGAATCTTCCTAAGACAGCTCAGGCCTCTCGTCTGAGCTTAACTCAGGCCTAGGCAAACCCTCATTCCTACTGCCAACAGACCCAGTCCCACAATCAGGAACATCATCCCCATTCCCATCATGAACCGGGTTGTGGCACAGCTGGTTGGGAGTCAGCTGCATTGAAATCACTACTAACCGAAAGATCATGAGTTCGAAGCCAGCCCAGGTCAGAGTAAGCTTCCCACCATTTGTCTAGCTTGCTGTTGACTTTTGCATCTTGAAAGACAGTTGCATCTTTCAAGTAGGAAATTTAGAAACCATTTATGCGGGGAGCCTAATTTAACTAATTTACAATGCCATAAAAATCTCCAGCAGTGTGCAAAAGAATGAGGAAGTATTCAATCAGTGTCACAAGTGGATGGTGAAGTGACAGCTCCCCTGACAGCCAGAATTCAAACATACCTTCATGAAGCTGGAAAGTTGAATAGCCTCTGTGTAGCTGTCTGTTTATGTTGTGTGTCTATGGCATTGAATGTTTGCCATGTATATGTGCATTGTGATCCGCCCTGAGTCTCCTGTGGGTATTTTGTCGTGTCAAGGCAACCAGTCAATTGTATTACATTTCTAACAGAACAAAACAAGCAAACAGACAAAATACACAATCTGCGAGATTGGTAGTTGATTAAATGTCCTTTGACCAGTAGCTGGCCACTTGGAGTGCTTCTGGTGTTGCTGCAAGAAGGTCCTCCATTGTGCATGTGGCAGGGCTCAGGTTGCATTGCAGCAGGTGGTCATTGGTTTGCTCTTCTCCACACTCGCATGTCGTGGATTCCACTTTGTAGCCCCATTTCTTAAGGTTGGCTCTGCATCTCGTGGTGCCAGAGCACAGTCTGTTCAGCGCCTTCCAAGTCACCCAGTCTTCTGTGTGCCCAGGGGGGAGTCTCTCATTTGGTATCAGCCATTGGTTGAGGTTCTGGGTTTGAGCCTGCCACTTTTGGACTCTCTCTTGCTGAGGTGTTCCAGCGAGTGTCTCTGTAGATCTTAGAAAACTATTTCTAGATTTAAGTCGTTGATGTGCTGGCTGATACCCAAACAGGGGATGAGCTGGAGATGTCACTGCCTTGGTCCTTTCACTATTGGCTGCTACTTCCCGGCGGATGTCAGGTGGTGCAATACCGGCTAAGCAGTGTAATTTCTCCAGTGGTGTAGGGCACAGACACCCCGTGATAATGCGGCATGTCTCATTAAGAGCCACATCCACTGTTTTAGTGTGGTGAGATGTGTTCCACACTGGTCATGCATACTCAGCAGCAGAGTAGCATAGCGCAAGGGCAGATGTCTTCACTGTGTCTGGTTGTGATCCCCAGGTTGTGCCAGTCAGCTTTCATATGATATTGTTTCTAGCACCCACTTTTTGCTTGATGTTCAGGCAGTGCTTCTTGTAGGTCAGAGCACGGTCCAGAGTGACTCCCAGGTATTTGGGTGCGCTGCAATGCTCCAGTGGGATTCCTTCCCAGGTAATCCTCAGAGCTCGGGATGCTTGTCTGTTCTTGAGATGAAAAGCATGTCTGTGTTTTAGATGGGTTAGGGATCAGCTGGTTTTCCCTGTAATAGGCAGTAAGAGCACCTAGAGCTTCGGAGAGCTTCTGTTCTACCACCTCAAAGCTCCCTGCTTGAGCAGTAATGGCACGATCATCAGCATAGATGAAACTCTCTGTCCCTTCTGACAGTGGCTGGTCATTTGTGTAGATGTTGAACATGAATGGAGCGAGCACGCTTCCCTGAGGCAGGCCGTTCTTCTGTTTCCGCCATCTGCTTCTCTGGCCCTGGAACTCAACAAAGCAGCTCCTGTTTTGTAGCAGCTTTCCTTTCCGGTGAGGTGGTAGTCCTTTGTGATATTATACATTTTTCTCAGGAGGAGGCGGTGGTTCACAGTCTCATAGGCTGCTGACAGGTCTTTGAAGACAGCTCCTGTGATCTGCTGCCTTTCAAAGCCATCTTCTATGTGCTGAGTCAGGTTCAGCACTTGCGATGTGCAGATTTTGCCTTCCCTGAAACCAGCTTGCTGTGGGATGGAATATAAATACTGTAAATAAATAAATAAATAAACATCAGACACAATCACTGGTTGAACAGGCTGACATAAAACACACCATGGGAAAGTCATAAACACTCAGCCACATAGCACTTCGTGATAGGTTTGCCATAAAAGTGGCTACCTAAAGAATTGTATTCTCTTATATATGGTCTTCCATTGTGTGGAAATGTGTGGTGCCCCATGCTCCGTCATCCAAGATGCGCCATCCATGTTTGTTTCAGTTCAAGCATTCCCTTTCTCCCTTTTGTTTTGGATGAGAAAAGGACGCTTTGCTAATCCTTCGCCCAGTCTCTCAGAGCTTTGAGAGCATTAAATGCCTGTGTCTAATCTCTTCTCTCCATTCTCTCTTTTTTTATCCTTCAGGTTTTTATACAATAGAATGGGATACTGGAGTGACTGGACCATTCCAATCCTCGTCACCACGGCTACTGGCTTCACATATATCACAGCTTTATTGGTAAGAGGGTTAACGCTGCCATGCCACCTGAATTCCCAACCAAATATTTCTCGCTAAATCTAGAAGCACAGCATTGCATTTGTCCTTCTAATGGAACGCATTTGGAGGCGCTCTGAGGCTTTGATTTGTGTGTAACGTTGCGTTTTGTAGGGCTGTAGAAAGGACTTAAGGTTTTAGAAAGCAAGCAAGATTTTAATCTATGGGGTTGAAATGAGCATGGAGGGAAAGGTCAGCAGCATTCACTCTGTGCACAGATTCCCATTTACATGAGATAAAACATAGCCTGATATTTCCCAACAAATTGCTGTTTATGCATTTTTTAAACATTTGCTCTGGTTTTGTACTCTGACTTATTTTCTGTAAGACACCCTGAGTCCTGTTTGGAGAGGGGGTAGGATATAAATAAAGATTGGGTTGCTGTGAGTTTTCCGGGCTGCCTGACCATGTTCCAGAAGCATTCTCTCCTGATGTTTCACCCACATCTATGGCAGGCATCCTTAGAGGTTGTGACGTCTATGCCGTCGTGCCTGGGGGCTATAGTTTATATATTATTTATTTACTTTATTTATTTCTCAGCCCTTAGGTGACTCAGAGCAGTTAACAACAAACAGCAGCAAAGATTCAATGCTAACAACATACAAACCATATAAAAACAGTTAAGGCAGTAATACACTAAGCCAGTGTTTCTCAACCTGGGGGTCGGGACCCCTGAGGGGTCGCGAAGGGGTGTCAGAGGGGTCGCCAAAGACCATCAGAAAACACAGTATTTTCTGTTGGGGGTTCTGTGTGGGAAGTTTGGTCCAATTCTATCATTGGTGGGGTTCAGAATGTTCCTTGATTGTAGGTGAACTATAAATCCCAATATCTACAACTCCCAAATGTCAAAGTCTATTTTCCCCAAACCCTATCAGTATTCACATTTGGGCATATTGAGTATCCGTGCCAAGTTTGGTCCAGATCCATCATTGTTTGAGCCCACAGTGCTCTCTGGATGTAGGCGAACTACAACTCCCAAACTCAAGGTCAATGCCCACCAAACCCTTCTAGTATTTTCTGTTGATCATGGGAGTTCTCTGTGCCAACTTTGATACAATTCCATTGTTTCTGGGGTTCACAATGCTCTTTGTTTACATGTTAACTATAAATCCCAGCAACTACAACTCCCAAATGACAAAATCAACCCCCCTCCCCCCCCCCGCCAACCCCACCAGTATTCAAATTTGGGCATACCGGGTATTTGTGTCAAATTTGCTCCAGTGAATGCAAATACATCCTGCGGATCATTATTTACATGGCGATTCATAATGTTCGGGTTATGTTTGGGGGTCACCACAACATGAGGAACTGTATTAAGGGGTCGCGGCATTAGGAAGGTTGAGAACCACTGCACTAAGCAATTAACATCAATAAACATCAATCACATCAATAAGTGACTCATTAGCGTCTCATAACTGAAATCATAATCCAAGTTCGTCATCCGT
Source organism: Anolis sagrei ordinatus (assembly GCF_025583915.1). NCBI lineage: Eukaryota > Metazoa > Chordata > Lepidosauria > Squamata > Anolidae > Anolis > Anolis sagrei. The sequence continues at coordinate 274,375,532 of NW_026846588.1, read as the reverse complement.
TAATCCGATTTCCTATGATTCATTGTATTTCATTGCACTGCCTATTCAAACGCCTGTTCAAATAACCAAGTTTTTACTTTCTTCCGAAATGCCATTAGTGAGGGAGCCGATCTAATATCTGTGGGGAGGGCATTCCACAGCCGAGGGGCCACCACTGAGAAGGCCCTGTCCCTCATCCCCGCCAACCGAGCCTGAGTTGCTGGCGGGATCGAGAGCAGGGCCTCCCCAGAAGATCTTAAAGTCCTAGTGGGTTCGTAGGCGGAGATGCGTTCGGATAGGTAACTTGGGCCAGAACCGTTTAGGGCTTTATAGGCCAACGCCAGCACTTTGAATTGTGCCCGGTAGCAAATTGGCAGCCAGTGGAGCTGGCGCAACAGAGGAGTTGTATGCTCCCTGAGTGCCGCTCCTGTTAGTATCATGGCTGCCGAGCGTTGGACCAGTTGAAGCTTCTGAGCAGTTCTTAGTGAAAGAAACATGGACGTGGCATCTTTTCCCCAGGGGATTGCTTCTTGCCCTCCTTTAGAGAACTGGAACTCTCAAGGAGCAAGACAGTATAGATAACTCGAAATAGTCTTTATTGTTCACAATGAGTTATCTTCCTTAGGCATAAACTTGATATTCAAAGGGGGTAAAGAAAAGTCTTTGGAGTCTTGGGTCCAAGGAGCTTTCCAGCTGAGAAGCTTTCCAAGTTCCCTCTTTTCTCAATGGCTGTGAAAGTCGGAATATTCACAACCTCAGTCCAATAGCCTATATTTAAGGCACAAAGTCTTCCTCTTGATGCCAAAGGACTGGTTTGAAGGCGCTTAAGATTCCTCAACGTCCAGGGTGAACTGGGCATGAAGCATGAATCTTAAGAGTACAAACTGAAGAATTGGTGATAAGAGATGACTTGACTGAGGGCTTTAGAGCCAAGCCTTTCTCACGTCCATCTGCTGAGTTGTTCGAGGGTGGAATGAAAAAGAAAGCACTGCCCTCCTCCCCAGGAAGGGGTGGAGCCAAACAATTGGGCTGGGGGAGCAATTCAACCCGTACAAAACAACATTGATAGAAAGCAGTAGATAGCCAAACAATTCAACTGTACATTCACATTCACGCAGCGTCACAATGTCTGTTGGAAACTTGGCAAGTGGGGTTTATATATCTGTGGAATGTCCAGGGTGGGAGAAAGAACTCTTGTCTGCCGGAGGCAAGTGTGAATATTGACATTGGCCAGCTTTATTTGCATTTAATGGTCTTCTGTGCTCTCAAATAACATACTGTGTTCATCAAGTGCTCTGCTCCGGCTGACTTCTCTGGTTGAGTTAGTCTGCAGTGCCTTTCATGGTCCTTGATTAGTGTTTGGATGCTCCTTTTGGTGGTTTCTATGTAAACTCCCTGGTGGCACAGCAGGTTAAACCACTGAACTGCTGAACTTGATGACCGAAAGGTTGGCAGTTCGAATCTGGGAGTGGGGTGAGCTCCCGCTGTTAGCCCCAGCTTCTGACAACATAGCAGTTTGAAAACATGCAAATGTGAGTAGATCAATAGGTACAGAATGGGGGCCGTGTGGCTCGAGAACAGTACATGTGAAAAAGATCTTGGGTGCTCGTGGACAACAAGTTAAACATGAGCCAACAATGTGATGCGGCTGCAAAAAAAGCCAATGGGATTTTGGTCTGCATCAATAGGAGCATAGTGTCTAGATCTAGGGAAGTCATGGTCCCCTTCTATTCTGCCTTGGTCAGACCACACCTGGAATATTGTGTCCAATTCTGGGCACCACAATGCAAGAGAGATACTGACAAGCTGGAATATGTCCAGAGGAGGGCGACTCAAATGATCAAGGATCTGGAGAACAAACACTATGAGGAGTGGCTTAAAGAGCTGGGCATGTTTAGCTTGCAGAAGAGAAGGCTGAGAGGAGACATAATAGCCATGTATGAATATGTGAGAGGAAGTCATAGGGAGGAGGGAGCAAGCTTGTTTTCTGCTGCCCTGGAGACTAGGACACAATGGAATAATGGCTTCAAACTACACCTGAACATGAGGAAGAACTTCCTGACTGTGAGAGCCATTCAGCAGTGGAACTCTCTGCCCCGGAGTGTGGTGGAGGCTCCTTCTTTGGAAGCTTTTAAACAGAGGCTGGATAGCCATCTGTCGAGGGTGCTTTGAATGCAATTTTCCTGCTTCTTGGCAGAATGGGGTTGGACTGGATGGCCCATGAGGTCTCTTCCAAGTCATTCTATGATTTTATACCACTTCTGCAGGAAGATAAGGGCGCTCCATGCAGTCATGCTGGCCATGTTACTTTGGAGGTGTCTATGGACATCGCTGGCTCTTCAGCTTAGAAACAGAGATGCGCACCACCTCCCAGAGTTGGACATGACTAGACTTACTGTCAGGGGAAACTTTGACCTTTGCTTTTATGTAGACTTGTCCATAGCTGCATGGTATATGGTAAACTCCTGCAGAGGCGAGAGGATCCCTCTTGTCCTTTGCTGAACGTAGCATTTGTTGGATTTGATGAACATTTGATGAACCAACCTTGGACACAGCATATTATTTGAGAACACAGCAACGCTGGACCACTCTAACAATCACCATGTTGGACTACACAGAGAAGCCATTGAAATCCACAAGCATGTGGACAATTTCAACCTATTGATCTACTCACATTGTTGTTTTCGAACTGCTAGATAGACAGACGCTAGGGCTAACAGCAGGAGTTCATCCCAACCTGTGGCTTTGAACTGCCAATCTTTTGGCAGTTTAATCTGCTGTATTACTGCGGCCCTTATTCATCAATGAAACATAAATGGATTTTATGTTTAGATATGGGTTCCCAAGATACCTAATTTTGCATGTATATGCAAAAACAAGTATTCCAAAACCAGAAAGAAATCCTCAACCCCAAACACTCCCAAGCATTAATGAATCTATATAAATAAAAATGTAATGTTCGTTTGTGGGATTAACATAACTCAAAAACCATTGGATGAATTGACACCAAATTTGAACACAAGACACCTAACAACCCATTGTATGTCCTTCATTCAAAAAAATTGATTTTGTCATTTGGGAGTTGTAGTTGCTGGGATTTATAGTTCACCTACAATCATTCTGAACTCCACCAACGATGGAATTGAACCAAACTTGGCACACAGTTCTCCCATGACCAACAGAAAATACTGGAAGGGTTTAGTGGGCAGTGTCCTTTGGTTTTGGAGTTGTAGTTCACCTACATCCAGGGATCACTGTGGACTCAAACAATGATGGATCTGGACCAAACTCTACATGGATACTCAATATTCCCAAATGTGAACACTGGTGGAGTTTGGGGAAAATAGAATCTTGACATTTGGGAGTTGTAGTTGCTGGGATTTATAGTTCACCTACAATCAAAGAGCATTCTGAACTCCACCAATGATGGAATTGAACCAAACTTGGCACACAGTTCTCCCATGACCAACAGAAAATACTGGAAGGGTTTGGAGAGCAGTGTCCTTTGGTTTTGGAGTTGTAGTTCACCTACATCCAGAGATCACTGTGGACTCAAACAATGATGGATCTGGACCAAACTCTATACGAATACTCAATATGCCCAAATGTGAACACTGGTGGAGTTTGGGAAAATAGAATCTTGACATTTGGGAGTTGTAGTTGCTGGGATTTGTAGTTCACCTACAATCACAGAGCATTCTGAACCCCACCAATGATAGAATTGGGCCAAACCTCCCACACAGAACCCCCATGTGGGCCACAGCAACGTGTGGCAGGGGACGGCTAGTCTGTAATAGAATATCTGCTGCTTCCAGATGTAATTTTGAGCTCAAAGACACCAGGGACTCAAGTCTTCTCAGATCTGGAGTCCTGTAGGTATATTAGACTACAACCGGCTGAGGGGGAAAAGGAAAGGGTCTGAGGCTGTTAGGAATGGTGGGAGTTGGAGTCCAAAACATCTGGAGGGTCGAAGTTTGCCCATGCCTGATCTGCACTGTAGAATTCATGCACTTTGACATTACTTTCAAGTTCAATGCTATGGAAACATTGGAGTTGTACTTTTACACGTTCTTTAACCTTCTCTGCTAAAGAGTGCTGGTGCCTCCCCAAATCCCAGGAATCCGTATCATTGAGTCATGGCAGTCAAAGTGGTGTCAAACTGCATTAACTCTACAGTGCAGATGAACCTTTAGTCTTCAAAACCTTGTGCTATCAATTTTCTGCTCTCAGCTACATCCCTTTGCATACTAACAAACTGTCATATTCATTTTTTCCCAGATTTTAGCTCTGTGCCACATAGCCGTAGGACAACAAATGAACTTGCACTGGATCCACAAGGTAAGTTGCTATTGTAAACCAAAAGCTATATTGTTGAAGGCTTTCATAGCCAGAATCACTGGGTTGTTGTGAGTTTTCCAGGCTGAAAGGCCATGTTCCAAAAGCATTCTCTTCTGACATTTCGCCCACATCTATGGCAGGCATACACAGAGGTTGTGAGGTCTGTTGGAAACTAGGAAAATGGGGAATGTCCAGGGTGGGGGGAAAAACGGTTATCTGTTGGTGGTAGGTGTGAATGTTGCAACTGGTCACCTTGATTAGCATTGAATAGCCTAGCACAGTGTTTCTCAACCTGGGGGTCGGGACCCCTGAGGGGGTCGCGAAGGGGTGTCAGAGGGGTCGCCAAAGACCATCAGAAAACACAGTATTTTCTGATGGTCATGGGGATTCCATGTGGGAAGTTTGAGCCAATTCTATCGTTGGTGTTCAGAATGTTCTTTGATTGTAATGAACTATAAATCCCAGCAACTACAACTCCCAAAAGTCAAGGTCTATTTTCCCCAAACTCCAACAGTGTTCACATTTGTGCATATTGACTATTTGTGCCAAGTTTGGTCCAGATCCACCATTGCGCGAGTCCAGAGTGCTCTCTGGATATAGGTGAACTACAACTCCCAAACTCAAGGTCAATATCCACCAAACACTTCCAGTGTTTTCCGTTGGTCATGAGAGTTCTGTGTGGCAAATTAGATTCAAATCCATTGCTGGTGCAGTTCAGAATGCTCTTTGATTATAGGTGAACTATAAATCCCAGCAATTACAACTCCCAAATTACAAAATCAATTCTCCACCACCCCCACTAGCATTTACATGTGGTTGCATTGGGTATTTGTGCCCAGTTTGGTCCAGTGAATGAAAATACATCTTGCATATCTGATATTTACATTATGATTTATAACAGTAGTAAAATGACTGTTATGAAGTAACAAAAAAACAAAACAAACAATGTTATGGTTGGGGGTCACCACAACATGAGGGACTGTATTAAGGGGTTATGGCATTAGGAAGGTTAAGAACCACTGGCCTAGCAGTTTTCAAGGTGTAGCTTTTTACTGCCTGGTGGAATCCTTTGTTTAGAAGTGATTCGCTATGCCTGATGGTTTCTTGTCTGGAGTTCCCCTGTTAGCCTGAAGAAGAGAAGGCTTAGAGGAGACATGATAGCCATGTATAAATACATAAGAGCAGGGGTGGCTCGTCCATTACGCGAAGTAAGTGGTCGCAGAACACTTTTTTTGCCAGGGGCGCAGAGGCGCCTCTGTAAATGCCCCTCGACTGCCAATTGAGGAGCGCCCCCTCAGTTCACAACAGCCCTAGCAGTCCGGGGGGAGCCTCTGCTTTCTTGCCTCGCTGCCGGGCGATCCTCTTCCCAAAGGGGCCGGGCCCTTGAGCCTCGCCTAGCCCCTCTCGTTCCTGCTCCACCCGGCCACCGGTGCGCGAGCAGAGCCGGCGCTCAATCGTTCTCCGCGTTCGATCCCTTCCCCATGACCGGCTCCCTTTCCCGATCCCCTGGCGCTCCACCCGCCTCCTCTCCTCTCCCCAATCCGCGGGTGGGCCAAGGGGCGGAGCCGCCGCGCCTGGCCGCTTTGGGTCCGGAGGCGTGTCTGAAGACCCCAGCGTGCGCACCAAAAGTCGCCTCTTCTCCTGACTTTCTCTTCAGCCATTGGGACCAAGAGAGAGAGAGAGAGAGAGAGAGAGCCCCTCCGGCTGGAGGTATCTCCCACCTCCGCTCCCTCCTTTGTTTTTGCGCCTACCTTCAGGAAAGGTGGGCATCTCCACCCTCTGTCTCTCTCTCTCTCTCTCTCTCTCTCTCTCTTGGTCCCAATGGCTGAGGAGAAAGTCAGGAGAAGAGGTGACTTTTGGTGCACACGCCGGGGTCTTCAGGCACGCCTCCGGACCCAAAGCGGGCCAGGCAAGGGAGCAAATGCGGCAAGTGTAGTTACTGGGATGTATAGTTCACCTACAATCAAAGAGCATTCTGAACTCCACCAATGATGGAATTGAACCAAATATGGCACACAGAACTCCCACGACGAACAGAAAATATATATCAATGATTGGTGGGGGGGGAGGCGCCAAAATACTGTTTGCTTACCATTGAAAATTACCTAGGGCTGCCTCTGCATAAGAGGAAGTCATAGGGAGGAGGGAGCAAGCTTGTTTTCTGCTGCCCTGGAGACTAGGATGGAAGCCAGTGGAACAATGGCTTCAAACTACAAGAAAGGAGATTCCACCTGAACATGAGGAAGAACTTCCTGACTGTGAGAGTTGTTCAGCAGTGGAACTCTCTGTCCCGGAGTGTGGTGGAGGCTTTTTCTTTGGAAGCTTTTAAGCAGAGGCTGGATGGCCATCTGTTGGGAGTCCTTTAAATGCGATTTTCTTGCTTCTTGGCAGAATGGGGTTGGACTGGATGGCCCACAAGGTCTCTTCCAACTCTATGATTCTGAGGCTCCAAGATCTCTTACGCATGGACTGTTTTCAAGCCAGGTGTCACCCATCTGATGTGACCAAAGTGCATAAATTGTGATGTACGGTGGCTATGAAAACCAAGGAATCCTGCAGAAGTGCTCTTTCACCACTAACTTTTGTTTCCATCTCCAGCATCTCTTTCTGCAGGAGATGTTCCCAATATTTGGATGCTGCCCGGCAACTTTCAAAGCTGCCGGTGTATCTGGGTGGATTGTTTTACTCTTGCTCCCAATCCTCTTGTCTCCAAATGAGAATCACATCTGCTTGACAAAAGGAATCCAGTCGCCGATAAGATAAAAGGAACAAGACAGGTCCTTCATTCTGAGTGACGTTAAGGGCGAAACAGTCTGTCCTCCCTGCCAAAGCATTCGGGAAAATGTCTTTCTTCCCGATAGAATCTAGCCCAAAGTAAAACTCATTAGGTTAAGCCAGTGCAAAGAAAGTTATTGCGAGCGCTTTGCTATTGAACTCTAAAAAGCCAATTTTGAGAATAATTTAATGTCATTTCCCCTTCCCTCTCCTCCTGTGTTTTTAAAAGAGAGGTCATCCCATCAATCTTTCCGTTCTGCTCTTTTCCTCACTCCAAAGAAGCAGCCGAAGGGCTTTCAAATTCATTTTTAAAGATTTTTTTTTTATTGTATGGACTTAGTTTGCAAAGACTTGGAAGTTTCAACTTTTTGGACTATAGTTAACCTGATATAGCAGTGGTTTTCAACCTTCCTAATGCTGCGACCCCTTAGTACAGTTCTTCATGTTGTGGTGACCCCCAACCATAACATTATTTTTGTTGCTATTTCATAACTGTAATTTTGCTGCTGTTATGTATCGTAATGTAAATATCTGATATGCAGGATGTATTTTCATTCACTGCAACAAATTTGGCACAAATACCCAATATGCCCAAATATGAATACTGGTGGGGTTGGAGAGGGAATTGATTTTGTCATTTGGGAGTTGTAGTTGCTGGGATTTGTAGTTCACCTATAATCAAAGAGCATAGCGATAGAATTGAACCAAACTTGGCACACAGAACTCCCATGGCCAACAGAAACTTACTTACTTACTTGCTTACTTACTTAGGCAACCCCTCATAGCCCGAGGATGATGGTCCTCCAAGTCTGGTGTCTTGGCAGTGGGTCCGAAGGTGGCTGTGGAGTCCTATTATTGATCTACATGTTCTCCCACAGTGAGAACATTGGTTTCCAGATGGAAGGTGGTCCCAGTCAGGGTTGGATCGATGTGCCCTCCTCTTGGCATGTTTCTCCCTTTCTCCCTCCATTCGTTCTTCTTTGAATCCTGCAGCACTGCTGGTCACAGCTGACCTCCAATTAGAGCATTCAAGGGCCAGGTCTTCCCAGTTCTCAGTGTCTATGCTACAGTTTTTAAAGTTGGCTTCAAGCCCATCTAAAAATCTCTTTTCCTGTCCACCAATGTTACATTTCCCATTCTTGAGTTCAGAGTATAGTAACTGCTTTGGGAGAAACATGCCAGAAGAGTTTGGTGGGACTTGACATTGAGTTTTGGAGTTGTAGTTCAGCTACATCCAGAGAGCACTGTGGACTCAACCAATGATGGATCTGGACCAAACTTGGCATGAATACTCAATATGCACAAATGACACTGGTGGAGTTTGGGGAAAATACATCTTGACATTTGGGATTTGTAGTTGCTGGGATTTATAGTTCACCTACAATCAGAGCATTCTAAATCCCACCAACAATAGAGTTGGGCTGAACATCCTAACAATGGCTTCAAACTACAAGAGGAGATTCCATCTGAACGAGGAAGAACTTCCTGACTGTGAGAGCCGTTCAGCAGTGGAACTCTCTGCCCCGGAGCGTGGGGGAGGCTCCTTCTTTGGAAGCTTTTAAACAGAGGCTGGATGGCCATCTGTCAGGGGTGATTTGAATGCAATATTCCTGCTTCTTGGCAGGGGGTTGGACTGGATGGCCCATGAGGTCTCTTCCAACTCTTTGATTCTATGATTCTATGATTCTAGGATCCCCATGACCAACAAAAAATACTGGGTTTTCTGACCCTTCTGACACCCCCTCACTACCTCCCCAGGGGTCCCGACTCCCAGGTTGAGAAACACTGAGATAATTATAGTACAATCATGAACAGCAGCCGGTAGACTGTTAGGAATTGTGGGAGTTGAAGTCCAAAACCCCTCGAGGGCCAAAGTTTGCCCATGCCTGGTCTAGATCCATTACCTTCAATGGCAAGCCATTGCAATTATACCTTCTGTCCCAGCAGAAATAGTCTAAAATGGGAATCAATCAGTGCACATGTTCCTGCTTATCTCTCTTTTCTGAAATCGAAATAATCTCCTTCCTGCTCTAAGTTACCCACATAGAATCATAGAATCAAAGAGTTGGAAGAGACCTGGGCCATCCAGTCCAACCCTATTCTGCCAAGAAGCAGGAATATTGCATTCAAATCACCCCTGACAGATGGCCATCCAGCCTCTGTTTAAAAGCTTCCAAAGAAGGAGCCTCCACCACACTCCAGGGCAGAGAGTTCCACTGCTGAACTGCTCTCACAGTCAGGAAGTTCTTCCTCATGTTCAGATGGAATCTCCTTCTCTTGTAGTTTGAAGCCATTGTTCCGCGTCCTAGTCTCCAGGGAGGCAGAAAACAAGCTTGCTCCCTCCTCCCTGTGGCTTCCTCTCACATATTTATACATGGCTATCATGTCTCCTCTCAGCCTTCTCTTCTTCAGGCTAAACATGCCCAGCTCCTAAGCCGCTCCTCATAGGGCTTGTTCTCCAGACCCTTGATCATTTTAGTCGCCCTCCTCTGGACACATTCCAGCTTGTCACAGTTCATTGTCATATCAAAACAGAGCCAAACTTGATTAGTTTTAAACTGATGTGTTCTCAAAACAAACCAAGATGACAATCCACATTTTGATCAAAAGGTCATTTTCGTAGAAGCACATATATAATGACATCTCTTAACACTTTTTAAATTGCAGATTGGGTTGGTGACGACCTTGATATCGACCGTCGTCACGATGTGCTCGATAGCCCAGCTGTGGGACGATGAGTGGGACATGGTGGTTATATCACTACAGGTAAGTATCTTGAAAAATGAGGGGAATTAAGGGAAATATGCCCTGACGCCTTTCATCTGTGGAAAGGAAGAAAAGAAAGTTGAATCTCCATTCCTTGTGTGTCTTTCATTGAACAAAAGAACGACACGTGAATGTTGATACCAGGGCAGCCATCCTACCTGCTACACCACATCTTTCCCTGACCTGGCATAACTTTAGGGGTGAAGCTAGTTTTGTGGGATTTTTCTCCCTATAAGCTGAACTTTTCAATATTTATTTATCGTGTCAGTGCAACCAGTCGGTTATATTACATTTCTAACAGAACAAAGCAAAAAAAATAAAATACAAAAATTGTGAGTTTGATAGTTGATTAAATGTCCTTTGACCAGTATCTGGCCACTTGGAGTGCTTCTGGTGTTGCTGCAAGAAGGTCCTCCATTGTGCATGTGGCAGGGCTCAGGTTGCATTGCAGCAGGTGGTCAGTGGTTTGCTCTTCTCCACACTCGTATGTTGAGGATTCCACTTTGTAGCCCCATTTCTGAAGGTTGGCTCTGCATCTCGTGGTGCCAGAGCGCAGTCTGTTCAGCGCCTTCCAAGTCGCCCAGTCCTCTGTGTGCCCAGGGGGGAGTCTCTCATTTGGAATCAGCCATTGGTTGAGGTTTTGGGTTTGAGCCTGCCACTTTTGGACTCTTGCTTGCTGAGGTGTTCCGGCGAGTGTCTCTGTAGATCTTAGAAAACTATTTCTAGATTTAAGTCGTTGACGTGCTGGCTGATACCCAAACAGGAGATGAGCTGGAGATATCTCTGCCTTAGTCCTTTCACTATTGGCTGCTACTGCCCGGCGGATGTCACGTGGGGCAATACCGGCTAACTTTTCAATAGAAACATGCATACTTCATCCTCCCTGGCTGTGGTTGTCATGGCAATGCTTTGAGCCTAGCTATCTTTTCTGTGTCGGCAGGTACCTGGCTTCTTCCCCCCCCCCCCCCCCCCGAATGGACCAATTTGAACTCTGGTTTGTTTTGGTTTCTTTGTAATTTTGGAGCTCTTTTTCTTGCCAGCACAGTGCGAAACACAAGAAGGAAAGCTGGGAGGATGGGATCTGTGGTTGCCATGGAAAGAAACAAGTACCAGAAAGCCTGCGGGATGGCAAACACTTTGTCATCCATTAGCAGCCTGTATTTCGATTTTCAAAAACCTGGGCACCCTTTTTCCTCCCTTCCTATGCTCTGAATTGAAAGGGAAAAGGTGATCGAGAACCCACTCTTCCACATCTATTGCATTTTGCATTGAAGTGCTGGTGTTTGGTCACTGTTGTATGTCTGCCTGTTCAGCTGTGATTGTGTCTGATAATCAAGTTGCTTTGGATGATGGGAATGACAATGATGTTCATGTTCAAGCTGATTTACCTGATGGAAATTTATTTATTTATTTATTTATTTAACATGTCAGTTATGTATCGTTATTTATCAACCAGACAATTGTATTACATTTTAAACAAATTTTTGACAAACAGACAAAACAGAGTTTGTAAGCTTGGTAGTTGATTAAATGTCCTTTGACCAGTATCTGGCCCCTTGGAGAGACTCTGGTGTTGCCGCAAGAAGGTCCTCCATTGTTCATGTGGCAGGGCTCAGGTTGCATTGCAGCAGGTGGTCAGTGGTTTGCTCCTCTCTGCACTCGCATGTCATGGATTCCACTTTGTGGCCCCATTTCTTAAGGTTGGCTCTGCATCTTGTGGTGCCAGAGCACAGTCTGTTCAGCGCCTTCCACGTCACCCAGTCTTTTGTGTGCCCAGGAGGGAGTCTCTCATTTGGTATCAGCCATTGATTGAGGTTCTGGGTTTGAGCCTGCCACTTTTGGACACTTGATTGCTGAGGTGTTCTAGTGAGTGTTTCTGTAGATCTTAGAAAACTATTTCTTGATTTAAGTCATTGACGTGCTGGCTGATACCCAAACAAGGGATGAGCTGGAGATGTCTCTGCCTTGGTCCTTTCACTATTGGCTGCTACTTCCTGGCGGATATCAGGTGGTGCAATACCGGCTAAACAGTGTAATTTTTCCAGTGGTGTAGGGCGCAGATACCCCGTGATAATGCGGCATGTCTCATTAAGAGCCACATCCACTATTTTAGTGTGGTGAGATGTGTTCCACACTGGGTATGCATACTCAGCGCTAGAGTAGCATAGCGCAAGGGCAGATTATTATTTATTATTTACTTTATTTCTATACCGCTTTTCTCAGCCCTTAGGCGACTCAAAGCGGTTTACACAACAATGCAAAATATCACAAAACAGTATAATGCAATTAAAACAGATTATAACATCAACAATTAACATCAGTATAACAATCATAACACCTCAACAATAAAATCAGAATCCACTCTCATTATCCATTGTTCCGTATTCCTATGTTCAATTTCACAGTTTAGTCAAACGCTTGTTCGAATAGCCAGGTCTTCACCTTCCTCCGAAACGCCAACAGCGAGGGGGCGATCTGATCTCTGCAAGTAGGGCATTCTTCACTGTGTCTGGTTGTGATCCCCAGGTTGTGCCAGTCAGCTTTCGTATGATATTGATATCATACGAATGATATTCTAGCACCCACTTTTTGCTTGATGTTCAGGCAGTGCTTCTTGTAGGTCAGAGCATGGTCCAGAGTGACTCCCAGGTATTTAGGTGCGCTGCAATGCTCCAGTGGGATTCCTTCCCAGGTGATCCTCAGAGCTCGGGATGCTTGTCTGGTCTTGAGATGAACAGCACATGTCTGTGTTTTAGATGGGTTAGGGATCAGCTGGTTTTCCCTGTAATAGGCAGTAAGAGCACCTAGATCTTCGGAGAGCTTCTGTTCAACCATCTCAAAGCTCCCTGCTTGAGCAGTAATGGTACGATCATCAGCATAGATGAAGCTCTCTGTCCCTTCTGGCAGTGGCTGGTCATTTGTGTAAATGTTGAACAGGGGACGCCCGGATGTCTTGCAATCCTGCAAGGAGGCTTCTCTCATTCCCCCCCCCCCCCATGGAGATGAGGATGCTGTTCATCAAGATGTTCCTGAAGGGAATGAGGATGATGGTCTGTTTCCTGGGCCTGGTTTTGGACATGTGGGGTGTGAATGCAGTTTAGATGATGGGTCACAGAGGCCTGTATTTCTGGAAAAGGATTCTCAAGGTCTTGAGCTTGGGAAAGGCTCTGTGCCCCAGTTCCCCGGTCAGTTATCTCCAGGTGAAGATTTTTATGAAGCCTTGCAGTGAAGCCTTGAACAGGAAAGTGTTTTTAACCAGCGAAGACAAACAGGACAGTAGTTGCAGCACTCAGCCAGATTACAGCAGAAGTTAGAAGTGAAACCAAAATTGAGAAAAAATCCTTTCCTAGCTGTTTGGGAAATAGGGCAGGGATATAAGTGCCAAGTACAGAATCTAGATTCAGATGAAGCAATGTTGGATCCATGTTAAGTTCTTCATGCCAAGTTCTTGGACTCTTGTCTTTGTTTGATTCATGAATTAATTTTATTTATTTATTTATTTACAGTTTTTATATTCCGCCCTTCTCACCCCGCAGGGGACTTAGGGCGGATTACAATGTACACATAGATGGCAAAAATTCAATACCAAAGACACACAACACATATAGACAGACAGTCAGAGGCTATTTAATATTCCACTTTTCTGGCTGCCAGGGGAGCTGTCGCTTTCATAGTCCATCTGCGACACTGATGAAGTACTTCCGCATTCCCCGCATGCTTTTGCTGGGGTGCTTTGCTGGAGTCTTTTTTATGGCCTCGTAAATTAGTTAAATTAGCTTCCCCACACATAGTTGGTACCTAATTTTCCTACTTGACAGATGCAACTGTCTTTTGGGTTGCAAAGGTCGACAACAAGCTACACAATTAGTCGGAAGCTCACTCCAACCCAGGCTGGCTTCAAACTCATGACCTTCGGTCAGAAGTGATTTTAATGCAGCTGACACTCAGCCAGCTGTGCCACAGTCCCGGTGAATTAAGTGCCTTTGCTGTTATTTGCCTTTGAAATCAAGTATCTAGTTTAATGGATTTTTTTTACTATTTCTCTTTGGACTAATTGTTCCTATTTCTTCCTAATCAATTGGATTACTTTTTAATGTGGATCGCTTTTATTTGCTTTGGCTTATATTACCCTCAATAAACTGCTTGCTATTTTAACCCATCTGTCTGCTCTGGAGTGCAACAGTTACAAATTGAGCAGATTATAAGTCGTGTTTTGTGTAATGGGATAGATTTTGCCGGATTTTTTAAAATATTGTTATTATATAATACATAACAGTATAAAAAGTATTTACAAACAAATGCCATCTGCAGCCCTTAAAACGTCACTAATCTAGGAAGACGTGAGCAACCGGAAGGATTATTGCTAATGCAAAACAAAGCAGCAGGATGAATTAGTTTACACAATGCTCAGTGTAAAGGGTGACTTTTCACAAAGCTCTCAGGACTCTTTCTTCCTCCAAGAGCAAAGTAAGGAAATTCAAGAGCAAAGTGAGGACCTCACTACCTCTGAGGATGCTTGCCATAGATGCAGGCGAAACGTCAGGAGAGAATGCTTCCAGAACATGGCCATATAGCCCGAAAAAACCTACAATAGCCCAGTGATTCCGGCCATGAAAGCCTTCGACAATACATTGTTTTTCTTGCTGTGTTATCTTTTGTTGAGTCAAAAGCCTCTCTGTGGTAGAACTGCAATTGAAGAGATAGTGCTGCTTTAATGGGGCTATAGCCCAGGCATGGGCAAACTTTGGCACTCCAGGTGTTTTGGACTTCAACTCCCGCAATTCCTAACAGCCTCAGGCTCCTTCCTCCCTTCACTTAAGTGGCTGAGGGGGAAAAGGAAGGGACTGGATGTTGTTAGGGATTGTGGGAGTTGAGGTCCAAAACAGCTGGAGGGCCGAAGTTTGCCCACGCCTGGACTATAGAATCAAAGTCAATGGACCTTAGTGGCCACCCAATCCAATGCAAGAATTGTGCATTTTATGGCAATATTATTGGCAAATAAACTTAACTCTGGGTTGTTGTAGGTTTTTTTGGGCTTTATGGCCATGTTCTAGAACAGTGGTTCTCAACCTTTCTGATGCCGCGACCCCTTAATACAGTTCTATATGTTGAGCTGACCCCCAACCATGAAATTATTTACGTTGCTACTTCATAACTGCAATTTTGTTACTGTTAGGAATCATCATGTAAATAACTGATATGTAAGATGTATTTTAATTCAGTTGATCAAATTTGGCACAAATACCCGATACGCCCACATTTGAATGCTGGTGGAGTGGGGTGGGGGGACTGATTTTGTCATTTGGGATTTATAGTTCACTTACAATCAAAGAGCATTCTGAACTCCACCAGGAATGGAATTGAACCAAATTTGGCACACAGAACTCCCATGCCCAACAGAAAATATTGGAAGGGTTTGGTGGGCATTGACCTTGAGTTTGGGAGTTGTAGTTCACCTACATCCAGAGAGCACTGTGGACTCAAACAATAGATCTGGACCAAACTTCACATTAATACTCAATATGCCCAAATGTGAACACTGGTGGAGTTTGGGGAAATTAAAGCTTTGTATTCAGGAGTTGTAGTTGCTGGGATTTATAGTTCACCTACAATTAAAGAGTCCCTTGAACCGCACCAATGATAAAATTGGTCCAAACTTCCAATACAGAACCCCCATGACCAACAGAATGTACTGGAGGGATTTGGGATGAATTGACAGTGATTTAGCGGAGATGTAGTTCACCTTCCACCTTACTGATGGGTCTTTGGTGACCCCTCTGACACCCCCTCGCGACCCCCCCAGGGGTCTTGATCCCCAGGTTGAGAAACGCTGTTCTAGAAGCATTCTCTCCTGACGTTTTGCCTGCATCTACGGCAAGCATCCTCAGAGGTGCATGCTATCCTCACTACCTCTGAGGATGCTTGCCATACATGCAGGCGAAACATCAGGAGAGAATGCCTCTAGAACATGGCCATATAACCCGAAAAAACCTACAACAACCCAGTGATTCCGGTCATGAAAGCCTTCGACAAAACTTAACTCTGTGTTGGTACCTTCGCCTTCTGAGGCTGCTTCAGTCATTGCTGAATATCTCTTATCTTCAGCAAGAGTTTCCAAATAGTTAGACAGAATGTGTTTCTCCTCCGTCTCCATCTGATACTTCTAATTCTGCCCTTTAGAGCAACACAGAACATTTTAAATATCTGAAGGAATGTCATCACAAGGAGGTTGAAGTGACCTTATTTTCTGCTGCTCAGGAGGACAGATGAATGGATTTAAATGATAAGAAAGAAGATTCTGATGAAACATTAGGGAGAACTTCCTGTTCGTCATTGTTATTCGAGTGTTGCACCCTAGCACTGGAACACCCTTCCACCCAGCACCACAACAGAGTCCAGGGATCAAATAACAACATGTTCGTTAAGAAAGTAGATAAAAAGGGGAAAAGAGGCAAATCCAAAAGTACAGTCAGAATAAATGCAAATTTGTTTCATAAAGATCGAGTAGACAGAACATATTGTAAAGAACAAAATTAACTTTCTGGCCTTGCATTGCACATTTTAGTGCAAATATTAAAGACACAAATAGTGTTCAATTCAGCAAGTTTTGCAGAATGTCATGCCCCAGTTCACTTCAAAAAGGAGTTAAAGATCAGTAGCAATAATCCAGAAATGCAAGGTTAAAGACCAAAATCATGGAATCCTAATTCACAGCATTAATCCAAAGGTATATTCATGAACATGAAAACAGGACAATTGTATTACATTTCTAACAGAACAAAACAAACAAACAAACAGACAGACAGACAGACAAAACACAAATTTTGCAAGCTTGGTAGTTGATTAAATGTCCTTTGACCAGTATCTGGCCACTTGGAGTGCCTCTGGTGTTGCTGCAAGAAGGTCCTCCAATGTGCATGTGGCAGGGCTCAGGTTGCATTGCAGCAGGTGGTCAGTGGTTTGCTCTTCTCCACACTCGCATGTTGTGGATTCCACTTTGTAGCCCCATGTCTTAAGGTTGGCTCTGCATCTTGTGGTGCCAGAGCGCAGTCTGTTCAGCGCCTTCCAAGTCGCCCAGTCTTCTGTTTGCCCAGGGGAGAGTCTCTCATTTGGTATCAGCCATGGATTGAGGTTCTGGGTTTGAGCCTGCCACTTTTGAACTCTTGCTTGCTGAGGTGTTCCAGCGAGTGTCTCTGTAGATCTTAGAAAACCATTTCTTGATTTAAGTCGTTGATGTGCTGGCTGATACCCAAACAGGGGATGAGCTGGAGATGTCACTGCCTTGGTCCTTTCACTATTGGCTACTACTTCTCTGCAAATGTCAGGTGGTGCAATACCGGCCAAACAGTGTAATTTCCCCAGTGGTGTCGGGCGCAGACACCCCGTGATAATGCAGCATGTCTCATTAAGAGCCACATTCACTGTTTTAGCATGGAGAGATGTGTTCCACATTGGGCATGCATACTCAGCAGCAGAGTAGCATAGCGCAAGGGCAGATGTCTTCACTGTGTCTGGTTGTGATCCCCAGGTTGTGCCAGTCAGCTTTCGCATGATATTGTTTCTAGCACCCACTTTTTGCTTGATCTTCAGGCAGTGCTTCTTGTAGGTCAGAGCATGGCCCAGGGTAACTCCCAGGTATTTAGGTGTGCCTTCAAAGGTAGATAGGCGTAAACAGGAACACGAATCAGGAATCTTGATGAAACAGAAACCATGAACTTGGAATCATGAATAGGAGAACTATCCCCAATAGCAATGTTGTCTCTTCTGAAAGACCTGTAACCAAACTAATTTAAGTCTGCCAAGGCACTCATGACATCGTCTTTAACACACCTGGACTTCAAAGCCCTATCTCTAATTCTTTGGGAATGTCTTAATTGCGTTCCTTGCATCCTGAGGTCTAATCTACACTCCCTTGAGAACTCTTCGGCTTCTTAAGGCCATTTCTCCAGGGAACTAGTAGTTTCACTTTCCCCTGTTGTCTAAGAGCAAGCTAGAGGATCCAAAACATCACTCTCATATATCTGCAATTCCCCCTGCACAGACTGCTCACTTGGAAACCCATCATCACACTCATGCTCAGTTTTGATGTTTTATACTTTTTTTTAATCAATGGCATTGAATTGTTGCCAACACTGTGAACTGCCCTGAGTCCCCTTTGGGGTTGAGAAGGGTAGTATATAAATACCCCAAATAAATAATAAATAAATCCTCTGAACATTCAGAGAAATCTTCTGATGCTTGCCTGACTACAACAAATGCTAGACCCTTTTTGTTGAAAATGTGTAAGTCGAATTTGAATGCATACTTCTCAGGAGTAGAGTGACAGATTCTTGTATTGGCAGAAGGTTATTTATTATTATTTATTTCAGAGTTTTATATAACAACCTTCTCACCTCTTTTGAGGGACTCAGACCAGTTTCCAACCATAAAAACACATACAATCGGTAAAAACATCATAGTTCATATTACAATAACACATTAAAACAACAAATATATCCAAAACTACAGTGGTCAGTCGTCATATTAAAAAAACAATTATATATCATCTTCCATCCATGTCTTAGGGTGTTGTCTCACTCATCAAAAGCCTGTCTCCATAACCACGTCTTCACCTGTTTCCTGAATGTCAGGATAGAAGGGGCGGTTCTGATCTCCGGTGGGAGAGAGTTCCAGAGTTGCAGGGCCACCACCGAGAAGGCCCTGTCCCTCATCCCCACCAGATGCGCTTGTGAGGCCGGTGGGACCGAGAGCAGGGCCTCTACAGACGATCTTAATAATCTTGATGGTTCATAGGGGAGAATACGTTCGGAGAGGTAAACAGGGCCGGAGTCGTTTAGGGCTTTATAGGTTAACACCAGCACTTTGAATTGTGCTTGGAAGCTAATAGGCAGCCAGTGGAGCTGGTGTAACAGCGGAGTGGTTGTGCTCCCTGTACCCAGCACCCGTTAGTAGTCTGGCTGCCGAGCGTTGGACTAGCTGCAGCTTCCGGGCATCTTCAGAGGCAACCCCACGTAGAGAGCGTTGCAGTAGTCTAAACGGGATGTAACCAAAGCGTTGGACTATCAAATCATAGAGTTGGAATAAGGTTGGACTATCGAATCATAGAGTTGGAAGAGACTCCAAAGGCTATCCAGTCCAACCCTTTTCTCTCATGCAGGAATATACAACCCAAGCCCTCCCAACAGATGGACATCCAGCCGTTATTATTTATTTATTTACAACATTTCTATGCTGCCCTTCTCAACCCCTGAGGGGGGACTCAGAGTGGCTAACACTGGCAACAATTCGATGCCACAATATCACAATAACAACAATATAAAACCATAAATACACAACAGATTAAAACAATAACATTAATTATACAATCATAGCCATTTCCGTTATCATAACAATCATCATATGATCTAGTTCAATGTCCAAAGTGCCATTGTGCCTGCTAATCAAAAAGCCTGGTTCCAAAACCTTGATTTCAGTTTTTTCCTAAAAGAAAGGAGGGAGGACGCCAATCTAATCTCGCTGAGGAGTGAATTCCACAAGCAGGGGGTCACCACCGAGAAAGCCCTGTCCCTCGTCCCCACCAGACGCGTTTGCGAGGCTGGTGGGACCAAGATCCACCGGTGGATCTTAAACTATGAGGCGAAACGTAGAGGGAGATACGTTCGGACAAGTAAGCTGGGTCGGAGTCGTATAGGGCTTTATAGGCCAAGACCATTGTCTATAAAACTACAGAGTAGAAGATTCCACTTCACTCTGAGGCATCATATTCCACTGTCAAACAGCTCTAACCATCATCAGGTGGAATTTCTTTTATCTCCTGTTACTACTTGTTTAGGCTGTAAATACGAAGGCGTTTTAACTACTTGACTCTCTTGTCTCTTTTTAGGCAACGGCTCCTTTCCTGCATATCGGGGCCCTTGTGGCTGTTACGGCACTCTCCTGGTTGATCTCTCTCCAGTTTGCAAGATCTGAAAGAGCCAGTGAGTAGCGGCTTTCTTTTTTTACTTGGCACTGAAGAGTGAGAATGACATGTAAGAGAAAAAAAAAAAGATCTGTTTCGGGTAGGAGCTTAAGTAGGATTTCAAGCAGCTTGACAGATCCGGGTGCTATTGTTTTTCTTTAATATAAACACTACATCGGGCTTAATGCACAGAGAAAGAGAAGGGACAATTCATCTAGATCTAGATCTAAGGAAGTAATGCTCCCCATGCTCTATTCCGCTTTGGTTAGACCACCTGGAATATTGTGTCCAATTCTGGGCACCACAATTCAAGAGAGATATTGACAAGCTGGAATGTGTCCAGAGGAGGGCGACTAAAATGATAAAGGTCTGGAGAACAAGCCCTATGAGGAGCGGCTTAAGGAGCTGGGCATGTTTAGCCTGAAGAACAGAAGACTGAGAGGAGACATGATAGCCATGTATAAATATGTGAGAGGAAGCCACAGGGAGGAGGGAGCAAGCTTGTTTTCTGCTTCCCTGGAGAAAGACTAGGACGCAGAACAATGGCTTCAAACTACAAGAGAGGAGATTCCATCTGAACATGAGGAAGAACTTCCTGACTGTGAGACCTGTTCAGCAGTGGAACTCTCTGCCCCGGAGTGTGGTGGAGGCTCCTTCTTTGGAAGCTTTTAAACAGAGGCTGGATGGCCATCTGTCGTGGGTGATTTGAATGCAATATTCCTGCTTCTTGGCAGAATGGGGTTGGACTGGATGGCCCATGAGGTCTCTTCCAACTCTTCTATGATTCTATGATTCTTGGGGGAAAATAGACCTTGACATATGCGAGTTGTAGTTACTGGGATGTATAGTTCACCTACAATCAAAGAGCATTCTGAACTCCACCAATGATGGAATTGAACCAAATATGGCACACAGAACTCCCACGACGAACAGAAAATATATATCAGTGATTGGTTGGGGGGGGGGGGGGGGGGGGGGTGTGCCAAAATACTGTTTGCTTACCGTTGAAAATTACCTAGGCTTTTTGCATGTTACAGGAAAAAGCTGTGGCTTTTATTGATCCCCTTTTTGGAGGAGTCTTTAATCTAATCGTGTTCCCCTTCCATCCTGCTTCCGCCTTCAGCCTCTCAGGTGCTGACATTTGCAGCCTACTTTGCGGTGGTCCTCGCTCTTTACCTTATCCCGCTCACCATCTCTTCCCCTTGCATAATGGAGAGGAAAGACCTGGGACCCAAGCCTGCCATTATTGGTCATGGTGGAGCACCCATGGTAAGTGGCATCTTATATTGCTCTGTCTATTATTTGTTTATTTGCAGCATTTATATTCCGCCCTTCTCACGCCGAAGGGGACTCAGGGCGGATCACAGAACACATACATGTATTTCTATCCCATCACTTCTCAACCCCGAAGGGGGACTCAGGACAGCTTACAATGGGCCCCATTATGAGGCCACTACATAACAATTACAATAATAAAACCACAATTGAACATAAATCATAGTCAAGCAATACATAAGCACAGTTAAAACTTGTGCGCTAGCTGCGCCCGTCCCTTGGGAAGTCTGACTTGGCCACGGTAGTCCACGCTCTGGTTACATCCCGCATAGACTACTGCAACGCTCTCTACGTGGGGTTGCCTTTGAAGACTGCTCGGAAGCTTCAAATGGTCCAGCGCTCGGCAGCCAGGTGGCTAACAGGAGCGGCACTCAGGGAGCATACTACTCCTCTGTTGCGCCAGCTCCACTGGCTACCAGTTTGCTACCGGGCACAATTCAAAGTGCTGCCGTTAGCCTATAAAGCCCTAAACGGTTCTGGCCCTACTTACCTCTCCGAACGCATCTCCTCCTATGAACCGACCAGGACATTAAGATCATCTGGGGAGGCCCTGCTCTCGATCCCGCCTGCATCACAGGCATGCACTGAGAACTGGGAAGCCCCGGCCCTTGACCGCTCCAGCTGGAGGTCAGCTGTGACCAGCAGTGCTGCAGAATTTGAGGAGGCACGAGTGGAGGGTGAAAAAGAGAAGCGTGCCAAGAGGAAGGCGCGTCAAGCCAACCCCGGCCGAGACCGCCTTCCACCTGGAAACCAATGCCCTCACTGCGGAAGAAGATGCAGAGCAAGAATAGGGCTCCACAGTCACCTACGGACCCACAAGAATATTGGAAGACAATCATCCTCGGAAAGCGAGGGATCGCCTAAGTAAGTAAGTAAGTAAGTGGCGGGGACGAGAGACAGGGCCTTCTCAGTGGTGACCCCTCGGCTGTGGAACGCCCTGCCTGCAGATATCAGATTGGCCTGCTCCCTGCTGGCGTTTCGGAGGAAAGTGAAGACCTGGCTGTTCGAACAAGCATTTGATTAAACAGTGTAATTGAACATAGGAATATGGAATAATGGATGATGAGACTGGATTCTGATTTGACTGTTGAGGCGCTAATGATTGTTATACTGATGTTAATGATTTATGTGATAATTGTTTTGAATTGCCCTATACTTATTTTGTGATATTTTGTACTGATGTTGTTCATCACTTTGAGTCGCCTGAGGGCTGAGACAAGCGGTATAGAAATAAAGTAAATAAGTAAATAATAAAATAAATAAGCAATCATTAAAAACAATAAAACAATCTTGTCAGCCATATTGTCATTCCAGTCATGGCCCTCTAAAGTGCTGCTTACATCTATTGTCTGAAAGCCTGGTCCCAAAACCATGCCTTTAATTTCTTTCAAAAAACCAGGAGGAGGGAGCTGATCTTACCTCCGTTGGGAGTGTGTTCCATAGGCGGGGAGCCACTGCTGAGAAGGCCCTGTCTCTCATCCCCGCCAGACATATTTGTGCTGTTGATGGGAGTGAGAGCAGGGCCTCCCCAGATGATCTTAGATTACGAGGTGGGACATAGGGGTGGATGCGTTCGGACAAGTAAGCTGGGCCAGAACTGTATAGAGCTTTATAGGTCGGAACCAGCACTTTGAATTAGGTTCGGAGATGGACTGGCAGCCAGTGGAGCTGGCATAACAGGTGGGTGGTATGTTACCTGTATGTTTCTCCAGTTAGTAATCTGGCTGCCGACCGTTGGACTAGCTGAAGTTTCCGAACCATCTTCAAAGGCAGCCCCACGTAGAGTGTGTTGCAGTAATCTATTTGGGATGTAACCAGAGTGTGGACTACCGTGGCCAAGGTACAGGAGCAGCTGGCACACAAGTTTTAACTGTGCAAAAATTCCCCTGGCCAGGCTCAGCAATGAATCCAGGATCACCCCCAAGCTGTATAGGCAGGAAGCAACCAGTTTTTGAAGCTGCAAAGCTATTCAGTGCTAATCAATCTGTCCAATTGCAACATTCACACTTGCCTCAAACAGACAAGAGTTCTTTCTCCCACCCTGGACATTCCAGACAGACAGACAGACAGACAGACCGACAGACAGACTGACCAACTGACTGACCGACAGACTGACCAACTGACTGACCGACAGACAGACTGACAGACCAACTGACCGACAGACCGACCGAAGACAGGCAGACAGGCAGACCGACAGACTGACCGACAGACAGACAGACAGACCGAACCACAGACCGACAGACCGACAGACAGATCGACAGACAGATTGACAGACCGACCGACAGACAGACAGACCGACCGACCGACAGACAGACCGACCTCACAACCTCTGAGGCTTTCTGCCATAGATGTGGAGAGAATGCTTCTGGAACATGGCCATACAGCCTGGAAAACTCACAGTAACAAAGTGACCTCACTTTGGTAGATGAGTCCCAAATGCTGACTCTTATATCTGTGTGCCTTGAGGCAGAGAGAAGCCGCGTGGTGCTCCTTTAAAGCCTCATGTTGCTCCCTTAAAGCATTAAAGACTTTTGGGAAGAAGAGCAAGGCACGAAGCAAAACACCTTGAGTTAAAGAGATTTGAGAAACAGAAGTGAAAAACAAGAAAGCAGGCATGCATATAGGGTTCCCTCTATTCCAAACTGTTCTATAGCAACCACGGGCAAACTTTGGCCCTCCAGGTGTTTTGTACTTCAACTCCCACAATTCCTAATAGCCAGGAGACTTTTAGGAATTGTGGGAGTTGAAATCCAAAATACCTGGAGGGCCAAAGTTTACCCATGCCTGCTCTATAGCAAATGTTGATGCTTTGTCACTTTCAGCAAAGGAATCATAGAATCCTAGAGTTGGAAGAGACCATCCAGTCCAACCCCCTGCCAAGAAGCAATAATATTTCATTCAAAGCACCCCTGACAGATGGCCATCCAGCCTCTGTTTAAAAGCTTCCAAAGAAGGAGCCTCCACCACACTCCAGGGCAGAGAGTTCCACTGCTGAACAGCTCTCACAGTCAGGAAGTTCTTCCTCATGTTCAGATGAAATCTCCTTTCTTGTAGTTTGAAGCCATTGTTCCATTGCGTCCTAGTCTCCAGGGAAGCAGAAAACAAGCTTGCTCCCTCCTCCCTGTGGCTTCCTCTCACATATTTATACATGGCTATCATATCTCCTCTCAGCCTTCTCTTCTTCAGGCTAAACATGCCCAGCTCCTTAAGCCACTCCTCATAGGGCTTGTTCTCCAGACCCTTGATCATTTTAGTCGCCCTCCTCTGGACACATTCCAGCTTGTCAATATCTCTCTTGAAGTGTGGTGCCCAGAATTGGACACAATATTCCAGGTGTGGTCTAACCAAAGCAGAATAGAGGGGTAGCATGACTTCCTAAGATCTAGACACTATGCTCCTATTGATGCAGGCCAAAATCCCATTGGCTTTTTTTGCCACCACATCACATTGTTGGCTCACCTGAATAAATCATTGGTTTTTTTTTCTCAAATAAAGCTTACTATTTTGTCTTCCTTCTTAGTTTTCTGCAAGCACCCGTCAAATGTTTCAGGAAGGGAAGGCAAATCCATTCACTCACAGACTGCCAGGCATCGGAACGTTGTTCGCAAACTATCTTTTCCTCCAGCTCCTTTTTCTCCACTTTGCTTTTAACAATACCAACAGGAGCGACATTGTTCTGGCCCTGCTTCAGATGCCTGACTCTCAGCCAAGTCTGTTTACTTCCCCTCACTCATTATCTTAATGCTTACTGCCAAAGGCAGTCTGTTAAAAGCAGCTAATTCTCCTACTAATACATGTTGATCTTTGGCTTAACTCAAACATATGCTCTGCGAAAGGAGTTGTGTACTGGCAGCTGTTGCAAGGCAAGAAGGGAGCCCTAATTAAAACCCTAAAGATTTGGCATGCCCTGAAATAGAAGATGTGTAGGCTTAATTGTGTGTGTGTTTTTTCCCTACCTTCAAGGTAAAGGTGACAAAGCCTCACAATTAATCTGGCAAACTTGAGTAATAGGATTGTAGAATTCCAAAGATGTTCAGCAAATGTGGTGCTGAGATGCCTCAAAAACTTTTTGCTGCTTGAGGCAAAGGGCAACATGGTGACCATTCTCAATTCCAAATGCAAAATATGGATTATATTAATACACCACACCTTGGTTCGGGAAAAATACAGTCCTTTTTATTGAATGATGAATAGAAAATAGATTGAAGTCCAAAGGTAAAAAAAAGCCAGAATGAAACAGCAAACAGCAATGTCCAGAAAGCTTGCAGAAAATCCAAAACAGTTATGTCCAGAAAACTCTCAATAGAAATCCACGTACAGATCAGCCCCTGCTAATCTCACTTGAAGCCAGAAATTCCCTTAGATACCAGACCACTGGAAACTGGAAAACCCAGGAGGTTTGTACTTGATACTAAATGATGCTTGGTCTGAGGAAATCCCCCTCAAGGGCACTCTTAAATCCGCAAAACGTATTCCGGCTAACTCTAATCTTTGTTTTCAGTTGTTGGATTCTCTCGGACCTACGTAAACATTGAGCCTCCCTGCGGTTCTGGCTTATCTCCGAGCTGCGGCTGTTATCATTGACCCAACCAGGTGTCAAGTTATCTTGCAAGCTCACGCCAGGAGGAAAAGGGAGTGAATTTTCTTCTCTCGGTCTGACATAAACTTTCTCATGAGAATTTGGCTTTTCCCTTGAAGTCTCTAAATCAAAGCCTGTAGGATTTTTACTGCCCAAAGTGTCTCCGTTTTGAACCTCGTCCTCATTGACCACTTCAGCCTCACTATCCAAACTAGGCCCATCAACCTTAGCATCAACATGCTAGGCGCTGGCGCTACACCCGTCACCACTGGTAAAGAGTCTGGGAATCCTTTTGGACCCTCTGCTGACGATGGAGGCCCAGGTCTCCGCCACTAGCAGAACCGCTTTTTTTCATCTGCAGCAGGCTAGACAGCTGGCCCCTTACCTGTCCAGGGATGACCTAGCTATGGTGATCCAGGCTATGGTCATCTCAAGACTGGACTACTGTAACGCCCTCACCATTGGCCTTCCTCTGTCGGTGATCCGGAAGCTCAAGTTGGTACAAAATGCAGCTGCTCGGCTTCTTGTGGGAATTCCGATGAGATGCCACATAACACCAATCTTACTGCAGCTGCATTGGTTACCAATTGAGCACCGGGTCACTTTCAAAGTGATGGTACTCACCTTTAAGTCCTTGCATGGTCTGGGGCCGATGTACCTGAGGGACCGTCTCACCCCCTACCAACCCCAGAGATCCCTCCGTTCTGAGGACCAAGATCTATTGGAAATTCCCAGTGTCAAGACCTTGCGTCTAACAGCAACCAAAAGCAGAGCCTTCACAGCAGTGGCACCATCACTCTGGAATACTTGCCACCTGAAGTCCATGCCTTGCGAGATTTATCAGCTTTCCGCAGGGCATGTAAGACATATCTATTTCGATGGGCCTTTGATCTCTTTTATATTGTTTTAAATTGTGTTCGATTTTAGCCTGTTCTTGTAAGCCGCTCTGAGCCCCAGGAGAGTGGCGGCATATAAGTTCAAATAATAAATAAATAAATAAACAAACATTGGCATCAGCATTAGGCAATACAATCAGAGATTCAGGCTCAGGTTCACACACATGCTGAGTCCCAACACTGATACTTTTTCTCTTACTGGAAAATTGCAATGAAAAGAACCTGTGCTTTAAAGTTATTGAAAAGTAATTCATAACACTGGCAGTTGACTTTTATTTCAATTGCAATTGCTGCCCATTGATCTAGCTCATAAGACAGATACCTCACCTTGTTTCATATTTGATCTGGATTGAGAAGCATCATTTATCTTATTTAGAGCTTGGAAAATCTAATTTCGTTGGACTCCAACTCCTCGGTTCCCCCAACTTTGAATAGATTTGGAGAGTGGTAGTTCAAAAATAGCATCTCTAAAGCAAAATAAAAGTTGAAAGATAGATGACAGCACATAGACTCCTGTGTTTATGAGTGTGTGAAATTAGCCCCAGGTTCAAAGTATTGAGATTTTTGTGGCTTGTTTTGTGTTTTCCAGGCTGGGATTTTCACTTCAAATGATCCCAGAAGACCTCTGAGATGCTTTTATAGCCCATTGTCTTGAAACTATGCCTAGAGCTGTGATCAATAGCACTTATTCTCATGCTCTTCTGGCTCTCTATTTCTGTATTTGTATTTTCTGCTTATTGTATTATGGGTGTAGATTCAGCTCCTTGGGATCAGTCCTTATTTACCTTCCAAGAACGGTTTAGGAAATATCTGCTATCTCCTTCTGATAATGACTTTATGGTCACTCTCAAGGTCTCCCTTTTCATCCCAACAGCAACGAAAACTTGTTCAAGTTTAATTGCTGATATTGCAGTTGATTGCTCTTATCTAATCTAATTTAATCTAATCTGATTATAGCATTCTTGTTGATTTCCAACATGTTTTAATTATATTACATTTTAATTGTATCAAATTATTTTAATATGCAAGGTCTAAATGCCATTTATTTAATGTTGCACTTTTATATTATACTAGCTGTCCCCTGCCATATGCTGCAGTGGCCCAGTCTGTGTATATGTGTCTTGTGTGTGTATATGTGTGTGTATATATTTGTGCATATGTGTATATATGAGTGTTTACTTACTTACTTAGGCGATCCCTCGTTGTCCAAGTAAGATTGTCCTCCAAGTGTGGTGTGCTGGCAGTGGGTACGTAGGTGACTGTGGAGCCCTATTCTTGACCTTTATGTTCTCCCACAGTGAGGACAATGCTTTCCAGGTGGAAGGCTGTTCTGGTCGGGATTGGCTTTATGTGCCTTCCTCTTGGCACGTTTCTTTCTTTCTCCCTCCATTCGTGCCTCTTCAGATTCTTCAGCACTGCTGGTCACAGCTGACCTCCATCTGGAGTGCTCAAGGGCCAGGGCTTCCCAGTTCTCAGTGTCTTTGCTACAGTTTTTAAGGTTGGATTTGAGCCCATATTTCAATCTCTTTTCCTGCCCACCAACATTATGTTTTCCATTCTTGAGTTCGGAGTAGAGCAACTGCTTTGGGAGATGGTGGCCGGTCATTCGGACAATGTGGCTGGGACAGCGGAGTTGATGGCAGAGAACCATCGCTTCAATGCTGGTGGTCTTTGCTTCTTCTAGCATGCTGACATTTATCTGCTTGTCTTCCCAAGAGATTTGCAGGATTTTCCAGAGGCAGCACTGATGGAATCGTTCCAGGAGTTGCATGTGACATCTGTAGATAGTCCACGTCTCGCAGGCATATAGCAGGGTTGGGAGGATAATAGCTTTATAAACAAGCACCTAGGTATCCCTATGGATATCCCGGTCCTCAAACACTCTCTGCTTCATTCGGAAGAATGCTGCACTCACAGAGCTCTGGCGGTGTTGTATTTCAGTGTCAATGTTGACTTTTGTGAAGAGGTGACTGCCAAGGGAGTGGAAATGGTCAGCATGTTTGCATATATATGTGTGTGGTTTGGTGCATGTGTTAGTGGATTTTTTTGGGGGTTTTTTGGCTTTTTAAAGTCTCTTCTGCTGTGTTTTTATGAGTGATAGGTACTCTTTAGGGAAGGCTGAGCGAAGGAAGATAGATGCTTTTGAACTGTGGTGCTGGAGGAATGTTCTGAGAGTACCTTGGACTGCGAGAAGATCCAACCAGTCCATCCTCCAGGAAATAAAGCCCGACTGCTCACTGGAGGGAAGGATAGTAGAGGCCAAGATGAAGTCCTTTGGCCACATCATGAGGAGACAGCAAAGCCTAGAGAAGGCAATTATGCTGGGGAAAGTGGAAGGCAAAAGGAAGAGGGGCCGACCAAGGGCAAGATGGATGGATGGCAACCTTGAAGTGACTGGACTGACCTTGAAGGAGCTGGGGGTGGTGACGGCCGACAGGGAGCTCTGGCGTGGGCTGGTCCATGAGGTCACGAAGAGTCAGAGACGACTGAACGAATGAACAACAACAACAGTTACTCGTTGGCCTGATAGGTGTATTCTGTCCAAATTTGGTGTCAATTTGTCCAGTGGTTTTTGAGTTATTTTTATACCACAAACGAACATTACATTTTTATTTATATAGACTAGCTGTTCCCTGCCACATTGCTGTGACTCAGTCTGGTGATCTGGAAAATAAAGTAATGAGAAAGTGTTGGTTTCTAATATATGTAATGTCTTTTTGCTTGTGGGTAAACAGTATTTCTTGCTGTTTCTTTGTCAGTGTTGATGCAGAGATTGTCTGGTTTGCCTACTCTGGAACATGCAACATATCATTGTCCATTAGGGGTCCCTTTCAAATCTATGATACTACATCTCTCTCTGTGTGTGTGAATCATATATATCTATCTATATCTATGGCTGGATGGCTCTTTGTCAGGAGGGCTTTGATTACGTTTTCTTGCCCTGTTGAAGGGAGTTGGACTGGATGGCCTTAAGTATGGTGGTTCTGTGTGGGAAGTTTGCCCCAATTCTGTCGTTGGTGCAGTTCAGAATGCTCTTTGATTGTAGGTGAACTATAAATCCTAGTAACTACAACTCCCAAATGTCAAGGTCTATTTTCCCTAAACTCCATCTGTGTTCATTCTATTTGGGCATATAGAATATTCATGCCAAGTTTGGTCCACATCCATCATTGTTTGAATCCAAAGTGCTCTCTGGATGTAGATGAACTACAACTCCAAAATTCAAGGTCAATGCACACCAAACCCTTCTAGTGTTTTCTGTTGGTCATGGGAGTGCCAAGTTTGGCTCAATTCCATCATTGGTGGAGTTTGGAATTCTCTTTGATTGTAGGTGAACTATAAATCCCAGCAACTACTACTCCCAAATGACAAAATCAAATTTTGAGTGATGGTGACTCGTTGGCTTGATAGGTGTATTGTGTCCAAATTTGATGTCAATTTGTCCAGTGACTTTTGAGTTAATACCAGAAACGAAAATTACATTTTTATTTATATAGATTTGTTTATTTGATATCCGAATGGTGGCTAAGTAGAGGAGAAGCCAGATGGTCAGGGGAGGGCAGGTAAGGTCAGGAACAAGAAAGGTCGTTCAAGAAGGGCTTAGGGAAAGGTGATTTGCTCGGAGGAGGAAGGAGCTTTGCAGGTAATGGCTTGAGGCATTTTGCTCCCTGAGGCAGAGCATCATAAAATCCCGCTCCTCATGTACCTGAGCCCAAAGGGCTTGGTTTCCCAAACCATTCTTGGTTTCCCAAACAAAAAATTCAAAACAATCCTCTTGCACCTCTCAATATTTTTCTGACATGTGTTTGTATGGAGATCACTTTGTTGTTTCATCCAAGTAGTGGGTTCAAGATAGCTGAAACAAAGACACTGCATGTAATGATTTTATGTTTTTACAGCAGTTTGGGGACAATACCAAGAAACAACATGGAGGGCTGCTTTAAATGTAGGTCTAGGACTCAAGCAGAGCAGGTCTTGAATCTTTGCAC
Source organism: Anolis sagrei ordinatus (assembly GCF_025583915.1). NCBI lineage: Eukaryota > Metazoa > Chordata > Lepidosauria > Squamata > Anolidae > Anolis > Anolis sagrei. The sequence continues at coordinate 274,344,917 of NW_026846588.1, read as the reverse complement.
AGCCATGCAAACACGTTGAGGGACCATGAGAACATCACACTCTTCTGACAGCCTCACTACCTCTGAGGATGCTTGCCATAGATGCAGGCGAAACATCAGGAGAGAATGCCTCTAGAACATGGCCATATAGCCCGAAAAAACCTACAACAACCCAGTGATTCCAGCCACAAAAACCTTCGACAAAACAATGGCAAACTTGTTCTTGGGTTGCTGTGAGTTTTTTGGGCTGTATGGCAAAGTTCCAGCAGCATTCTCCCCTAATGTATTGTTGAAGGTTTCCATGGCTGGAATCACTGGGTTGTTGTAGGTTTTTCAGGCTATATGGCCATGTTCTAGAAGCATTCTCTCCTGATGTTTCACCTGCATCTATGGCAGGTGAAACGTCAGGAGAGAATGCTTCTAGAACATAGCCATATAGCCCGAAAAACCTACAAGGGTCAGAATAAATATCAGTGGTGAAAGGGGGCATTTGTTCAATTTTTCTCTGTTTATCTTCAGACTGGCCACTCTCCAAATTTTTCTATTTCTTGTAACCACTTGTTTGTGTTGTTTAACGGATCCTCTATAAAGCACACTATATCATCCGCGAATGCGCGTACTTTGTATGAATGGCCTTTAGTCCTCAGCCCTAATAATTCCGTGTTTTTTCTTATGTTGGTTAGTAGTATCTCAAGGGTCAGAATATTAGGGGAGAATCTGGGTTGTTGTAGATGGCCATTCAGCCTCTGTTTAAAAGCTTCCAAAGAAGGAGCCTCTACCACACTCTGGGGCAGAGAGTTCCACTGCTGAATGGCTCTCACAGTCAGGAAGTTCTAATGTCCAGGTAGAATCTCCTTTCTTGTAGTTTGAAGCCATTGCTCCACGTCCTTGTCTCCAGGGAAGCAGAAAACAAGTTCGCTCCCTCTTCCCTATGACTTCCTCTCACATATACATGGCTATCATATCTCCTCTCAGCCTTCTCTTCTTCAGGCTAAACATGCTCAGCTCTTTAAGCTGCTCTTCATAGGGCTTGTTCTCCAGACCCTTAGAGAACAAAACCCTCTCCAACCTAGAGGGAGCCTCTAATCACTGCAGGAAGTATACTTTGCAGCTGTGGATAAGTGTACATGGGAACCCCCAAATGCAGCAAAATTGCTCAGAGTTAAAGAACACAAAATGCACTGCAGACTAATTTAACCAGAGAAGTCAACTGTAGTAGTGCACTTCATGAGCCAATCAGTCTGTTAGGAATTGTGGGAGTTGAAGTCCAAAACACCTGGAGGGAGGCCCGAAAGTTGCCGATGCCTGCTCAAAGAACCAAGGCTGGGTTCAAGTTCTTGGCTTGGCCTTTGCCTCCTGCGGTTTCTTGCACCTTGAAGCTTTTGGTGTTAGTAGGCAGGTAATTGCATCTCCGCTCCTGGGCAGCCCCTCCTGTGTCATCTCACGGCTGGAAATGATTTCCGGAGCTGAAACCAGCGGTGCCTCTCAGCAGGACGGAGAGCTCTGAAACCCCTTCTGCCACCTACTCAAATCTGTAATGTAATGGATTGTCCCACTTCTGCCTTTTAAATGAGACAAATCCCTTTCTTCCGGAACGGAGGCTTTTAAGGACTTCTTTCAGGCAGAAAGTGTTCTCCCCGGGTCACAAAGGCTTTCTAATCCTTCCCTCCTTTGTTCCATCTTCCTTTTTTCATGGATTAGAAGATAAAAGGTGTTTGTGGCATATTTGCTAGCAAATACATTTGTCTCTCTGCAACCACAGATTCTGCATCTATGGAGTGAACTCCTTAGGACTAGGAAATGTTTAAACTATTCCAAAATGCAAACCTTAATTTTGATATTTTTATAAAAGGGCTGTCATTTTATTCTACTATTGTATATTATGAAAAGTGAACACAGCTTTTATTGGCAAATGCTTAGAGCGTGGAAGGGCTCAGCCATTTGACCAGAGGCAAACTAATTCAAACCAATTCAATTGCCCCAGGCACTGCCAGGCCATCAAATGCTAATCAAGGTGGTCAGTTGAAACATTCACACCTAGCTCCAGCAGACAAGAGTCCTTTGTCACACCCTTGTCATTCCACAGATATATAAACCCTTTTTCCTAGTTCCAACAGACCTCACTACCTCTGGGGATGCTTGCCATAGATGCAGGTGAAACGTCAGGAGAGAATGCCTCTAGAACATGGCCATATAGCCCGGAAAAACCTACAACAACCCAGTAATTCAATGTATTGTCGAAGGCTTTCATGGCCAGAATCACTGGGTTGTTGTAGGTTTTTCATGTTCTAGAAGCATTCTCTCCTGACATTTCACCTGCATCTGTGGCAGGCATCCTCAGAGGTTGTGAGGTCTGTTGGAAACTAGGAAAATTGGGTTTATATATCTGTGGAATAATGTCCAGGGTGGGAGAAAGAACTCTTGTCTACCGGAGGCAAGTGTGAATGTTTCAATTGGCCACTTTGATTAGCATTAGCATTTGATTAACATTAGTTTTTAGGTGTAGCTTGTTCCTACCTGGGGGAATCCTTTGTTGAGAGGTGATTAGCTGTTGCTGATTGTTTCTTGTCTGGAGTTCCCTTATGTTTGAGTTTTGTACTTTATTTACTGTTATCATTTTAGAGTTTTTTAATACTGGTAGCCAGATTTTGTTCATTTTCATGTCCCCCCCCCCCTTTCTGTTGAAATTGTCCACATGTTTGTGTATTTCAATGGCTTCTCTGTGTAGTCTGACATGGTGGTTGTGAGAGTGGTCCAGCATTTCTGTGTTCTCAAATAACATGCTGTGTCCAGGTTGGTTCATCTGTTGCTCTGCTATGGCTGACTTCTCTGCTTGAAGGAGTCTGCCGTGCCTTTCATGTTCCTTGATTCGTGATTGGGCAACGCTGCATTTGGTGGTCCCTCTGTAGACTTGTCCACAGCTGCATGGTATACGGTAGACCCCTGCAGAGGTGAGAGGATCCCTCTTGTCCTTTGCTGAATGTAGCATTTGTTGGATTTTCCTAGTGGGGTCTGAAGATAGTTTGTAGGTTGTGTTTCTTTATCAGCTTTCTTATGCGGTCAGATGCAGGCAAAATGTCAGTAGAGAATGCTTCTGGAGCATGGCCTTAGATTCACCTTGACTTGAAGGCAGACAAGAACAACAACCAGAAAACTACACATTTGGCCAAATATACCAATTAGAATGCTTCGTGCTCAATACTGTTCTGTGTAAGGCAATTAAGAGTGTGTAATATGAGGAAATATAAACTGCCATTTATTTATTTATTTATTTATTTATTTATTTATTTATTTATTTCAGTTTCTTCTACCCTGCCCTTCTCACCCCGGAGGGAACTCAGGGCGGCTTACAAAGGCACAACTCGATGCTGGCATCAACATAGCAGTAGAATAAAAACAATATAGCAGCAATTAAACAATTAACAATCAGTTTCTACATTGCAACAATAAAACCAATAAAACCTATTTCACCTAATTAATGCTCAGCGTTCGCCATCTCATAGTCCAAATTTCAATTCTACTTTGTCAGTCCTGTCAGTCCTAGTCGTCTAATTGTCCTTATCTAGTTGTTAGATTGCCCCAAGGCCTGGTCCCACAACCACGTTTTTAATTTCCTCCTGAAGGAGAGGAGGGATGTTGATGCCCTAATTTCCCCCGGGAGTGAGTTCCACAGGTGAGGGGCCACCACTGAGAAGGCCCTGCTCCTCGTCCCCACCAACCTCACTTGTGATAGAGGTGGGGTCAAGGGCAGGGCCTCCCCAGATGATCTCAAACTCCGAAGTGGGACGTAGAGGGAGATACATTTGGACAGATACGCTGGACTGGAACCATATAGGGTTTTGTAGGTCAAAACCAGCACCTTGAATTGTGCTTGGAACTGAATTGGCAGCCAGTGGAGCTGACACAACAGGGGGGTGGTGTGCTCCCTGTATGATGCTCTGGTGAGTAATCTGGCTGCTGCTCGCTGGACCAGTTGAAGTTTCCGAACAGTCTTCAAGGGCAACCCTACGTAGAGTGCGTTGCAGTAATCTATTCGGGATGTAACAAGAGCGTGGACCACCGTGGCCAGATCATTAATGGTCTGAAACACTTCTCCAATCATTTGCAAGAGTGTAAAAAGAGAGTTTTAAACACTTTTCAGCAAAGAAGTGTGGGTCAAATTTCGGTGTGTTTGCTTCAGAACTGACTTGTGCTTCTCCGTTTGTTTCTGTCACAATGTTTGGGAACAATGCAATATTGTTACAGAACATATTTTCCCAAGGAAACTTCCAATGAGAACCTAGTATTAGTTCTCAATAAGAGGAGAAAGTTGGCTAGTATTTTTCACGTCTGCGTTGCCTAGAGGGAAGCTTTGAGAATAAACCCAGAGATCTGAAATGGAGATTGTTTAGCCCAGGCATGGGCAAGCTTCGGCCCTCCAGGTGTTTTGGACTTCAACTCTAATAATCCCTAACAGTCTACTGCAGTGGTTCTCAACCTGGGGTCCCCAGATGTTTTTGGCCTACAACTCCCAGAAATCCCAGCTAGTTTACCAGCTGTTAGGATTTCTGGGAGTTGAAGGCCAAAAATATCTGGGGACCCCAGGTTGAGAACCACTGGTCTACTGGCTCTTAGGAATTGTGGGAGTTGAAGTCCAAAACACCCAGACGGAGAACCAAAGTTTGCCCATGCCTGGTTTAGCCCCTTCTCCCACATATCTCATCCCTATGTCATCAAAACCATCTTTCTTTATTGTTGTTGTTTATTTGTTCAGTCGCTTTCAACTCTCCGTGACATCCTGGACCAGCCCATGCCAGAGTTCCTTGTGGGCTGTGGCCACCCCCAGTTCCTTCAAGATCAAGCCAGGCACTCCAAGGATAACATCCCTCCATCTTGTCCTTGGTTGGCCCCTCTTCCCTTTTCCTTCCATTTTCCCCAGCATCATTGTCTTCTCTAAACTTTCCTGAATTCTCATGATGTGGCCAAAGAACGTCATCTTTGCCTCTAATCTCCTTCCCTCCAGTGAGCAGTCGGGCTTTGTTTCCTGGAGTATGGACTGGTTGGATCTTCTCGCAGTCCAAGGCACTCTCAGAACTTTCCTCCAGCAGTACAATTCAAAAGCGCTTCTCTTCCTTCGTTCAGTATTTCTTATGGTCCAGCTCTCTCATCCATAGGTTACTACACCTCTCCACCAAAGTCAACATCGACACCGAAATACAACACCACCTGAGTTCTGCGAGTGCAGCATTTTCCCAAATGAAGCAGAGAGTGTTTGAGGACCGGGACATCCGTAGGGATACCAAGGTGCTTGTCTATAAAGCTATTGTCCTCCCAACCCTGCTTTATGCCTGAGAAACATGGACTGTCTACAGACGTCACATGCAACTCCTGGAACGATTCCATCAGTGCTGCCTCCGGAAAATCCTGCAAATCTCTTGGGAAGACAAGCAGATAAACGTCAGCGTGCTGGAAGAAGCAAAAACCACCAGCATTGAAGCGATGGTCCTCCACCATCAACTCCGCTGGGCCGGCCACGCTGTCCGGATGCCTGACCATCGTCTCCCAAAGCAGTTGCTCTACTCTGAACTTAAGAACGGAAAACGGAACGTTGGTGGACAGGAAAAGAAATTTAAAGATGGCCTCAAAACCAACCTTAAAATCTCTGGCATAGACACTGAGAATTGAGAAGCCCTGGCCCTTGAGCGCTCCAGCTGGAGGTCAGCTGTGACTAGCAGTGCTGCAGAATTCGAGGAGGCACGAGCGGAGGGTGAAAGAGAAAAACGTGCCAGGAGGAAGGCACGTCAAGCCAACCTCGACCGGGACCGCCTTCCACCTGGAAACCAATGCCTTCCCTATGGGAGAAGATGTGGGTCAAGAATAGGGCTCTACAGCCACCTACAAATCCACAAGGAAACCCATCTTACTCGTCCAACGAGGGATCGTCTAAGTATAAGTAAGTACTACAGGGAATACCATTGCTTTAATTATGCTGATCTTTGTTGCCAGTGTGATGTCTCTACTCTTCACTATCTTATTGAGATTAGTCATTGCTCCCAAGAAGTAAACATCTTCTGATTTCCTGGCTGCAGTCCGCGTCTGCAATCATGTTTGCACCTAGAAACACAAACCCTGTCACGGCCTCCATGTTTTCTACCTCTATTTGCCAGTTATCAATCAGTCTGGTTGCCACCATCTTGGTTTTTCTGATGTTTGACTGCAACCCACCTTTTCCCCTTTCTTCTTTCACCTTGGTTAGAAGGTTCCTCAGATCCTCTTACTTTCAGCCATCAAAGTGGTATCATCTGCATATCTAAGGTTGTTAATGTTTCATCCAGCAATTTTAACTCCAGCCTTGGATTAGTCAAGCCCCGCACGTTGCATGACATGTTCTACATACAAGTTGAATAGGGAGGGTGAAATCTGCATCTGCAGTAATCCTTGTTCCTAGAAATACAAAGTCTGTCACTGCCTCCACGTCTTTCTTTACCTTCTGCCTTTCTCCTAAAACTGAGAAATTGTGAATGATTAAAATATGGTTGAAAATATGGTGAAAACATGGCTATCCATCAAAGGCTTTGATTCTCCTTGGGCTAATCTCAGGATGCTAATTCCCATGGCTTTAAAATATGTTTTAATCTCTTAAACCTCTTTTAACTGGTTAAAACACGATTAACAAGTTAAAACAGGTTTAAAAGGTTAAAAAAACAGTGGTCAAGGTGCTTTGTTTTAAATTGTTTTTATTTGTACACTGCCCTGGAACCATTTGATTATAAGGTGGGAATAGAAATATTGTAATTAATTAAACAAAACACCTTTTTACAATCTTCCAACTCTACAATTCCGTCTCAGCCTTGGCACTGATGGGGCCCGGTGCCTCTCAGAGCCAATGGTGGACCTTGGTCTCCAAATAAATTCCATCCAGATTTTTGTATTTATTTCAAGTATTTTATTGTGCACTATGTGGCATGTTAACCACCTCGAGTCCTCTTGCGGAGATGGGGCAAGATACAACTAAAATTATTATTATTATTATTTGAAACACAACAAGATGAGTCCACAGTAGACAAGATCACTCTGCAGGCTGTTGTATTGGATCACACATCGGACACTTCCCAAGTGTCTAGGGCTGAGTGATGTGTAGGTGAATAATGTTTGGAGATCTGAGTAGGGTGGCCTTTTGTAGCTGACACATAGTAATTTTGTCAGCACCGATTGTGTTTAAGTGCAGGCCAAGGTCTTTAGGCACTGCACCCAGTGTGCCGATCACCACTGGGACCACCTTTACTGGCTTGTGCCAGAGTCTTTGCAGTTCGATCTTTAAATCCTCACATCATGCCAGCTTTTCCAGTTGTTTCTCTTCAATCCTGCTGTCACCTGGGATTGCAACATCAACAATCCATACATGTTTTTTAACATGATCGTGAGGTCAGGAGTCTTGTGCTCCAAAACTCTGTCAGTATGAATCCAGAAGTCCCAAAGTAGTTTGATGTGTTCATTCTGTGTAACTTTTTCAGGCTTGTGATCCCACCAGTTCTTTGTCTTTGTCACAGATGATATTTCTGGCACAAGTTCCAATGGATATTCTGAGCAACTGTGTTGTGCCTCTGCTTGTAGTCCATCTGCACAATCTTCTTTCAGCACCTGAGGATCTGCAATGCAATTTACATTGGGCTACCTTCAGGCCCGTAGCCAGGATTTCGTTTCGGGGGGGGGGGCTGAATTTTTTTTCAGGGGGGGTTTCGGGGGGGGCTGAGTTTCGGGGGGGGGGGGAGGCTGAGTCTGAGTGAAAGAGGGTCTAGCCTAGCAAACCTTTTGTATCATTACCCCAATACCCCCATGCATATGGGATATATTGAGTATGGTGATCAGATCATGATATGAATAAACATAACAGTTTAAATAATGCACCAGTAAGGCCTTTCGCGAACCACCATGAGAATTTTGGGGGGGCTGAACCCCCCCCCCCCCCCCCCCCCCCCCCGGCTACATGCCTGACACTTGGGATCTATTGTCGACTTTTCAATTCTGGCTTTGATGGCATTTGTTCTAATTACTTGTTCTTGGGCTACAAGAATCAAGCCCTCCATCACCTCTTCCTCCTCCTCCTCCTCCTCCTCCTCCTCCTCTCCTCCTCCTCCTCCTCCTCCTCCTCCGTATTACTTAGGCGATCCCTCGTTTGCCGAGGATGATTGTCTTCCAATATTCTTGTGGATCCGTATGTGGCTGTGGAGCCCTATTCTTGCTCTGCATCTTCTTCCGCAGTGAGGGCATTGGTTTCCAGGTGGAAGGCGGTCTCGGTCGGGGTTGGCTTGACGTGCCTTCCTCTTGGCACGCTTCTCCCTTTCGCCCTCCATTCGTGCCTCTTCAAATTCTGCAGCCTTGCTGGTCACAGCTGACCTCCAGCTGGAGCGGTCAAGGGCCAGGGCTTCCCAGTTCTCAGTGTCTATGCCAGAGTTTTTAAGGTTGGTTGCCTAGTAAGCAATCTTACTTTCTTCAGTGTGGTCACTGTGAAATCCACACCTGTCGCAGGAAATACCATAGGTGCGAATTTCACTGGACCACTCAAAGAAACATAGTTACAGGTAAGCAACTTTACTTTGTGACAAGAAGGGGTTTGCCATTGTTTCCCTCTGAGGCTGAGACAGTGTGACCCTTCCAATATGACCAATGGATTGCCACAGTTGAGCAGAAATTCGAACTTAGTCTCCACAGAGTTTTAGTCCAATGACCAAACCACCACATTATGCCGGCTACCCAAGATATCTCCATGAACATTCAGAGTAAAACCTGGAGTGGATTCATGTCCCATTGACATGAGATCCACCAGCTAGCACTGCTTCTTGAATATGTGGACATTCTTAGTGACTTTTGTTACAGTAAGTCATAACAGGATCAAGTGTGTGTTAAAGAAAAACTTTATGATGTTAATTATTATGTGCAGCTGGTAATGTAGGTCAGCTAGCATGTTTGGGCCACACTCGGTGTGGTATAACTGTATGGATTTTAGAATACAGTTTAGAGAAGCAATACACTACTCTGAGGAGGTGGAGCAATATGCTACTCTAAGGAAGAGAAGCAATAACCTTCTTCCCTACGGCTTCCATCCTATTACGACTTACTGTAACAAAAGTCACTAAGAATGTCCACATATTCAAGAAGTAGTGCTAGCTGGTGGATCTCATTTAATTGGGCAGTGAATCCACTCCAGGTTTTATTCTGAATCTTCATGGAGATATCTTGGGTAGCCGGCATAATGTGGTGGTTTGGTCATTGGACTAAAACTCTGATCAAGGGTCTGGAGAACAAGCCCTATGAGGAGTGGCTTAAGGAGCTGGGCATGTTTAGTCTGAAGAAGAGAAGGCTGAGAGGAGATATGATAGCCATGTATAAATATGTGAGAGGAAGCCACAGGGAGGAGGGAGCAAGCTTGTTTTCTGCTTCCTTGGAGACTAGGACGCGGAACAATGGCTTCAAACTACAAGAGAGGAGATTCCATCTGTACTTCCTGACTGTGAGAGCCATTCAGCAGTGGAACTCTCTGCCCCAGAGTGTGGTGGAGGCTCCTTCTTTGGAAGCTTTTAAACAGAGGCTGGATGGCCATCTGTCTGGGGTGATTTGAATGCAATATTCCTGCTTCTTGGCAGAATGGGGTTGGACTGGATGGCCCATGAGGTCTCTTCCAACTCTTTGATTCTATGATTCTATGATTCCAAGAAACTGTCCTATTTGTTCTCTTAGATATGAAGATAAGCATATCAAGACTCTACTTTATCTGAAGAGTCTAGTGAGAGCGTTGACTCGCTGTTCCGGTTTTCCACGCTGTCTTCGTGATGCTGTTTCAATAGTCCATTCTGGCTTTTTCACGGACTGTTCTCATTGCTCCGATGGTGTCTCGTTTGGCAGCATGCTCCTATGAATAAATAATATTGTTTATTCCCTGGTTTTTTTCCCTCTCTCTCTCTCCTCCAGCTGGCACCAGAAAACACGCTGATGTCCTTTCAGAAGGCAGTGGAGCAGAAAGTCTATGGAGTGCAAGCAGATGTAGTGATAAGGCAAGTTTCTCTCTCTCTTTTCTTTTTCCTCCAAGGCTTTCAAAGTCCCATGCCCTTGTCTATATTCCTCACTATTAAGTGGTGCAGTTTATCACCATTATGTAAGACAGGGATGCTTTTAAGAAGAGCAGTGAAGCATTCGAGAACCTGGTGCCTTTGAAGAGCATGTCAACTTTTGAGCTACATAGCGGCCTTCAGATTTTCAGGGCACAATTCAATAGAATCATAACATCATAGATTGGAACAAACTCTAAAGGCTATCCAGTCCAACCCCTTTGTGTCATGCAGGAAGACACGTGGAGTGCCGTAGGGTTCCGTCCTGGGCCTGATCCTGTTCAACAACTTTATGAATGACTTAGATGAAGGGCTAGAAGGCAGGATCATCAAGTTTGCAGACGACGCCAAATTGGGAGGGAGAGCCAATACTCCAGAGGACAGGAACAGGATTCAAAACGATCTTGACAGATTAGAGAGATGGGCCAAAACTAACAAAATGAAGTTCAACAGTGACAAATGCAAGATACTCCACTTTGGCAGAAAAAACAAAATGCAAAGATACAAAATGGGTGACGCCTGGCTCGAGAGCAGTACGTGTGAAAAAGATCTTGGAGTCCTCGTGGACAACAAGTTAAACATGAGCCAACAATGTGATGTGGCGGCAAAAAAAGCCAATGGGATTTTGGCCTGCATCAATAGGAGCATAGTGTCTAGATCTAGGGAAGTAATGTTACCCCTCTATTCTGCTTTGGTTAGACCACACCTGGAATATTGTGTCCAATTCTGGGCACCACAATTCAAGAGAGATATTGACAAGCTGGAATGTGTCCAGAGGAGGGCAACTAAAATGATCAAGGGTCTGGAGAACAAGCCCTATGAGGAGCAGCTTAAGGAGCTGGGCATGTTTAGCCTGAAGAAGAGAAGGCTGAGAGGAGATATGATAGCCATGTATAAATATGTGAGAGGAAGCCACAGGGAGGAGGGAGCAAGCTTGTTTTCTGCTTCCCTGGAGACTAGGACGCAATGGAACAATGGCTTCCAACTACAAGAGAGGAGATTCCATCTGAACATGAGGAAGAACTTCCTGACTGTGAGAGCCGTTCAGCAGTGGAACTCTCTGCCCTGGAGTGTGGTGGAGGCTCCTTCTTTGGAAGCTTTTAAACAGAGGCTGGATGGCCATCTGTCAGGGGTGATTTGAATGCAATATTCCTGCTTCTTGGCAGGGGGTTGGACTGGATGGCCCATGAGGTCTCTTCCAACTCTTTGATTCTATGATTCTATGATTCTATGACACAATCCAAGCACTCCCAACAGATGGCCAACCAGATTCCGTTTGGTAACCACCAAAGGAGGAGACTCCGTCAGACTCCAAGGAAGCATATTCTATTACACTTAAGCGGAATTTAGTCTGGTCCAATGCGAAAGGCATAATAACTTTGCACAAAGGCAAGTGGGAAAGGAACAGAAAACTTTACTCTTGTCAGCAGAGTCAAAACATAAACTTGCAGTGTTGCATACAAAATAAACAGCGCAACAACGGCCCAGCTTACTTATCTGGACGTATCTTTCTCTACGTTCCACCCTCGTAATTTAAGATCTACTGGGGAGGCCCTGCTCTCGGTCCCACCGGCGTCACAAACGCATCTGGTGGGGACGAGGGACAGGGCCTTCTCAGTGGTGGCCCCCCACTTGTGGAATTCACTCCCCGGTGAGCTTAGATCGGCGTCCTCCCTCCTCACTTTTAGGGAAAAAAACCAAAGTTGTGGTTTTGGAGCCAGGCTTTTGGCTAGTGGACATAGCAGCATTTAGACACTGAACTGGACCACAGGATTATGACAATTGGAAACGGATATGTGATTCTGATTAGGCGACTATGTTAGTATATGAGTATGTGATTTTAATTAACGTTATTGTTAATTTTCTATGTATTTGATTTTATGTTGTTGTATTGATATTATGGCATTGAATTGTTGCCCATGTAAGCCGCCCTGAGTCCCCCCTCGGGGGTGAGAAGGGCGGGGTAGAAACGATGTAAATAAATAAAATAAATAAAAATAAACTAACTTACATAGACTTTGTGAGAAATGCAGAATGCAAACAGCATGGCTTCATCATCTTCCTTCAAAGAAGACAAAACCTAAGTCATTTTTCTTCCATGTGCTGCTTTAAGTCAAAGACTGATGCTTGTTTTCTCTATTCCACAGTTATGACGGAGTACCTTTCCTAATGCATGACAAGACACTACGGAGGACAACTAATGTAGAAGAAGTGTTTCCACAACTGGCTTATGAGCATGCTTCCATGTTCAACTGGACTGACTTGGAGGTGCTCAATGCTGGTGAATGGTTCCTCAGGGTATGTAGGCATTTTTGTGTATGTAATAATAATAATAATAATAATAATAATAATAATAATGATATACTTTATTTATATTCCGCTCGATCTCCCCAAGGGGACTCAGGGCGAATTACAGAACACATATATGGCAAACATTCAATGCCGTTATACAATTAACAAGGACAGACAATACATAAACAGAGGTATAGGCTTTTCCATCTTTTCCATCTCCAGCATCTGGAGGTTGTGCTCAGCTCTGGCCACAGGGTGGTGCTGTTGCTACATCTTCCATGCAGAGCTTTGTTGTCGGTAGACGTCCTCCCGATTGAATGCCTGGCATGTTCTTATGGGCATTTTTATTATTATTACCTTCCCACTAAAAGCAGTACCTACTTATCTACTCACATTACTGTTTTTGAACTGATAGATTGGCAGAAGCTGGGCTGACAGTGGGAGCTCACCGGGCTTGAACTGCTGAACTTTCAATTGACAAGATTTTCTACAGCTGGTGGTTTCACCTGCTGTGCTAAAGCCCAGCATCTGTCTGTCTATCTATCTATCTATCTATCTATCTATCTATCTATCTATCTATCTATCTATCTATCTATGTGTGTCTGTCTATCTCTGTGCGCTATCTATGAGGATACCAAATCACCTTGTCTCTCTCCTGAGGAATCTGTATAATGACCAAGTAGCAACAGAAAGAACAGACTACGGAACAACAGACTGGTTCAGGATTGGCAAAGGCGTACGGCAAGGCTGCATACTCTCACCCAACCTATTCAACTTGTATGCAGAACACATCATGCGATGTGCAGGCCTTGAGGAATGCAAAGCTGGGGTGAAAATTGCTGGAAGAAACATTAACAACCTTAGATATGCAAATGATACCACTCTGATGGCCGAAAGCGAGGAGGAGCTGAGGAACCTTCTAATCAAGGTGAAAGAAGAAAGCGCAAAAGCTGAGTTGCAGTTAAACATTAAAAAAAAAACCAAGATTCTGGCAATTGGACTGACTGATAACTGGGAAATAGAGGGAGAAAACATGGAGGCAGTGACAGGGTTTGTATTTCTAGGCACAAAGATTACTGCAGATGCAGACTGCAGCCAGGAAATCAGGAGACCTTTCCTTCTTGGGAGGAGAGCAATGACCAATCTCGATAAAATAGTGAAGAGCCGAGACATCACACTGGCAACAAAGATCCACGTAGTTAAAGCAATGGTATTCCCCGTAGTAACCTACGGATGTGAGAACTGGACCAGAAGGAAGACTGAGTGAAGGAAGATAGATGCTTTTGAACTGTGGTGCTGGAGGAAAGTTCTGAGAGTGCCTTGGACTGCGAGAAGATCCAACCAGTCCATCCTCCAGGAAATAAAGCTCGACTGCTCATTTGAGGGAAGGAGATGAGAGGCAAAGATGAAGTCCTTTGGCCACATAATGAGAAGACAGGAAAACTTAGAGAAGAGAATGATGCTGGGGAAAATAGAAGGAAAAAGGAAGAGGGGCCAACCAAGGGCAAGGTGGATGGATGGTATCCTTGAAGTGACTGGACTGACCTTGAAGGAGATGGAGGTGGTGACAGCCAATGGGGAGCTCTGGTCTGGGCTGGTCCATGAGGTCATGAAGTGACTGAACGAATTAACAACAGATCTGTCTGTCTGTCCGGGGAGAGGCAGATGAGCTCCCTCTATCAACTCCAGTTTCTCATGCGGGGACATGAGAGAAGCCTCCCACAAGGATGATAAAAACATCAAATCACCCGGGCATCCCCTGGGCAATGTCCTTGCAGACGGCCAATTCTCTCACAACAGAAGCGACTTGCAATTTCTCAAGTCACTCCTGACACGACAAAAAAAAAAAAATCAGTACTGGAGTCAAAATTGGCAATACTTTTGCACAATGCAGTGCACTTTCTCGTCTTTTTGCACTTCTCTTCTCCCACTCTCCAGCATATTATACTTGTTCATTTGAAAGCATCTCCTATGTCTACTTTTCAGTGGTTTGCAAAGAGTTATGTGGGAATGGTGTGCTATTACATTTCAGAGATATAATAAACTGATCGGTTGGTAATACACGGTGCGTGTCTCTAATTGTGTGAACAACCTCAAGTAACCACCAGGAAATGCATATTGAAAAATTTAACAAAGCAAGATGAAAACAATGGAACTAAATCTTCAGACCAGGAAGATTAAGAAGGTGATGCCAAATTGAGCAAATGAAGCAACATATCACTGTCACGGAGGAACGGAAGCAATCAATGCTGTTCATTAATCGAGCCTAAAAAACATACATCCTGAAATTAAGTGCTTCTCCCACTTTCAGTGGATCTATTTGCAGAAACGTCTCATCTTTAGTTCTCTTTTTATCGTACCATACGCAGATCCGATCATGCAATTTCCTCGTTGGTGCTTGAAGCTGTTTTGTCGATATATATATAAAAGTCAAAGTTTGTTTGCTTGTTGTTTTGTACCACAAAGGCTCCTCCATGGCTTAATGGATCTAGACCAGATTTGGCACACAGATCCTTCATTGTCCTACTTAAAATAATTGAGGGGTTTCAACCACAAAATCCACCCCATTTCGGAGTGATGGCCCTATGAAGTATGCATATATGCAGTGCTCAGAGGCATCCACAAGATGGCAGAGAAATATTTTGGATGCTAATCTAATCTAGTTGCATTCTAGATGAGAAGAAAGAGAGAATGGGCAGGAAGGGATTAAAGCACGATACATAAGGGTTGAGCTTCCCTTATCTGCAATTCCAAAATTATCCAAAATTTGAAATTGTCCACGTGGGTGGCTAAGAGCACGAAGCCTTTGCTTTTTTTTTAACATAATGTTTATTGAATTTTGCAAATATATACAACATAAGTCAGTGAGTAAAATGAAGCCTTTGCTTTTTGATGATCAAGAAATACAAACATGATTCCATGCACAGAATTATTACAAATAGTGTGCATACAATGACCTTCAGGTGTAGATTAAACATAAAGGAAAGGAGGCTGGATGGCCATCTGTCAGGGGTGATTTGAGTGCAATGTTCCCGCTTCTTGGCAGGGGGTTGGACTGGATGGCCCATGAGGTCTCTTCCAACTCTTTGATTCTATGATTCTATGTATGTAGATGAAACATAAAGGAATGCGGCCTGGGAATTGGGTGGAGTCTCCTTCCCAGGAGGTTTTAACCATAGGCTGGATGGCCATCTGTCAGGAGGGAGGATCATCAAGTTTGCAGACGACACCAAATTAGGAGGGATAGCCAAGACTCCAGAGGACAGGAGCAGGATTCAAAACGATCTTGACAGATTAGAGAGATGACTGGCCAAAACTAACAAAATGAAGTTCAACAGTGACAACTGCAAGATACTCCACTTAGGCAGAAAAAACGAAATGCAAAGAGACAGAATGGGGGACGATAACTGGCTTGAGAGCAGTACGTGTGAAAAAGATCTTGGAGTCCTCGTGGACAACAAGTTAAACATGAGCCAGGAATGTGATGTGGTGGCAAAAAAAGCCAATGGGATTTTGGCCTGCATCAATAGGAGCATAGTGTCTAGATCTAGGGAAGTCATGCTACCCCTCTATTCCGCTTTGGTTAGACCACACCTGGAATATTGTGTCCAATTCTGGGCACCACAATTCAAGAGAGATATTGACAAGCTGGAATGTGTCCAGAGGAGAGCGACTAAAATGATCAAGGGTCTGGAGAACAAGCCCTATGAGGAGTGGCTTAAGGAGCTGGGCATGTTTAGTCTGAAGAAGAGAAGGCTGAGAGGAGATATGATAGCCATGTATAAATATGTGAGAGGAAGCCACAGGGAGGAGGGAGCAAGCTTGTTTTCTGCTTCCCTGGAGACTAGGACAGGAAACAATGGCTTCAAACTACAAGAAAGGAGATTCCATCTGAACATGAGGAAGAACTTCCTGACTGTGAGAGCCATTCAGCAGTGGAACTCTCTGCCCTGGAGTGTGGTGGAGGCTCCTCTTTTGGAAGCTTTTAAACAGAGGCTGGATGGCCATCTGTCAGGGGTGATTTGAATGCAATATTCTTGCTTCTTGACATGGGGTTGGACTGGATGGCCCATGAGGTCTCTTCCAACTCTTTGATTCTATGATTCTATGTTGATTGTATCTTCCTTCATGGCAGGATGAAGTTGCACAGGATGGTCCTTGTGGTCTCTTCCAATTATATGATTCTAGGAGGCTATGATTCTAGGAATATTGATCTCTCTTCCTCCCTTTCCGCAGACTGATCCTTTCTGGACCGCCAGCTCCCTCTCCCGTTCCGATTTCGTGAAGGCTGCCAACCAGTCCATCTGCAAACTGGCCGACCTGCTGGAGACGGTCAAGGGCAACGCCAGCGTCCTCCTCAACCTCCAGGACTTGCCCCTGGACCATCCCTACTACAACTCCGCCATCAACATCACTTTGGAAACGGTTCTTGAATCGGGCATCCCTCAGCAGGCTGTGAGTTCCACGTCACTTTCGTAGGTAGATGATTGGAAATGGCAGCTTATGGGGTTGTTCTAGTTTGCTCTTCTGAACCTCTCATTTGGTTGCGGGGGAAGAGGAGGAAGAGGTGGGGAGGCAAGGGGAGGAAGATGCACCCAGGATGCTTCCCAAAAGCTTCCCTTGCCTCACTACCTCTTTGGACCATTCTTTGTTTAACTTTTAGCTAAATGAACCCAGCCAGTGAGTATGCATGTATCTAGCCTAACAAAAACCACGTATGGTGTTCCATTTGACTCTTTTAAACCTCATAGTGGGAGAGAAGAGGAGAAAGAGAAGGAAGGGGGATTGTGGTGATGATAATGCATATATCTGTGGAATGACCAGGGTGAGACAAAGGACTCTTCTCTGCTGGAGCTAGGTGTGAATGTTTCAACTGACCACCTTGATTAGCATACAATGGACTGACTGTGCCTGGGGCAAACTTTTGTTGAGAGGTAATTAGATGTCCCTGCCTGAAATCCACAAGCATGTGGACAATTTCAGCAGAAAGAAGGAAACCATGAAAATGAACAAAATTTGGCTACCAGTATTAAAAAAACTCTAAAATTAGAACAGCACAACAGCAGAGAGGAAGCAGGCAGGGACATCTAAGTTTGCCCCAGGCAAAGTCAGGCCATTATATGCTAATCAAGGTGGTCAGTTGAAACATTCACACCTAGCTCCAGCAGAGAAGAGTCCTTTGTCTCACCCTGGTCATTCCACAGATATATAAACCCTTTTGCCTAGTTCCAACAGACCTCACTACCTCTGAGGATGCTTGCCATAGATGCAGGCGAAACGTCAGGAGAGAATGCTTCTAGACCATGGCCATATAGCCCGAAAAAACCTACAACAACTTCTTGTGTACTTTTTCCATCTTCTTCATGGGGGAAACAAAAGTGTTATTGGGTGCCCATTTGCATGGACACTTTAACTATTCCTAGATATAAACATACTCTGCAGAAGGACATTTGCGGACTGTGGTGTCCTGGTATGTTTGGGCAGGTCATGGAGGGGATGTCTTCTGATGTGCTTTCAGCCCCAAGTTGAATGATGCCTTTCCCTTCCAGGATTGGATTCTGTTTGCATTTTGAGCCTTTCTAATTAAGGCTGTGAGTTTTTGTTGTCGCTGTTACTGCGGCGTTAAAACCCAAAGTGCCTCGTAATCCCACATATGGAATAATTAGCTCAAGGGAAGGCTCTGTATTTAGTTTCCATCTGTCTTTCTCATGCCAGCACCCAGATTTCAATTAACCAGGCGGCTGCTCCCACAAAGAACTTCTGCGAGGAGGTTGAATGTTTTCCTTCCCTGCCCACCTCCAGTTGCTTTTGCAGCCATGTGCGTTTGTTTTCTGCCTTAGTTTTCCATACTTTCCAGCCAAATCCAAGATGGAAAGAAATAAAAACATTGGTTCTCCATCCCTCTTGAGCCCGACCAATTATCCTTACTGTACTTTCCTTCTGAACTGAATTTGTCAATCTCCAGCATTCTCCAAACATCATTTCTGGCTTCTATTACAACAGAAGTGACAGCTGCTTATGCAAAGCTATGGAGAAATCCAATTTTTTGATTGGAGTTCCTAATACGGATCCATGGTTTCTAGATCTTTGGCCATTTTGGTCACACTTCCCTGCTTCTCAACATCCTTCTTGAACTGTTTTGCCCAAAGATGGACACAGGATTATTATTCCAGATTGATTTATCAAGTCAGGAGCAACCAGACATTTGTATTACATTTTTAACAAAACAAACACACAAACAGACAAAACACAGAATCTGCAAGCTTGGTAGTTGATTAGATGTCCTTTGACCAGTATCTGGCCACTTGGAGTGCCTCTGGTGTTGCCGCAAGAAGGTCCTCCATTGTGCATGTGGCAGGGCTCAGGTTGCATTGCAGCAGGTGGTCAGTGGTTTGCTCTTCTCCACACTCGCATGTCGAGGATTCCACTTTGTAGCCCCATTTCTTAAGGTTGGCTCTGCATCTCGTGGTGCCAGAGCGCAGTCTGTTCAGCGCCTTCCAAGTCGCCCAGTCCTTTGTGTGCCCAGGGTGGAGTCTCTCATCTGGTATCAGCCATTAATTGAGGTTCTTGGTTTGAGCCTGCCACTTTTGGACTCTTGCTTGCTGAGGTGTTCCAGCGAGTGTCTCTGTAGATCTTAGAAAACTATTTCTTGATTTAAGTTGTTGACGTGCTGGCTGATACCCAAACAAGGGATGAGCTGGAGACGTCTCTGCCTTGGTCCTGTCACTATTGGCTGCTACTTCCCGGCGGATGTCAGGTGGTGCAATACAGGCTAAACAGTGTAATTTCCCCAGTGGTGTAGGGCGCAGACACCCTGTGATAATGCGGCATGTCTCATTAAGAGCCGCATACACTGTTTTAGCGTGGTGAGATGTGTTCCACACTGGGCATGCATACTCAGCAGCAGAGTAGCATAGCGCAAGGGCAGATGTCTTTACTGTGTCTGGTTGTGATCCCCAGGTTGTGCCAGTCAGCTTTCGCATGATATTGTTTCTAGCACCCACTTTTTGCTTGATATTCAGGCAGTGCTTCTTGTAGTTCAGGGCACGGTCCAGAGTGACTCCAGATGAGGACTGACCACAGCAGAAGAAAGTGGGACTATGACTTTGTTCGAGTTGGACATTATAATCCTATTGATCCACAAAGAATCAAATTGGCTTTACTGGAGCCATGGTGTCGCCATGGGTTAAATCCTTGTGTCGGCTGAACTGCTGACCTGAAGGTCGGTGGTTCGAATCCCATCTGTCAACTCCAGCTTCCCATGTGAGGACATGAGAGAAGCCTCCCACAGGATGGTAAAATATCCGGGCATCCCCTGGCAATGTCCTTGCAGATGGCCAATTCTCTCACACCAGAAGAGACTTGCAGTTTCTGAAGTCGCTCCTGACACACACACACACACACAAAGTTACTGCATCACACTGTTGACTCATGTCCTTTGACCAGTATCTGGCCACTTGGAGTGCTTCTGGTGTTGCCGCAAGGAGGTCCTCCATTGTGCATGTGGTAGGGCTCAGGTTGCATTGCAGCAGGTGGTCTACTAAGGCTTTTAGATTCCTTTCACATAAACTGTTTTCAAGTCAGGTTTGCTACAGGCTTCTCTCACTTTTGCACATGGAAAGTAGATGAAAAGAATCCAATAATGTCAAAGAGAACCAGGAAGGCCTGTCTGCATGTGGTACTCCATTTTATAATAAAAGCACCGGATTCTGACTGATTTTGGAAGTAAAGCAAAGTCAGTTTTGTTGGGATCATAGAATCAAAGAGTTGAAAGAGACCTCATGGGCCATCCAGTCCAACCCCATTCTGCCAAGAAGCAGGAATATTGCATTCAAATCACCCCTGACAGATGGCCATCCAGCCTCTGTTTAAAAGCTTCCAAAGAAGGAGCCTCCACCATACTACGGGGCAGAGAGTTCCACTGCTGAACAGCTCTCACAGTCAGGAAGTTCTTCTTCATGTTCAGATGGAATCTCCTCTCTTGTAGTTTGAAGCCATTGCTCCATTGCGTCCTAGTCTCCAAGGAAGCAGAAAACAAGCTTGCTCCCTCCTCCCTGTGGCTTCCTCTCACATATTTATATATGGCTATCATATCTCCTCTCAGCCTTCTCTTCTTCAGGCTAAACATGCCCAGCTCCTTAAACCGCTCCTCACAGGGCTTGTTCTCCAGACCCTTGATAATTTTAGTTGCCCTCCTCTGGACACATTTCAGCTTGTCAATTTCTCTCTTGAATTGTGGTGCCCAGAATTGGACACAATATTCCAGGTGTGGTCTAACCAGAGCAGAATAGAGGGTAGCATGACTTCCTTAGATCTAGACACTAGGCTCCTATTAATGCAGGCCAAAATCCCATTGGCTTTTTTTGCCAATGGGAGACTGCTGGTGGATACTAGGTGCTGCTGGCTGTATTTCATACTTCCTTTGGGTATTCCTAAAAATAGCACTGAAACTCATAAGAGTCTCCATAAATAGATAGGAGATGGCATTGTTTTGTGGCAAGTCCGACACATTGGTCAAAGTCACACATGCACAATGACTGTATGTCAGTGGTTCCCAACCTTTTTTTGACCAGGGACCACTTTGACCAGGGAATATTCTCCACTTTGCTTCCTTATTTAGGCCATCCCTCATTGTCCGAATAAATTGTCCCCCAAAGTCGGTGCCCTGGCGGTGGGTCCGTAGGTGACTGTGGAGCCCTATTCTTTGTCAGAGTGCGACAGAGGCTTTGAAGCTTAGAAGAATGGACACTTTGAGACTTCAGTAAAAGCAAACATTTAGCTTTACTGAGTAGAGCAAATATACAGCACACATTTGCATTTACATCCAACCAAACAGACAGGAACAAGACAAAAAACACATCGAAGTAAGAAGGACGAACAGAACCTTATCTCTGGATCTTCCCTACGTGTTCCAGACACACTCAGGGTCACAACTTCACAGTTCATTAGAGATTTGACTGATTAACCCTTTCAGAGTGAATGTACTCTCTGCTAAAGCAATCAGGTTACATTCACAGGCATTCCACAAAATTACATTTAAACATTCACATACATTAACATTCCTGACCTGCATGTTCTCCTGAAGTGAGGGCATTGGTTTCCAGGTAGAAGACGGTCCCAGTTGGGGTTGGTTTGATGCGCCTTCCTCTTGGCATGTTCCTCTCTTTCACTCTCCATTCGTGCCTCTTCAAATTCTACAGCACTGCTGGTCATAGCTGACCTCCAGCTGGAGCGCTCAAGGGCCCAGGCTTCCCAGTTCTTGGTGTCTATGCCACAGTTTTTAAGGTTGGCTTTGAGCCCATCTTTAAATCCTGTTTCTAATGCAGTGGTTCTCAACCTGTGCTTTGGCCTTCAGCTCCCAGAAATCCTAACAGATGGTAAACTAGCTGGGATTTCTGGGAGTTGTAGGCCAAAACACCTGCGGACCCACAGGTTGAGAACCACTGATCTAATATTTGTTTTTGGAGATTTTCTCCTCTTCTGTATGTAGTTCATGATAGTCATGGCACTTGCTTGTTTGCTTTCATTTCAGGTAATGTGGCTGCCCAATTCGGACCGGACGATGGTTCAGGAAATTGCTCCCGGTTTCCAGCAGACGTCTAGCACCAAGGGAGAGGCACAGCAGCTGCGGGACAGAGGTTTCCAGAAACTGAACCTGCGCTACACCAAGGTCACCGGTGAAGATATCAGGTGCTCCTCTCCGCTTCCACTATCACAGTTGGAAAAACAGCATGTTGGAGAGATGGCTGCTGAATGTGAAAACTGCCATATAGTTTTCTATATTTAAAGGAACTTCCTGGGTGGAAAATCCAGCCTCTTGCACATGCTTTTGAGAGTGGTGCCCAAAAAGAGCAGTAGCTCTTGTCAGCTGCTTGTATAACACTATGTAACATGATTTCTGTTCCTGGGTTATCAATGCCATTTCGTAATTGGTTCTCTCATAAAAACATGGAATTTTTTTATTCAACTGCAAAAACTTTGTTTTTGTGGAACATCCTGCAGCACATTTTGCTCTAGTTCGTCAATGAATATCTCCTAGAGTCTCACCCAATTCAACTGAGTTTGTGGCTGGCACAAAAATGAAGTTTCTGGAGTAGAATAGCTACTTTCAAAGTTAGGGCCGCACAACTAAACAGGAAATAACACTTTCAAAACAGGAACAGTTTTTCCCCAAATTTTGTTACGTAGTGTAATGAGGCTTTCTGTGTACCTGTGATTTGCAACAAGGTGTAACTGCTAGGGATTGAAATCCCATAGTATATGACACATAAAGGTAAAGGTAGTCCCCTGACATTAAGTGCAGTCATGTCTGACTCTGGGGTGTGGTGCTCATCTCCATTTCTAAGCCAAAGAGCCAGCGTTGTCCGTAGACACCTCCAAGGTCATGTGGCCGGCATGACTGCATGGAGCGCCGTTACCTTCCCGCCGGAGCGGTACCTATTGATCTACTCACATTTGCATGTTTTCGAACTGCTAGGTTGGCAGAAGCTAGGGCTGACAGCGGAAGCTCACGCCGCTCCCCGGAATCGAACCTGCGACCTTTCAATCAACAAGCTCAGCAGCTCAGTGCTTTAACCCACTGCGCCACCGGGGGCTCCATATATATATGACACACACACACACACACATATATATGACATATGTGTCATATATATATATATGACACATATGCACACATAATATATGTGTGTCATAGAATCCTCACTGTCCTCTTGACATGGAAGTCACTGGCTAATATATACATATGTATGTATGTATGTATGTACGCATTTATTTATTTACGACATTTATATGCCGCCCTTCTCATCCTGAAGGTGACTCAGAGTGGCTTACAAGATATATATACATACAATATATTATATTATTAGCATAGTACAATATCAGTATTATATATTATTATATTGTACTACACCATTATATTGCAATGTCTTCACTCTGTCTGGTTGTGATCCCCAGGTTGTGCCAGTCAGCTTTTGTATGATATTATTTCTAGCACCAACTTTTTGCTTGATAATCAAGGAATGCTTCTTGTAAGTTAGAGTGACTCCCAGGTATTTGGGTGTGATGCAATGCTCCAGTGGGTTCCTTCCCATGTAATCCTAGAGCTTGAGATGCTTGTCTGTTCTTAAGGTGAAAAGCACACCTTAAGGTGGATTAGGAATCAGCTGGTTATCCCTGTAAAAGGTAGTAAGAGCACCTAAAGCTTCAGAGAGCTTCTGTTCAACCATTCCAAAGCTCCCTGCTTGAGTGGTGATGGCATGATCGTCAGCATAGATGAAATTCCCTTCTGGTAGTGGC
The DNA here is from genome assembly GCF_025583915.1 of Anolis sagrei ordinatus. Taxonomy (NCBI): domain Eukaryota; kingdom Metazoa; phylum Chordata; class Lepidosauria; order Squamata; family Anolidae; genus Anolis; species Anolis sagrei. Next base: position 274,321,263 of record NW_026846588.1, on the reverse strand, counting down.
TGGTCATTTGTGTAAATGTTAAACATTGATGGAGCAAGCACACTTCTCTGAGGCACCACAAGCGACTTGCAGAATGGTCAATAAAAATAAGCAACCATCTATTTGGTAGTCTTTTCCATCTCTTCCAAATATTGCTCTCTCTTTACTGGCCATCATTTTAATTTTTCCAAATGTGAGAAGTGATAATAGAATCCTAGAGTTGGAAGAGACCTCATGGGACATCCAGTCCAACCTCCTGCCAAGAAGCAGGGAAAATGTATTCAAAGCACCCCTGACAGATGGCCATCCAGCCTCTGTTTAAAAGCTTCCAAAGAAGGAGCCTCCCTCACATTCTGGGGCAGAGAGTTCCACTGCTGAACAGCTCTCACAGTCAGGAAGTTCTTCCTGATGTTCAGATCATAGAATCATAGACTCATAGAATCAAAGAGTTGGAAGAGACCTCATGGGCCATCCAGTCCAACCCCCTTCCAAGGAACAGGAATATTGCATTCAAATCACCCCTGACAGATGGCCATCCAGCCTCTGTTTAAAAGCTTCCAAAGAAGGAGCCTCTACCACACTCCGGGGCAGAGAGTTCCACTGCTGAACGGCTCTCACAGTCAGGAAGTTCTTCCTCATGTTCAGATGGAATCTCCTCTCTTGTAGTTTGAAGCCATTGCTCATTGCATCCTAATCTCCAAGGAAGCAGAAAACAAGCTTGCTCCCTCCTCCCTATAACTTCCTCTCACATTATACATGGCTATCATGTCTCCTCTCAGCCTTGGCTATCACTCATGGCTATCACTAAAATAGTTGGCTGTAAAATCTGTTGACTATTGCTACTTAAAAAAAATCATCATATTATTATTATTTATTGCAATACTCGAATACCCCACAGATATACCTTTTATTGAAAAGATAAATTAGTTTTGGGTTGTTGTAGGTTTTTTCGGGCTATATGGCCATGTTCTAGAGGCATTCTCTCCTGACCTTTCACCTGCATCTATGGCAAGCATCCTCACTACCTCTGAGGATGCTTGCCATAGATGCAGGTGAAACATCAGGAGAGAATGCCTCTAGAACATGGCCATATAGCCCGAAAAAACCTACAGCAACCCAGTGATTCCGGCCATGAAAGCCTCCGACAATACATTAAATTAGTTTTATTTTGCAGTTTTATGTATGCTGTCATGGGAATAAGTACCAAACTCTGTGGGCTTACTTCCAATTAAAAAGCATTGCAGGTTTGAGCTGTAGCATGATTAAAATGCTAAATTGAAATGGAGATGTGTCAATCATCTTTGGTAGCCTAGTGGCAAATTCTGAAGTGTGTGAGTTCATTGTGACAGTGCGCATAGAAGAGGCCTTTTGCGTTCAGGTTGCCACTCAGGAGCTATTTCTGCCGGCTCCTTTTATCTCTTCTTTGGCTGCTATTGTTACCATGGTGCTGTAATGGAGTCCAAGCTCCCTTATTTAATTCAGAAATTACTTCATGCACAGAAATAACCTGCCCATTAATCACCCTTAATCAACCTGTCTTGCTTTCAATTATGGCTTTAGAGGAACTTGCTTGGGAGGCTTTGTTTTGTTTGTTTGTTGCAACCAGCCACGGAACAGGTGGAAACCATTTTTGGATATCAATGCAAAACAACTGCATAGGGCCAGCTAACACCTCCCAACAAAGGATTCCCGCCAGGCTTTGCATCTGCAAGGAATTAGCCAGGCTTTGAATCTGCAGGGCCATTCAGTGGTAATCGAGGTGGCCAGTTGCAACATTAGCACTTGCCTCAAGCAGACAAGAGTTCTTTCTCCCACCCTGGACATTCCACGGATATATAAACCCCACTTGCCTAGTTTCCAACAGACCCTTCAAGCCTGCCATGGATGTGGGTGAAACGTCAGGAGAGAATGCTTATACAATCTTCCACATCCCTATTTCTTACCTAACTCAATAATTTCAATTCTGGGTAACTGAAAGTAGTTTTCTAAGGGTTGTTGTAGGTTTTTTTGGGCTATATGGCCATGTTCTAGAGGCATTCTCTCCTGACATTTCGCCTGCATCTGTGGCAAGCATCCTCAGAGGTAGTGAGGTTTTCTAAGTTTTCTAAGGCTTCAATAGGTATTCTTGTGGTCTCCGGCATTAGATCACAAGGTGGGAAGAGGCCCTAAGGGCCATACGCCCTAGTCCCATTCTTCCAGGCAGGAAGACACAATCAAAGCACTCTTCACAGATGACCACCTGGCCTCTGTTTAAAAACCTACAGAGAAAGAGATTCCACCAGATTCCCAGTCAGGAGAAGATTCCACAGCTCTTCTGCTGGGAAGTTCTTCCTAATGTTTAGGTGGAATCTTTTCCTGCAATTTGAATCCATTGCTCTGTGTCTCTAAGGCAGTGGAAGAGGAAGTAACTCCATCGTCATGCATTGGTTTTTTTTTTTTTGTCGTGTCAGGGCAACCAGTCCATTATATTACATTTCTAACAGAACAAAACAAACAAACAGACGAAATACAAAATTTGCGAGTTTGGTAGTTGATTAAATGTCCTTTGACCAGTAGCTGGCCATTTGGAATGCTTCTGGTGTTGCCGCAAGAAGGTCCTCCATTGTGCATGTGGCAGGGCTCAGGGAGCATTGCAGCAGGTGGTCAGTGGTTTGCTCCTCTCCACACTCGCATGTCGAGGATTCCACTTTGTAGCCCCATTTCTTAGGTTGGCTCTGCATCTCGTGGTGCCAGAGCGCAGTCTGTTCAGCGCCTTCCAAGTCGCCCAGTCCTCTGTGTGCCCAGGGGGAGTCTCTCATTTGGTATCAGCCATTGGTTGAGGTTCTGGGTTTGAGCCTGTCACTTTTGGACTCTCGCTTGCTGAGGTGTTCCAGTGAGTGTCTCTGTAGATCTTAGAAAACTATTTCTAGATTTAAGTCGTTGACATGCTGGCTGATACCCAAACAAGGGATGAGCTGGAGATGTCTCTGCCTTGGTCCTTTCACTATTGGCTGCTACTTCCCGGCGGATGTCAGGTGGTGCAATGCTAAACAGTGTAATTTCTCCATTGGTGTAGGGCGCAGACACCCCGTGATAATGCGGCATGTCTCATTAAGAGCCACATCCACTGTTTTAGTGTGGTGAGATGTGTTCCACACTGGGCATGCATACTCAGCAGCAGAGTAGCATAGCGCAAGGGCAGATGTCTTCACTGTGTCTGGTTGTGATCCCCAGGTTGTGCCAGTCAGCTTTCGTATGATATTGTTTCTAGCACCCACTTTTTGCTTGATGTCAGGCAGTGCTTCTTGTAGGTAAGAGCACGGTCCAGAGTGACTCCCAGGTATTTGCGTGCGCTGCAATGCTCCAGTGGGATTCCTTCCCAGGTGATCCACAGAGCTCGGGATGCTTCTCTGTTCTTGAGATGAAAGGCACATGTCTGTGTTTTAGATGGGTTGGGGATCAGCTGGTTATGCATTGGTGATCTTCCTAAACGAGATGAGATCAGTGTGTGTTCAAGAAGTTATGATGATGTGTGATGTTGTTCATCAGGCTTCTCCTTCAGACTCATCCCCTGTTTCTGTCCCTGCTTTCAACAGGGAATACGCAGCTGCAAACTTGAGCGTGAACCTGTACATTGTGAACGAACCCTGGCTTTACTCCATCCTTTGGTGCAGCGGGGTCCAGTCGATCACCTCTGACAACGTGCCCACCCTCAGCAAGATGTCTTCTCCTTCCTGGCTGATGGTAAGTCTTTTTAAGTTTCATGCCATTTTCCAAACACACAGTTTGCCATTTTTAATGTGGTTTTGGGTCTTCCCTTGGTTATCCCAAGGCACGGGCAAACTTTGGCTCTCCAAGTGTTTTGGACTTTAACTCTCACAATTCCTAACAGTTAGGAATTGTGGGAGTTGGAGTCCAAAACACCTGGAGAGACAAAGTTTGCCCATGCCTGCCCTACAAAGCTTGCTTCTTGCTGGTGGACCACCCAATATCAGAGCGAACAAAGAATCATAGAATTGGAAGAGACTCCAAGGGCCACCCAATCCAACCCCATTCTTCCAGGAAGGAACACACAATCAAAGCCCTCCTGACAGATGGCCATTCAACCTCTGCTTGGAAACCTCCAGAGAAGGAGACTCCACCTTTTTTACTTACTTACTTAGGCAATCCCTCATAGCTCGAGGATGATTGTCTTCCAAATGTGGTGTCTTGGTGGTGGGTCCATAGGTGACTGTGGAGCCCTATTCTTCATCCGCATCTTCTCCTGCAGTGAGGACATCAGTTTGGAGGTGGATGGCGGTCCCGGTCAGTGTTGGCTTGACACGCCTTCCTCTTGGCATGTTTCTTTTTTCGTTGCCATTCGAAGAGGCTCTCTATTCGTGCCTCTTCAAATTCCACAGCACTGCTGGTCACAGCTGACCTCCAGGTAGAGCACTCAAGGGCCAGGATTTCCCTGTTCTCAGTGTCACCGAGAGTCCACCAGACACTCAAGCATCATATTCTACTGTTAAACAGTTCTTACCATTAGGATGCTCTTCCTAATGTTTAGGTGAAATCTCTTTTCCTGCAGTTTGGCTCATCTGTTGGGAGTTTATGCTCTTTTCTGGTTGTGGATCCATAGGTGGGTGTGGAGGCCTATTCTTGATCCACATCTTCTCTCACAGTGAGGATATCAGTTTGCAGGTGGAAGGCACTCCTGGTCAGGGTTGGCTTGACACGCCTTCCTCTTGGCACGTTTCTCCCTTTCACCCTCCGTTTGCGCCTCTTCGAATTCCACAGCACTGCTGGTCACAGCTGACCTCCAGTTAGAGCATCAAGTGCCAGGGCTTCCCAGTTCTGGCTGTGGGTCCGTAGGTGGCTGTGGAGCCCTATTCTTGATCCACATCTTCTCCTGCAGTGAGGACATCAGTTTGCAGGTGAAAGGCAGTCCTGGTCAGGGTTGGCTTGACACGCCTTCCTCTTGGCACGTTTCTCCCTTTCACCCTCCGTTTGCGCCTCTTCGAATTCCACAGCACTGCTGGTCACAGCTGATCTCCAGTTAGAGCATCAAGGGCCAGGACTTCCCAGTTCTCAGTGTCACCGAGACTCCACCAGACACTCAAACATCATATTCTACTGTTAACAGTTCTTACCATCGGGATGCTCTTCCTAATGTTTAGGTGAAATCTCTTTTCCTGCAGTTTGGCTCATCTGTTGGGAGCTTATGCTCTTTTCTGGCTGTGGGTCCTTAGGTGGCTGTGGAGCCCTATTCTTGATCCGCATGTTCTCTCGCAGTGAGGACATCAGTTTCCAGGTAGAAGGCAGTCCCAGTCAGGGTTGGCTTGATGACTCTTCTTCTTGGCATGTTTCTATTTTTCGCCCTCCATTTGTGCCTCTTCAAATTCTACAGCACTGCTGGTCACAGCTGACCTCCAGTTAGAGTGCTCAAAGGCCAAGGCTTTCCAGTTCTGGTGTTACCGGGACTCCACCAGACACTCAAGCACAATATTCTACTGTTGAACAGTTCTTACCATCAGGATGCTCTTCCTAATGTGGAATCTATTTTCCTGCAGTTTGCCTCATCTGTTGGGAGCTTATGCTCTTTTCTTTCCAGTATGGAAATGCAGGGTTCCCTTGACAATCAAAAGTTGTTTCTATTGACAGCTGAATCTTTTCCTGCCACGTTTTCGTTTTCGTTGTCCATTTAGTGGCTCAGAGCAACATCTAGTGGCTGCTAAAGCATTTGCACTTCATCCATTTCTGTGTCTATCAAGCTGCAATGTTTTGTTTCAGTTTTTCTCTATACACCCCAATATGCATGTTATTTATTGATTTGTTGTGTCAGAGCAATCAGACCATTATATTACATTTCTAACAGAACAAAGCAAACAAACAGACAAAATACAAAACTTGTGAGTCTGGTAGTTGGTTAAATGTCCTTTGACCAGTAGCTGGCCACTTGGAGTGCCTCTGGTGTTGCTGCAAGGAGGTCCTCCATTGTGCATGTGGCTGGGCTCAGGTTGCATTGCAGCAGGTGGTCAGTGGTTTGCTCCTCTCTGCACTCGCATGTCGAGGATTTCACTTTGTGGCCCCATTTCTGAAGGTTGGCTCTGCATCTCGTGGTGCCAGAGCGCAGTCCATTCAGTGCTTTCCAGGTTGCCCAGTCCTCTGTGTGCCCAGGAGGGAGTCTTTCATTTGGTATTAGCCATTGGTTGAGGTTCTGAGTTTGAGCCTGCCACTTTTGGACTCTCGCTTGCTGAGGTGTTCCAGTGAGTGTCTCTGTAGATCTTATGCATGTTGAACCATTGAAAGATAACATTATGTAACATGATTTTTGTTCCTGGGTTGTTATCCATGTCATTTTCTAATCAGTTCTATCATAAAAACATAGAACTAATTTATTAAACTGCAAATACTTTGTTTTTGCGGGAGGGGAATCCTTCTATAGCACATTTGGCTATAGTCCTTCAATGAATATCTCATCAAGTCTCAACCAATTCAATATAGTTTGTGACAGCCATAACGACAAAGTTTTTGGAGTAGAACAACTACTTTCAAAGTAAGCACTGCATAATTAAACAGAAAATAATACTTTCAAGACACAGTTTTTTTCAAATTTTGTTACATCAGACATGGGCAATTTTTGGCCCACAATTATGGAAGTTGAAGTCCAAAACACCTGGAGGGAGGGCTGAAAGGCCTTCTCACCTCTCTTGAGGGACTCAGGTCGGTTTCCAACCATAATATCACAGACAATCAATAAAACATCATAATTCATATTACAGTAAAACATTTAAACATCAATTACAATCAATAACTACAATGGGCAGTCGTCACACTAAAATCGTTGTTCATCATCCTCCTTCCATATCTCAGGGTGTTGACTCACTCGTCGATTTCCTGTCTCCATAGCCAAGTCTTCACCTGTTTCCTAAATGTCAGGATAGAAGGGGCGGTTCTGATCTCCAGTGGGAGAGAGTTCCAGAGCCGAGGGGCTACCACCGAGAAGGCCCTGTCCCCACCAGATGCGCTTGCGAGGCCGGTGGGACCGAGATCAGGGCCTCTCCAGACGATCTTAATAATCTTGATGGTTCATAGGGGAGAATACGTTTGGAGAGGTAAACAGGGCTGAAGTCATTTAGGGCTTTATAGGTTAACACCAGCACTTTGAATTGTGCTCGGAAGCTAATTGGCAGCCAGTGGAGCTGGTGTAACAGCGGAGTGGTGTGCTCCCTGTACCCAGCAGCCGTTAGTAGTCTGGCTGCCGCTCGTTGGACTAGCTGCAGCTTCCGGGCAGTCTTCAGAGGCAACCCCACGTAGAGAGCGTTGCAGTAATCTAAATGGGATGTAACCAAAGCGTGGACCACCGTGGCCAAGTCAGACTTCCCAAGGAACGGGCGCAGCTGGCGCACAAGTTTTAATTGTGCAAAAGCTTCCCTGACCACCGCCGAAACCTGGGGCTCCAGGCTCAGTGATGAATCTAGGAGAACTCCCAAACTGCGAACCTGCACCTTCAGGGGGAGTGTTTGGTCCAGATCCATCATTGTTTGAGTCCAAGGTGCTCTCTGGAGTTAGGTGAACTACAACTCCAAAACTCAAGCTCAATGCCCACCAAGACCCTTCCAGTAATTTCTGTTGGTCATGGGAGTTCTGTGTGCCAAGTTTGGTTCATTCCCATCATTGGTGAAGTTCAGAACACTCTTTCACTGTAGGTGAACTATAAATCCCAAGAACTACAACTCCCAAATGACAAAATCAACCCCCTGCCAACCCCGCCAAATTTCATCCAGTGAATGAAAATACATCCTGCAAATCAGATATTTACATTACGATTCTGAACAGTAGCAAAATCACAGTTATGAAGTAGCAATGAAAATAATTTTCTGGTTGGGGGTCACCAAAACATTAGGAACTGCATTACGGGGTCACAGCATTAGGAAAGTTGAGAACCACTGCTTTAGTGATACTTTAATGAGACCAACAAGAAGGCACATAAGCCTTTATGTTAGCCTTCACTGACTGAAGGAAATATGACTGGGAGTGTAATGCTGAGCTTTTTTTTCGATAGAGTTACAAGCTGGGTAGATGCGGGGAATGCCGTGGATGTGGCGTACCTGGATTTCAGGAAGGCCTTCGACAAGGTCCCCCATGACCTTCTGGCAAGGAAACTAGTCCAATGTGGGCTAGGCAAAACTACGGTGAGGTGGATCTGTAATTGGTTAAATGGACGAACCCAGAGGGTGCTCACCAATGCTTCCTCTTCATCGTGGAAAGAAGTGACAAGCAGAGGGCCACAAGCAGGGTTGCGTCCTGGGCCCGGTCCTGTTCAGGATCTTTATTAACGACTTAGATGAAGGGCTAGAAGGCAGGATCATCAAGTTTGCAGACGACACCAAATTGGGAGGGAGAGCCAATACTCCAGAGGACAGGAGCAGGATTCAAAACGATCTTGACAGATTAGAGAGATGGGCCAAAACTAACAAAATGAAGTTCAACAGTGACAAATGCAAGATACTCCACTTTGGCAGGAAAAACGAAATGCAAAGATACAGAATGGGGGATGCCTGGCTCGAGAGCAGTACGTGTGAAAAAGATCTTGGAGTCCTCATGGACAACAAGTTAAACATGAGCCAACAATGTGATGTGGCGGCAAAAAAAAGCCAATGGGATTTTGGCCTGCATCAAGAGGAGCATAGTGTCTAGGTCCAGGGAAGTAATGCTACCCCTCTATTCTGCTTTGGTTAGACCACACCTGGAATATTGTGTCCAATTCTGGGCACCACAATTCAAGAGAGATATTGACAAGCTGGAATGTGTCCAGAGGAGGGAAACTAAAATGATCAAGGGTCTGGAGAACAAGCCCTATGAGGAGCGGCTTAAGGAGCTGGGCATGTTTAGCCTGAAGAAGAGAAGGCTGAGAGGAGATATGATGAGGGCCATGTCTAAATATGTGAGAGGAAGCCACAGGGAGGAGGGAGCAAGCTTGTTTTCTGCTTCCCTGGAGACTAGGACGCAGGAACAATGGCTTCAAACTACAAGAGAGGAGATTCCATCTGAACATGAGGAAGAACTTCCTGACTGTGAGAGCCGTTCAGCAGTGGAACTCTCTGCCCCGGAGTGTGGTGGAGGCTCCTTCTTTGGAAGCTTTTAAACAGAGGCTGGATGGCCATCTGTCAGGGTGATTTGAATGCAATATTCCTGCTTCTTGGCAGAATGGGGTTGGACTGGATGGCCCATGAGGTCTCTTCCAACTCTTTGATTCTATGATTCTATGACTTCATCCTTATTCAGTTCATGTCCTCTACTTTTGTATTAATCCAACATATATTGGGTTTCTTCTTGTCTTCCTTTTTGTCTCCCAGACTCCGGATGAATACTATCTGATGTGGATCATCGCTGATCTCATTTCATTTCTCATCATCATAGGAGTGTTCATATTCCAGAAGTAAGTAACCTTGGCCAATGTTTTCATAGTGCTGTCAGCCGTTCCTTCTTCCTGAATCTGGAAGTCATAAACACCCAGCCAAATACAACTTGTACCCCCCAAATGCTCTCTGAGGTTATGTAGAGTAATGGGAACCCAATCATATCCCTCTCCGAGCCAAATAGGGTGGTCTATCCTGCACTGGAATTGAAAACAGAGGTGGAAGATTGCACCAAAGTGCTGGTGAAGGCTGAGCAAGGATTTAGTGGTGATGGTTTAAAGGCAAGAGTCTGAAAAGTTACAGCATTAGCCATGGAGAGTTGACCATAATAGAGCTCTGGGGTCCCAATCTGGTAGCGCTGGTAAAAGATTGAGTGGGATGAAAACCTAAAGCTGCTGTTCTTTCCAGTGACAAGATTGTAAAAAGTGTATAAAGAGCAATAGGTCAACATGCTAACATAGAAAACTGCAAATAACTTGCAGATAGATAGGAGCTTGGGTTGCTGTGAGTTTTCCGGGCTGTTGATTTCAATGCTTTCTCTGTGTAGTCTGACATGGTTGGTGTAGTCTGACAGCCACCATGTCACATTGCACAGAGAAGCCATTGAAATCCACAAACGTGGACAATTTCAACAGAAAGAAGGAAACCACTAAAATGTACTAAATCTGGCTACCAGTATTTTAAAAAAACCCTCTAAAATCAAAACGGGAATTCTAAACAGGGATCAATCAGGGCCAGCTAACACCTCCCAACAAAGGATCCCCCCCAGGCAGGAAGCATCCAGGCTTTGAAGCTGCAATGCTAATGCTAATCAAGGTGGCCAATTGCAGCATTCACACTTGCCCCCTAACAAACAAGACCTGGAGAACAAGCCCTATGAGGAGCGGCTTAAGGAGCTGGGCATGTTTAGCCTGAAGAAGAGAGGCTGAGAGGAGATATGATAGCCATGTATAAATATGTGAGAGGAAGCCACAGGGAGGAGGGAGCAAGCTTGTTTTCTGCTTCCCTGGAGACTAGGACGCACTGGAACAATGGCTTCAAACTACAAGAGAGGAGATTCCATCTGAACATGAGGAAGAACTTCCTGACTGTGAGAGCCGTTCAGCAGTGGAACTCTCTGCCCCGGAGTGTGGTGGAGGCTCCTTCTTTGGAAGCTTTTAAACATAGGCTGGATGGCCATCTATCAGGGGTGATTTGAATGCAATATTCCTGCTTCTTGGCAGGGGGTTGGACTGGATGGCCCATGAGGTCTCTTCCAACTCTTTGAGTCTATGATTAAGACACAGAACAATGGCTTCAAAGTACAAGAAAGGAGATTCCATCTGAACATGAGGAAGAACTTCCTGACTGTGAGAGCCGTTCAGCAGTGGAACTCTCTGCCCCGGAGTGTGGTGGAGGCTCCTTCTTTGGAAGCTTTTAAACAGAGGCTGGATGGCCATCTGTCGGGGGTGCTTTGAATGCGATGTTCCTGCTTCATGGCAGAATGGGGTTGGACTGGATGGCCCATGAGGTCTCTTCCAACTTTCGATTCTAGGATTCTATTATTATCTGTACTAGATAGAAGTGATGGGTTGATTCCACTTCATGGTCTAACCACTATACTAACACATGGTCTAACTACTATACTTGAAGATCATACTTTGCAATGTTGGCTTAGAGAGCATCCATGGGCCACTTCTTTGGCAAAATATAGTACACAATGCATCCCCAAGTTACAGGAACTCTCTGCCCCGGAGTGTGGTGGAGGTTCCTTCTTTGGAAGCTTTTAAACAGAGGCTGGATGGCCATCTGTCAGGGGTGCTTTGAATGCAAATTTCCTGCTTCTTGGCAGAATGGGGTTGGACTGGATGACCCATGAGGTCTCTTCCAACTCTAGGATTCTATTCTATTAGGGAAAACTACTCTAAAATAGCAGAGCATCCAAAAACATAAACAAGATACAAAAAGTTGTGCAATCAGCTCACAGCTAGCAGAGCGTGAAGTGCCGTATGAAGTGGCCACAAAGAATTAAGAGCTTAGACAGGCAAAGATGAAGAGTTCAGTCTTAAAAATCACAAAAATGTTTATTTACAATAATAAGAAATAACTGCATTTCTTAATAATCAAGTACTAAGTCTGATCTATTCCAACAACCATCTCTTGTAAGGTTTCAGGAGAGGGAAAAACTTAGTCATGACATCTCTCCTGACACACAAGCAGAGAGAGATCTCAAAGCACACAGTACATACACTCCATACAAAAGTCAGATTCAAAAAACTTGCAGTAAAAAAATATCCATTTTAAACAACCAATCTGAATGTGAGTGGAAAGAGAGAACAGAGAAGAAAAAGATACATTCCCTACTGTCATACAAGAGACATGGGGAAGAGGAACCCTTAGTCTACACTAAGCTAACTAAACTGTTCCACATTGAGGACTTGAGATTTGAGCAGTGTGGGGTTGAATTCAAAGACTTTCGCCCACCCTGGACATTACGCAGATATATACACCTCACTTGTCTAGTTTCCAACCTCTGAGGATGCCTACCATAGATGTGGGCAAAATGTCAGGAAATAATGCTTCTGGAACATGGCCATACAGCCCAAAAAACCTACAACAACCCAGTGATTCCAGCCATGAAACAGGGGAATTCCAAATAGGAAACCACCAGGATCAGTTAACACCTCCCAACAAAGGATTCCCCCAGACAGGAAGCACCCAGGCTTTGAAGCTGCAAGGCCATCCAGTGCTAATCAAGGTGGCCAATTGCAACATTCACACTTACCTCAAACAGACAAGAGCTCTTTCTCCCATCCTGACATTATTTCACAGGTATATAAACCTAACTTGCCTAGTTTCTAACAGACCTCACAACCTCTGAGGTATTGGCCATAGATTTGGGTGAAGCATTAGGACAGGATGCTTCTTGAACATGGCCAGACAGCCCAGAAAACTCACAGCAACCCAGTAATTCCAGTCATGAAAGCCTTCAACAACAAATACGAGCTTCTCCATCTCTTAGGTGGTCAAGGAATGCCGAGTGGATCCAATGTCAAGGTTTCCAGTTCCTATTTTGTAATATAGTGTCCATATTTAAAAAGAACTGGGTCCATGTTTGACAAAGAGGAAAAAAGGGAGAATTAAGGGAATAGGGAGAGAAACAGCAGGTAAAATCCACTAGTACTTAAGCAGGTAGCTAAAAAGAAAGCTCTCCAACCAAAAAAGGGAATACTACAAAAAATGAGGACAGGTGGAAATTTCTGAAATATATTTTAATGCAGGCAAAATGTGCTGGATGGTATTTTAAATGTGGAATTGGTTAAGCAAATTCAAGTTAAATTTAAGGCAGAACTTGAAACCTATTTGCTATGTTGCTTAGCACGTTCAAGGAATCCCTTTGTGTTTATTTACACACAAAGTTCAGATGAATAATGTTGAGGTTGTGAGGCGGTGGGGCAGAAAAGCCACTCCAAGTGTTAGCTGGAAATTGCAATGAGATATCCAAAGTGCTGAAATCACCTCCCAAGAATTAGGGAAGAAGAATTGGGGATGCAATAAAAATGTGGAAATTGCAATGGATCATGCAAATTCAAATAAGAAAAAATTGGGAATTCTTAAATTTGATATCTATAAAGATTTTTTTTATAAAGTTGATCATAAGTTCTTGTTAAAATTATGTCAGCAATTGAACATGGGAGAAAATTTTTGCAGAACACTGCAACAATTGTATAGTAGATTTTTTTCGGGCTATATGGCCATGGTCTAGAGGCATTCTCTTCTGACGTTTCGCCTGCATCTATGGCAAGCATCCTCACTACCTCTGAGGATGCTTGCCATAGATGCAGGCGAAACGTCAGGAGAGAATGCCTCTAGACCATGGCCATGTAGCCCGAAAAAACCTACAACAACCCAGTGATTCCGGCCATGAAAGCCTTCGACAATACAATTGTATAGTAATTGCAAAGTGGTAATAATAATAATAATAATAATAATAATAATAATAATAATAATAGGCACATTGGATAATAATGCCAAAAGATCTCAGCCACCATTTGGAAACAAAAAAAATTGACAAAATCACAATCTGCAAAAGGTCACCTTACTTGGATCTGCGCGCATCATTTGAAAATACATCACACAGTCCTAGACGCTTTGGAAGTGTTCGACTTGTGATTTTGTGATATGAAATCCAGCATATAGATCTCATTTGCTGTGACATACTGTGGTGTCAGTAAAAAAAAAATTGTCGTCTTAGGAGCGACTTGAGAAACTGCAAGTCGCTTCTGGTGTGAGAGAATTGGCCGTCTGCAAGGACATTGCTCAGAGGGATGCCTGGATGATTTTGATGTTTTTATCATCCTTGTGGGAGGCTTCTCTCATGTCCCCACAACAGGAGCTGGAGCTGATAGAGGGAGCTCATCCGCCTCTCCCCGGATTCGAACCGCTCTGAGTCGCCTGAGGGCTGAGAAGAGCGGTATACAAATGAACCAAATAAATAAATAAATAAATAACCTGCGACCTGTCGGTCCTCAGTCCTGCCGGCACAGGGGTTTAACCTACTGCGCAATAATAATAATAATAATAATAATAATAATAATCATTATTATTATTATTATTATTATTATTATTTATACCCCACCACCATCTCCCCGAAGGGGACTCGGGGCGGCTAACATGAGGCCAAGCCCAAAGATACAACACAACAAAATAAAACACAGAATGAAGACAATAAAACATTACATCAAAATAAAACATGTACAGTAGCAAAATAGGATAAATAAAACAAATTAACACAATATGAAATTGAACAGAATGGGCAGGCCAAATGGAGGAGGTAAAATAATAAAACCTTGGATGAGGTAGGATTAAAAATATGTAATTAAGGGGGATCCAAAAAGAATAAACAGTGGGGTAGGCATTCAGTTTAGGATGGGGGAACGTGCATCATAGGGGCAACATAAAGGTGAATAATGAAAGAACGGGAAAAACCCAATCTTAAATGGTACAAAACAAGGTTGTCCACTATTCCTGACTTTATTTGTAATAGCTATAGAAATATTAGCTAAAAGTATCAGGGATAGCACTAACTGGACAGGTTATAAAATAGAGAAGGAAGGAATAAGACCTAATTTTTTTGCGGATGATGCAATGCTTATTACAAGTCAACCCTTATCTCTGGTGAAAGATATGATTAAAAATTGGAGGAATTTAAGAAATTATCAGGATTATATGTTAACATTAATAAATCAGAGATATTGTTGTCTTAACACCCACCAAGGGAACAATTGGAGATTAGGAAAATCTCAGGATGGAGATTAGGATTGAAGAAGTAAAACTATTTAGGAATATGGATATATGAGGGTTGAATGAACAGTAATGCCTCCACCTTCGTAACTCCTCAACAGATGGCAGTCCTGGTATGCAGCAGGTCCTGCTTGTTCAGTAAACTCTCCTCTACAGTTCCATTTTGGCAGGAAACCTTAGCATTGAGTGGTTGTGTTGATAAAGTTTGAAGTATGGGACCCTGTACAGACGGTCGGTCAATGCGACTTAAGCAATGTGCAGTCATTGAATTCTTGACAGCAGAAGGTGTCACCCCAAAGGAGATTCCTCAGAGAATGCAAGCTGTTTATGGTGATTGTGTTGATGTGAGTACTGTGCGTCATTGGGCGAGTAAGTTTAAAGATGTTGAGGTGACACCTTCTGCTGTCAATAATTCAATGACTGCACATTGTTTAAGTAGCATTGACCACCATCTGCGCAGGGTTCCATACTTTGCACTTTAACAACACAACCGTTCAATGCTAAGGCTTCCTGCCAAAATGGAACTGTAGAGGAGAGTCTACTGAACAAGCCAGTACCTGCCGCATTACCAGTACTGCCATCTGTTGAGGAGTTACGAAGGTGGAGGCATTACTTTTCATTCAACCCTCATACAAAAACCCAAAGAATATATTGTCAAAGGCTTTCATGGCCGGAATCACTGGGTTGTTGTAGGTTTTTTCGGGCTATATGGCCATGGTCTAGAGGCATTCTCTCCTGACGTTTCGCCTGCATCTATGGCAAGCATCCTCAGAGGTACTCACTACCTCTGAGGATGCTTGCCATAGATGCAGGTGAAACGTCAGGAGAGAATGCCTCTAGACCATGGCCATATAGCCCGAAAAAAACTACAACAACCCAAAGAATATAGTTAAGGGATGTTATAAGAAAATATGGAAAGTAACAGAGAAACAAATCAAGAAATGGGAAGGGAAAACATTAACAAGAGTGGATAAAATATGGCCCTTAAAAATGTTTATAATACCAAAATTGAAATTGCCTTCCAAAAAAGCTTTCAGCACCTTGGATAGCGCCTACAAGATCTGAAGCCAAATAAGGAGTGGATTTACTGATATGGAAGCCACGATTGCAGATTTGTAGTGTCCAGAAACAATGTGGAATATACCAGGTCCTATTCCCTACCTGCAAAAATTGAGGTTATTCTAATTTAAAGAAGATGGTTGGATGCTGTTTTCCCCCCAGTTTGGTTTCTCAAATGAACAGCTAGAATTTTGTTTGGATTCTCTCTCTGGAAGCCTTGCTCTTTGGAAAAGGAATAATGGATCAAAAGGTGACTTCAAAGGAGGGAATCTCTCTTTTCCTCCTTGCCTTGTTTATTTTTCTTACTGCTCTGACGTTTGTTGCATGTTCCTCTTCCTTCCTTTCTCTCTTTCTCTCTTTCTCTTCCTCTCTGCTGCTGCATTTTGGCATCTTTACAGCTATCACATGATCAGGTAATTTCTGATGCCTCCTTCCTCATCCCACCTTTGGTCTTTCCTTTTTTCCCCCTCCTTTCCCTTTTCATTTGAAACATTGCCGCAGATTTTGGGTTAAAGCAGGACGCTTTCCTGGAAACTTGTTTTAAGGGGGGACAAATCCACTGACAACCTGAGCAAAAAGGCAGGATAGTTTGCAAAATGTGATTGTGTCTCATTTGGGGATTAAGTAGGTTAGGCAGACCAAAAAGCCAAGCGTGCTTGAGAGCAAATAGAGATCCCCAAAAGACATTCCTCAAAGGTCAAAATACAGATGAAATGTGCATAATTTTATTTTATATCACCTTTTTAAAATTGTAGAATGCATCCCATGTGTGGTATGATTATTCCTGGAAAGATATTAGTTAATAGAGAGGGAATCCTGGAAAGAAGTGACAAGTGGAGTGCCGCAGGGTTCCGTCCTGGGCCCGGTCCTGTTCAACATCTTTATTAATGACTTTGATGAAGGGTTAGAAGGCATGATCATCAAGTTTGCAGACAACAGGAGCAGAATTCAAAGACAAAGATAGGAGGTCCCTCAGGATCTAATCTTAACAGATTAGAGAGATGGGCCAAAACTAACAAAATGAAGTTCAACAGTGACAAATGCAAGATACTCCACTTAGGCAGAAAAAACGAAATGCAAAGATACAGAATGGGGGCCAATGCCTGGCTCGAGAGCAGTACGTGTGAAAAAGATCTTGGAGTCCTCGTGGACAACAAGTTAAACATGAGCCAACAATGTGATGTGGCGGCAAAAACAGCCAATGGGATTTTGGCCTGCATCAATAGGAGCATAGTGTCTAGATCCAGGGAAGTCATGCCCCCCTCTATTCTGCTTTGGTTAGACCACACCTGGAATATTGTGTCCAATTCTGGGCACCACAATTCAAGAGAGATATTGACAAGCTGGAATGTGTCCAGAGGAGGGTGACTAAAATGATTCAGGGTCTGGAGAACAAGCCCTATGTTTAAGGAGCTTAAGGAGCTGGGCATGTTTAGCCTGAAGAAGAGAAGGCTGAGAGGAGATATGATAGCCATGTATAAATATGTGAGAGGAAGCCACAGGGAGGAGGGAGCAAGCTTGTTTTCTGCTTCCTTGGAGACTAGGACGCGGAACAATGGCTTCAAACTACAAGAGAGGAGATTCCATCTGATCATGAGGAAGAACTTCCTGACTGTGAGAGCCGTTCAGCAGTGGAACTCTCTGCCCCGGAGTGTGGTGGAGGCTCCTTCTTTGGAAGCTTTTAAACAGAGGCTGGATGTCAGGTGATTTGAATGCAATATTCCTGCTTCTTGGCAGGGGTTTGGACTGGATGGCCCATGAGGTCTCTTCCAACTCAAGGATTCTATGATTCTATGAATTCCAGCTGATATTCCACTGCTTTGGTCCTGAGATAAATGTCTCCCCAAAAGAGATAAATAATAATAATAGACTTCATTTATATTCCGCTCTATCTCCCCGAGGAAACTCAGAGCAGATTGTAGAATACATATATAGCAAACCCTCAATGCCGTTATACAATTAAGAACAAAGATAGACAGTACACAGACAGAGGCAAAGGCTTCCCCCTTTCCGTCTCCGGCATCTGGAGGCAGTGCTCAAATCCAGTTTGCCCATGCCTGGTGTAAATTTATTTATTTATTTATTTATTTATTTATAATTTGAATTTATATGCCGCCACTCCCCTGGGGCTCAGAGCGGCTTACAAGAATGGCTAAAATCTAACGCAATTTAAAAACAATTTAAAACAATTTAAAAACAGCAATATAACAAATCAAATGCCTGTCGAAACAGGTATGTCTTACATGCCCTGCGGAAAGCTGATAAGTCCCGCAAGGCACGGACTTCAGGTGGCAGAGTATTCCAGAGCGATGGTGCCACTGCTGTGAAGGCTCTGCATCTGGTTGCTGTTAGACGCAAGGTCTTGACACTGGGAATTTCCAATAGATCTTGGTCCTCAGAACGGAGGGCTCTCTGGGGTTGGTAGGGGGTGAGGCGGTCCCTCAGGTACATCAGCCCCAGATCATGCAGGGCCTTAAAGGTGAGTACCATCACTTTGAAAGTGATCAGGTGCTCAATGGGTAACCAATGCAGCTGGAGTAAGATTGAGGTGATGTGGCATCTCATCGGAATTCCCGCAAGAAGCCGAGCAGCTGCGTTTTGTACCAACTTGAGCTTCTGGATCACCGACAGAGGAGGGCCAATGTAGAGGGCGTTACAGTAGTCCAGTCTTGAGATGACCGTAGCCTGGATCACTGTAGCTAGGTCGTCCCTGGACAGGGAGGGGGCCAGCCGTCTAGCCTGCCGCAGATGAAAAAAGGCGGTTCTGCTAACGTTGGAGACCTGGGCCTCCCTCATCAGCAGAGGGTCCAAAAGGACTCCCAGACTCTTTACCAATGATGACGGGCGTAACGCCTCGCCATCCAGGGTGGGCAGATGGATGTCCCCACTGCCCGGTTGACCCAGCCATAGGATCTCCGTCTTTGCTGGATTCACCCCCAACCTGCTGGCACGCAGCCATCCAGTAACGGCCTCGAGGCACTGATGGAAACAATCGGGTACAGAGTCCGGTCGGCCTTCCATCTTCAGCACCAGCTGAGTGTCATCGGCGTACTGGTAACACTCAAGCCCAAAACCTCGAACCAGCTGAGCAAGTGGTCGCATATAGATGTTAAACAACAAATGCATCTGTGGAGGTCTTAGTGTCATTTCCCATAAAGGAAGCCCATACTGGAATATGGAACCCTTGTTTGCCTGGAAACGTGCCCTCCCTTAGTACCATTTAGAAGGACAGGAAAGTAAGCCGAGTTTCCAGCTGATGCCATTTGCCTTCTTTTGCCTCATCCAAGCTGCTTCTGCACATATCAGTGCTTTGCCAGCCCAGTATTTCCATCATCATCACCCTCTATCTTTCCTGCTGTTATTATATGAAGCACAAATCCCCCCCCTTTTTTTTTTTGCCTTTTTGTGGATAGCGTTGGGTGAATGTACCCATCTGTGCTCTTCAAGTCTCCTAAAAATGGGAATTATTTGTGAAGGGACAGGTTGGAAAGGATGTGCCCAACACTTCATACTTGACAATCATTCTATGCAGTTCAACTACATTATATGAGTCTGCATCAACCATATAATGCAGTTTGATGTAATATAATCGCAATTGCAAAAGTCAAAGCGACAAAGATGGAGGGCTGATTGTAAATGCATTTGTGAAGATAAAGCACTAGGTGGAGCTCTATTATTGCAATCTGTGTTACGCAATCTTAATGTGTTTCTGTGTTATTGCTGTCTCATTGTTTTGTTTTAGGGCTGTGTGTGCCTTTTGTCATTTTGTGGTTTTGGTGTCTGTGTTTGTGGATGAGAAAGGTTGGGGTTCAATTTTTAGTCCCTAGACTAGGGCTGCAACCCAAAGAAATGATGCATCACTAAACCATATTTCGACCTGTTTTCAACCAAAGAAACAAGTATTCAGTCTTGCAATGGAAAATCAGATGTGGTCTGCCTCTTTGGGAGTGGAAAAATAATACGAGATCTAAAAATATTTGCATGTTAATGTGTTCTTAATCTTAGGAAAAGACCTTCTTCTTGATCATTGGAGCCCCATCTACACTGCAATATAATGCAGTTTGAAGCTGCATTTTATGGGTGTACACTGACTATATGTTGTAGTTTCATATAATGTTGATCCAGCTTTACATAATCTTATGAACTTGATTGAAAATGTTAAATTAGTAGATTAAGGTGTCTTCGTTATGATGAATGGAGAAGGAGTTAGAAAGCATCGAGTTATTATTTCTGCTAGGAATCTGTAGAGAGCAATATATGATAGAATAATAATAATAATAATAATAATAATAATAATAATAATAATAATAATAATAATATGTGATGATCAGCACACTGGGTGCAGTGTCTGAAGACCTTGGCCTGCACTGAAATACAATCGGCACTGACAAAATTACCATCTGCCAGCTGCAAAAGGCCACCTTACTAGGATCTGCATGCATTTTTCACTGATACATCACACAATCCTAAACACCAGCCAGCAGAGTGATCTTGTTTGCTATGGACTCGTTGTGTTTCAAATAATAATAATAATAATAATCATCATCATCATCAGAGTGTGGACCGTCGTTGCAATCCCAGGCAAGAGCAGGATTGAAGAGAAACAATGGGAAAAGCTGACACAATATGAGGATTTAAAGATCGAACTGCAAAGAGTCTGGGTTGTTGTAGGCTTTTTTGAGTTATATGGCCATGTTCTAGAGGCATTCTCTCCTGACGTTTCGCTGCATCTATGGCAGGCATCCTCACCTCACTACCTCTGAGGATGCCTGCCATAGATGCAGGTGAAACGTCAAGAGAGAATGCCTCTAGAACATGGCCATATAGCCCGAAAAAAACCTACAACAACCCAGTGATTCCGGCCATGAAAGCCTTTGACAATGCAAAGACTCTGGCACAAACTAGTCAAGGTGGTCCCAGTGGTGATCGGCACACTGGGTACAGTGCCTAAAGACCTTGGCCTGCACTTAAATACAATTGGTGCCGACAAAATTACCATCTGCCAGCTTCAAAAGGCCACCCTACTGGGATCTGCACATGTTATTCACCGATACAGCACACAATCCTAGACACTTAGAATTGTTTGACGTGTGATCCAATACAACAGCCAGCAGAATGATCTTATCTGCGGTGGACTTATCTTGTTGTGTTTCAAATTATTATTATTATTATTATTATTATTATTATTATTATTATTATTATTATTGGTTGCTGTGAGTTTTCCAGGCAGTCTGGCTATGTTCCAGAAGCATTCTCCACTGACATTTCACCCACATCTATGGCAAGCATCCTCAGAAGTTGAGGGGATTGTTGGAAACTAGGCAAGTGGGGTTTCTGTACCTGTGGGGTTGGAGAAAGAACTCTTATCTGTTGGAGGCAAGTTGAATGTTGCAATTAGCCACCTTGATTATCTGTTGAATGTTGCAATTAGCCACCTTGATTAGCATTGAATGGCCTTGCAGCTTCTAACCACTCTAGCAGGAATCTGCAATAACACTGTGGGTTAAACCCTTGTGCCGGCTGAACTTCTGACCTGCAGGTCGGCAGTTCGAATCCACGAGATGGAGTGAACTCCCGTCTGTCAGCTCCAGCTTCCCATGCAGGGACATGAGAGAAGCGTCCCACAGGACGGTAACACATCTGGGCATCCCTTGTGCAACGTCTTTGCAGATGGCCAATTCTCACACCAGAAGCAACTTGCAGTTTCTCAAGTTGCTTCTGAAATGATAAGAAAAAACCCCTCAACCCTAACACTTTCTTTTGGAGCTTAGTTGTGTTGCCCCTTTAAAAGGCTAGCCTTCTAACCTCCAAGGCTGGTTTCCCAATGAGGCGCTGAGAGGCAAGAAGATAGACATACACACACTTTATTTGCAAACTAGCTTGGGGACCTGGCGATGCCCGGGTTATTTAAGAAAGACATTGTTTGTCTGTGCTTCAAATTTAGTCTAGATCCAATGTCTGCTCACTTCCACAAATTATTATTATTATTTCGTATACTTCTACCCCGCCCTTCTCAACCCCTGAGGGGGGACTCAGGGCGGCTTACAAAAAGGCACATCTTGGTGCCTGCACAATACAATAACATATAAAATCAGCAATTAAATGGTCAACAATTAAAAACAATTAAAACAACAATATATCACACAACCAATAGCCAATCTCAGACACAGCGTTCGCCACTCAGAGTTCATATTTCGTTCCACCTTGTCCAGTTCCTATCCATTGTCACAGTCCCTTATTCATCTGCCAGATTGCCCGAATACCTGGTCCCACATCCATGTTTTTAATTTCTTTCTGAAGGAAAGGAGGGATGTTGCTGATCTGATCTCCCCGAGGAGTGAATTCCATAGGTGAGGGGCCACCTCTGAGAAGGCCCTGCTCCTCGTCCCCACCAATCTCACTTGTGACAGAGGCGGGGTCGAGAGCAGGGCCTCCCCAGAGGATCTCAGACTCCGAGATGGGACGTAAAGGGAGATGCATTCGGACAGATACGCTGGGCCGGAACCGTATAGGGTTTTGTAGGTCAAAACCAGCACCTTGAATTGTGCTCGGAACTGGATCAGCAGCATGCAAATGAACAAAATCTGGCTACCAGTATTTTAAAAAACCCTCTGAAATCAGGACAGTAAATAAAGAGGAACACTCAGAAAAACAGGGGAATTTCAGGTAGGAAACAATCAGGGCCAGTTAACACTTCCCAAGAAGGTCTGCCCCAGGCAGGAAGCAGCCAGGCTTTGAAGCTGCAAGACCATTCAGTGCTAATCAAGGTGGCCAGTTGCAACATTCACACTTGCCTCAAAGAGACAAGACTTGCCTAGTTTCCAACAGACTTGATAATCTCTGAGGATGCCTTCCATAGATGTGGGTGAAACGTCAGGAGAGAATGCTTCTGGGACATGACCATACAGCCTGGAAAACTCACAGCAACCCAGTGATTCCAGCCATGAAAGCCTTTGACAACAAATAATGCCATGCTTTCCATTCTTAAAGGAGACCTAAATACCCTTTCCCCTCTAAAACCACCTCTTCTTCCTAACTGATGAAATAAGATGATGGTGTTGCTTTGCCATCTCCTTTCCAATCTTATTGTAGAATCAAAACTTGGGGCATTTATAGTTTTAGGCTATCGTTCCCAGAATCACCCTGCCATCTGGAAGTTTTGGTCCAAAAATGTAAATTTTCCAAGTAGTAGGCAGAATGCTATCCATGCTTTTCCTCTTCTTGCTTTGTCAAGGCTTGGTGTGAATTGCTCAGTCTCCAAACTGGGACAAGAGTTTTGCTAACCTTGAGTTTCTCCTGCTTCTCTAAAGCATGTTGTGGACCCTTTTGATCCTTTCCCATAATCTCCCCTATGTGACCCTGCATTGCGGAATTAATATGTTATCCAGGAAACACTATGTTTGGGTTCAGTTATGTTCGAGATGGTTCATTTTCCTAGTGAAGGGGGAACTGGTGTTGAGATATACAAGGCACCATGTTTGTCTATTTGTTTACATCAGGCATGGGCCCGGCAGGTGTTTTGGACTTCAACTCCCACAATTCCTAACAGCCTCAGGCCTTTCCCTTTCCTCCCTCAGCCACTTAAGGAAGAGGACTGAGGCTGTTAGGAATTATGGAAGTTGAAGTCCAAAACACCTGGAGGGCCGAATAATGATAAGTATAGTAATTGTATAATGATAAGTATAGTAATTGTATAATAATAATAATAATAATAATAATAATAATAATAACAACAACAATACGGTGGCGATGAGCACACTGGGTACTGTGAGCTCACAACAGCCGTTCCCAATAATGACACAGGACTCCAATCCGTAATCAATCAGAAACTTTTACTGCGGTACGTTCGGACACAAAGAAAGCCAGGATTGACTAGCAGCTGCCGGTCAACCCTTATATACCCTCCCCCACATTCGAAATCCCCTTTCCCGCCAGCCAAGAGTCCTGCGCAACATTCCCGCCAAATGCCAACTGCTCTCCCCGAGGTCACCAGCTGCACATTTCTTATCAGCGTTGCATGTCAGGATCCTGGTTTTTAGCGCCAAAACCAAAGGCCTGGAAACCGGCTCCTGACAGGGTACAGTGCCTAAAGACCTTGGCTTGCACTTAAAAACAATCAGCGCTGACAAAATTACCATCTGCCAGCTGCAGAAGGCCACCTTACTAGGACCTTAATATGTTGAGCAAGATGGGAATTGTGTGAACTTGCAGTTGTTGGACTGCAACTCCATTGGTTCTGCTGACCTAAGCTGCTGGGACTACAGTTAAACTACATCTGGAATGCCACAAGATTCCCATCTCTGGGAATGAACTTAAAATGATATAAAACCATGGATGTGTGAAGATTTGCATAGAATGAGTTCAGCCCCAAAGGTTTTTAATAATCATCATGTTTTTGTACATGGCAATCGAATGACAGCTGTATTCGTACTGGTTCCTCTTATTAGTGGGGTGCCCATTGCAAGAAATGCAGAATAAGGGCTCTCCATCCGAACTCCATGCAACTGTGAAAAGAGGATTGGGTGGATTGGGAGGCGCAGTCCTTGACCTCCTCCTCCTCCATTGCAGGTGGCGCTTTGGGAGCATCCGGACGTACAACCCGGAGCAGATCATGCTCAGCGCTGCTGTCCGGCGGTCCAGCCGGGACGTCAACATCATGAAAGAGAAGCTCATCTTTTCAGGTAAGATGCCCAAGTCCTTGCTCTCCTGGAACAATAACCTGAATTCCACCCCAAAGTGCCATTTTATTTATATGTGGGTTGAATGAAAAGTAATGCCTCCACCTTCGTTACTTGAGTTTGGATGGAAATGTTTTAATAAATCGAACGCAGAAATAACCCTTAGAATGTGCTCTTTAACTATCAGTATTCACTTTTCAACATAATCACCAGACAATTGGGTACATTTCTGCCAACGATGAACAAGCTTTCTGAAGCCGTCACAGAAGAAGTCGACACTCTGTTTCCACAACCCATCATGCACAGATCTTCCGATAGCCAAGCAAAGCAATAATGAGACCCACATTTGTGAAATGCTGATTATGCTTGAAATTTCTCTCTGAGTGATATGACAATCATCCTGAATCAATCTGTCAACCTTTTGTTTGTGAAACTCTATGGTTGCTGTCACAGGACGTCCAACTCTCTGTTTGTCATGCAAGTCAGATGTTCCCAACTCAACATCTTTAAACTCACTCTCCCAACGACGCACAGTACTCACATCAACACAATCACCATAAATAGCTTGCATTCTCTGAGGAACCTTCTTTGGGCAGTCAAGTATTCAATGACTGCACTATATATATATATATATATATATATATATATATATATATATATCGTGCAGTCATTGAATACTTGACTGCCCAAAGAAGGTTCCTCAGAGAACGTGTCAGCAGCAACCAGACATTTGTATTACATTTTTAACAAAAACAAACAAACAGACAGACAGAACACAGAGTTTGCAAGCTTGGTAGTTGATTAAATGTCCTTTGACCAGTATCTGGCCACTTGGAGTGCCTCTGGTGTTGCCGCAAGGAGGTCCTCCATGGTGCATGTGGCAGGGCTCAGGTTGCATTGCAGCAGGTGGTCTGTGGTTTGCTCTCCTCCACACTCGCATGTCATGGATTCCACTTTGTAGCCCCATTTCTGAAGGTTGGCTCTGCATCTCATGGTGCCAGAGCGCAGTCTGTTCAGCGTCTTCCAACTTGCCCAGTTTTCTGTGTGCCCAGGGGGGAGTCGCTCATTGGGTATCAGCCATTGATTGAGGTTATGGGTTTGAGCCTGCCACTTTTGGACTCTTGCTTGCTGGGGTGTTCCAGCGAGTGTCTCTGTAGATCTTAGAAAACTATTTCTTGATTTCAGTCATTGACGTGCTGGCTGATACCCAAACAGGGGATGAGCTGGAGATGTCTCTGCCTTGGTCCTTTCACTATTGGCTGCTACTTCCTGGCGGATGTCAGGTGGTGCAATACCGGCTAAACAGTGTAATTTCTACAGTGGTGTAGGGCACAGACATGCCATGATAAAGCGGCATGTCTCATTAAGAGCCACTCATTAAGAGTATGGAACCCTGCACAGATGGTTGGTCAATGCAACTTAAGCATCGTGCAGTCGCTTCCAGAAACGACTGCATGATGCTTAAGTTGCATTGACAAACTGTCTGCGCAGGGTTCCATACTTCGCACTTTAGCAACACAACTGTTCAATGCTAAGGCTTCCTGTCAAAATGGAACTGTAGAGGAGAGTCTACTGAACAAGCCAGTACCTGCCGCCTACCAGGAGTGCCATCTGTTGAGGAGTTACAAAGGTGGAGGCATTACTTTTCATTCAACACTCAAATATTGTGTTTCTTGGCTGGCTTTTTTCTGCTCTTTCATTTCTTGCCTTGTCTGTGCCTGAATATGTTATAACATCCGGAGGGGCAGTATCTGTGCCACAAGCAGCCTAAAGGGGCCATAAATACTAAAAAAAACTTGTCCTAGAAGTCTAGAAATGTTAGTAATATCATAAATAATATAAACAATCCCAAGAACTCTTTTCATCCTACAGTAAGCAAGGCATGTTGTGAGTGGATTGACTGGAAGTTTCGGGATAGGGAATGTTTAGATTGGATTTGGCTTTGAAAAAGAGTCATGGTATAGCTCTGAATGCAGGAAGACATTTGCAGATTGCATGGTTTTGAATGTTTCAATGCTTGGAAGCCATTCTGGAAAGCATACATGAATGCAAAGAAAAGTAGGCTGAGACAAGGGGACGTGACAGACAGATTCATATATTTGGAATGATGTCACAATGAAGAGGAGGTTTTATGCCACTCAGGAGACCAAAACACAGTGGGGCGGTGCATTCAGATTGCAGGAAAATAGATTCCACCCAAACATTAGCCCTTGTGGTTTCTTCCAACAGTAATCTTGACAGATTAGAGAGATGGGCCAAAACTTACAAAATGAAGTTTAACAGTGACAAATGCAAGCTACTCCACTTTGGCAGGAAAAACGAAATGCAAAGATACAGAATGGGGGATGCCTGGATTGGGAGCAGTACGTGTGAAAAAGATCTTGGAGTCCTCGTGGACAATAAGTTAAACATGAGCCAACAGTGTGATGTGGCGGCAAAAAAAGCCAATGGGATTTTGGCCTGCAGCAATAGGAGCATAGTGTCTAGATCTAGGGAAGTCATGCTACCCCTCTATTCTGCTTGGTTAGACCACACCTGGAATATTGTGTCCAATTCTGGGCACCACAATTCAAGAGAGATATTGACAAGCTGGAATGTGTCCAGAGGAGGGCGACTAAAATGATCAAGGGTCTGGAGAACAAGCCCTATGAGCAGCGGCTTAAGGAGCTGGGCATGTTTAGCCTGAAGAAGAGAAGGCTGAGAGGAGATATGATAGCCATGTATAAATATGTGAGAGGAAGCCACAGGGAGGAGGGAGCAAGCTTGTTTTCTGCTTCCTTGGAGACTAGGACGCGGAACAATGGCCTCAAACTACAAGAGAGGAGATTCCACCTGAACATGAGGAAGAACTTCCTGACTGTGAGAGCTGTTCAGCAGTGGAACTCTCTGCCCTGGAGTGTGGTGGAGGCTCCTTCTTTGGAAGCTTTTAAACAGGGGCTGGATGGCCATCTGTCAGGGGTGATTTGAATGCAATATTCGTGCTTCTTGGCAGAAGGGGGTTGGACTAGATGGCCCATGAGGTCTCTTCCAACTCTTTGATTCTATGATTCTGTGGTTCCTCTCCCTCTGACAGCCTCCCCCATCTGAAGCTTGAATATTCTGAAAATGTGTTTTGCAGGTTCTAGCCACTAAGTGGCACCAAAGCCATTGCCATTTTCTTTTCTTAAGTCTGCAAGGTAAGAAAGCCAATTTGTTGGAAGTTTTCACACTTCATGGTGGAGGGTTGCAGGAAAGCCCTGTGCATTTCAGGTGGATTTCAGCTTGCTTCCCTTCTCACGAATGGCTTCACTAACTCCAATCAGCTTCTCACAGCTTCTCTGCACTGACCATGCAAGGGTTTCCCACTTTTTAACAACACAGACGCCCGACGCTTTCTGTCTCTAATGCCTTCTTGGGAGCTGATCTCTGTTTAAACCTGGATTGAATCCAAGATTCAGAGGACGGGTTGCAAGACCCAGAAGGACAATAGCCACCAATTTATTAGCAGCTCCATCTACACTGACCGTTTAATGCAGTTTGAGGCTCGCTCCAAAGTGGCAGCTAAAGAACAAACTCACACAAAAGTGTGCAAAAGAAAGACCTTAATGCGCATCAGTGCTCTCTGGTTTGTGTCATCACCATCTGGGCATCCAGAATTTACTATTTAATGTGAAAAGTGATTCCAGAATTTACTATTTAATAATTTGTACAGTCAGGCATGTGTAGCCGGAGGGGGGGGGGCTTGAGGGGCTTCACCCCCCCCCCCAATTCTCATGGTGGTCCGCAAGAAGGCCTTACTGGTGCATTATTTAAACTGTTATGTTTATTCATATCGTGATCTGATCACCATGCTCAATATATCCCATATGTATGGGGGGTATTGGGGTAACGATACAAAAGGTTTGCTAGGGTAGACCCTCTTTCACTCAGACTCAGCCCCCCCCCCCAAGCAAACTCAGCTCCCCCCAAATCAAAATCCTGGCTATGGGCCTGTGCACAGTGAAACCACTTTCTTCAATACTGGTTTGAAACTGCATTAAATGGTCAGTGTAAATGGTGTCAGAGAGTGCTCCCAGGACTGTTGTTTGTGTGATGAAATGAAAATCGTGTGTAGTTCACGTTTAATCAGCCCACACACTGTCTTGCCAGAGAAAGAAAATATTATATGCAGATGAACAGTAAAGAACAAGTAGTTTACTCTTCATTGTTCAGAACAACATATTTACAATGTCCTTTTATGAGAGATTTAAAATGGTCTTTCTTTGTCCATGTGGAGAATCTTCCTCCAGCCACTCATGAAGCAAGAGTACACTCCAAACTCTCTTCTCTCTCTGCTTCTCTCTGAGCATCTGCATAACTGAAGCCTGAAAATTTAACAGTATCCAGAAGTCCCAGACTCAGCCAACTCCCTGGGCATGGCCCAACCAACCAGCTTCATGCATATTATTTTACAGTTGACACACATACATTAATTGATTTATTACATGCTCCAACACCCCTCCTTGTGTTAACAGAAAAATAAGTCTTTCATGTTTACATAGGGGGAGGATCACTGTAGCTGCTCCCTTATAAAAATCTTATATTTAGTCTCTATCACAGCCATGGGCAAACTTGGGCCCTCCTCCAGGTGTTTTGGACTTCAACTCCCACAATTCCTAACAGCCTCAGGTCCTTAGGAAAAGGAAAAGGCCTGAGGGTGTTAGGAATTGTGGGAATTGGAGTCCAAAACACCTGGAGGAGGGCCCAAGTTTCCCCATGGCTGCTCTACCATCATTGGACAAAGGTTTTAAGGCAGCAGTGCTTGAAAGTTCACTACCAAAGACCTAAAAGAACTAACTGGTGCACGTGCCATATATGGTTTGTGTCCAACGATATGCACCAAATACTTTTAGGGATTTGTGGTGGATATCCCTTATCTGAAATGCTTGGGATCATAACTGTTTGGGGTTATTATTATTAATATTATTAGATAAAAGTAAAGGTTTTCCCCTGACATTAAGTCCAGTTGTGTCTCTGGGGGTTGGTGCTCATCTCCATTTCTAAGCCAAAGAGCCAGCGTTGTCCGTAGACACCTCCAAGGTGATGTAGCCAGCATGACTGCATGGAGCGCTGTTACCTTCCCGCCAGAGTGGTACCTATTGATCTACTCATATTTGCATGTTTTTGAACTGCTAGGTTAGGAGAAGCTATGGCTAACAGCGGGAGCTCACATCGCTCCCCGGATTCAAACCTGTGACCTTTCGATCAGGAAGTTCAGCAGCTCAGCGGTTTAACCCACTGCACCACTGGATGCTCCATTAATATTATTATTTAAGAATATTTATTTATTTATTTACTTACTTACTTTATTTCTATACCGCTTTTCTCAGCCCGTAGGCGACTCAAAGCGGTTTACACAACAATGCAAAATATCACAAAACAGTATAATGCAATTAAAACAGATTATAACATCAACAATTAACAACAGTATAACAATCATAATGCCTCAACAATAAAATCAGAATCCACTCTCATTATCCATTGTTCCATATTCCTATGTTCAATTTCACTGTTTAGTCAAACGCTTGTTCGAATAGCCAGGTCTTCACCTTCCTCCGAAACGCCAACAGCAAGGGGGCCAATCTGATGTCTGCAGGTAGGGCATTCCACAGCCGAGGGGCCACCACTGAGAAGGCCCTGTCTCTCGTCCCCGCCAGGCGCACCTGCGATGCAGGCGGGACAGGGAGCAGGGCCTCCCCAGACGATCTTAGTGTCCTGGTCGGTTCATAGGAGGAGATGCGTTTGGAGAGGTAAGTAGGGCCAGAACCGTTTAGGGCTTTATCGGCTAATGCCAGCACTTTGAATTGTGCCCGGTAGCAAACTGGCAGCCAGTGGAGCTGGCGCAACAGAGGAGTAGTATGCTCCCTGAGTGCCACTCCAGTTAGCAACCTGGCTGCCGAGCGCTGGACCATTTGAAGCTTCCGAGCAGTCTTCAAAGGCAACCCCACGTAGAGAGTGTTGCAGTAGTCTAAGCGGGATGTAACCAGAGAGTGGACCACCGTGGCCAAGCCAGACTTCCCAAGATACGGGCGCAGCTGGTGCACAAGCTTTAGCTGTGCAAATGCTCCCCTGGTCACCGCTGAGACCTGGGGTTCCAGGCTCAGTGATGAGTCCAAGATCACCCCCAAGCTGCGAACCTGCGTCTTCAGGGGGAGTGCGACCCCGTCTAACACAGGCTGTAACCCTATGCCCTGTTCGGCCTTGCGACTGACCAGGAGGACCTCTGTCTTGTCTGGATTCAATTTCAATTTGTTAGCCCTCATCCAGACCATTACAGCGGCCAAGCACCGGTTCAGGACTGCTAGGTGGCACAAAAGTCATACACAGAATGAAATTTCTTGGAGATGGAAAAGTCTAAACAGAAAATCCATGTATGTTTATGTATAAGCTGATGGTCATTTCACACACAATGTTTTAAATAATTTTGTGCATGAAGCAAAGAAAGAAACATTAGAAAGCAAAGGTGGCAATTGTCTCCTGTACCAACATGGACCATTGTGGAGTATTTTGGAATTATGGATAAGAGATGCTCAATCTGTATATATGACTCGAGCTCTCCCCTGCCACTGTGAAAGCACAAAACCATGGATCTTTGCAATTGTCGATATTTCCTCTTTGCTTCGCTCCTGTACTACAACCTGTCTGGATATACTAAACTTTACATAAAATGATCTTACAAGGGGAAGTTTAATCTTCTAGTTTGCATACATTAGGATTAATGTGAGCCGAAGATGGAATGTGGATAAACATCAGCTGTTGTGTGTATATTGACTTGGCATTGTGCACAATGGGATTTTTGCACATTTTTTCACATTGGTGTGTTTAGTCTTCAGGTATAAAATTAATTAATGTTTTTGTGATCTGTCAATACGTCTCAATATTATCCGGGAACTAGTTGATTAGTATCCAAAATTCCTAAGAAATGGGCACGACAATTAATTAATTATTGATTGGTTAATTGGTTGTCAGACCTTTCTTCCAAGCTGGGCTTACAGTGTAAGCTTAAATAATATATGGAACAGTAGACTCTCAGTTAACCAGAACCCAAGCAACAAAAATAAGTAATACTTGAAATTAAAATTAAAATCAAACAAGTTTTCACTGCCACTTAACTAACATTGCATACTTCATTCACAAAGCTGTTTTTATCAATCAGTAAAACTATTACATTGAATTAATCTTGTCCTTATTTGTTTTTAATTGCTGTATATTTGTAGTATGGTATAGTATGGAGTATAGTATTTTTAGGCCTATTTTAATAGTAACTCTCAAGCAACCAGAAAGGAGGAAACCATGAAAATGAACAAAATCTGGTTACCAGCATTGAAAATACACCAGAATCAAGAAATAAAGCAAGAACACCAGTCAGAAACCCGGGAACTCCAGAAAGTAAACAATCAAGTGCCAGTTAACACCTGCCAAAGAGAGGGTGCCTCCAGGCAACAACAGCCAGGCTACCTGTACGCAGATACCCTCACTGATTGACTTTGAAGCTGCAAGGCTATTGGGCATTATTTCACAGATAGATACACACACAAACATTCCACTTGCCTCAACTCCAACAGAGCAACCTCCAGTCTGCTAAGACCAGGCTACTTCTATGCAGATGCCCTCACTGATTGACTTTGAAGCTGAAAGGTTACTGGACATTATTCCATAGATAGATAGATAGATAGATATTTAATAGAGTGATATACGTTCCACTTGCTTCACCTCCAACAGAGCAACCTCCAGGCAACAAATGCCAGACTACCTTTATGCAGATGTCCTCACTGATTGACTTTGAAGATGCAGGGTGGACACTAATCCACACACACACATATTCAATTTGCCTCACCTCCAACAGAGCAGCCTCCAGGCAACTAAGACCAGGCTACCTCTATGCAGATGCCCTCACTGGTTGACTTGGAAGCTGCAAGGCTACTGGACATTATTCCATAGATAGATAGATAGATAGATATTTAATAGATCAATATATGTTCCACTTGCTTCACCTCCAACAGAGCAACAAATGCCAGACTACCTTTATGTAGATGCCCTCACTGATTGACTTTGAGGCTGCAGGGTGGACATTAATCCACACACACACACACACACACACATTCAATTTGCCTCACCTCCAACAGAGCAGACTCCAGGCAACAAATGCTAGACTACCTTTATGCAGATATCCTTACTGATTGACTTTGAAGCTGCAGGGCTACTGGACATTAATCCACACACACACACACACACACACATTCCATTTGCCTGACCTCAAACAGAGCAGCCTCCAGGCAACAAAGGCCAAGCTACCTCTATGCAGATGCCCTCACTGACTGACTTTGCAGCTTCATGGCTACTCAAGCTTGCTAATTGCGACATTCACACTTGCTTTAAACAGACAAGGATTATTTCTCCCACCCTGGATATATATTCTCCCACAGGTATATATACACTCCACTTGCTTAATTGCCAACAGAACCTTTGAAGATGCCAGCCATAGATGCAGACCAAACGTCAGGAGATAATGCTGCTGGAACATGACCATACAGCCCGAAAAACTCATAGCAACCCAGTGATTCCAGCCATGAAAGCCTTTATCCAACATCAACCAATCCTCATGGGTGCTGGTTCACTGAGAGTAAAGTGCATTAAAAAGACAAATAAAATACCTGTACACTAAGATGTGTTGGACATGGATCAATCTCTATGCATGAGAACATATATCTGCACATTCTCCAAAGTGAGTGTACAAAACAGCTGGTGGATATTATCCAGTGAATCCGCATTAATCATAGCATTCTTAGAGGCAAATGATCACTTATGGTTAATCATGGAGTGGGGAGTGTGATTGATTTTGTTTCATTATCCGTGTTTTAATGCAATGTCTTCTTCTGTTTTGCATCTTTGTTGGTGTTCATTCTTCTCCAGAAATCAACAGCGGAGTGGAAATGACGGACGAGCTCTCCCTCTGCTCCGACAACGGCTACGCCAATGAGGTCGTGACCCCTATGGACCATCGAGAGGTCAAGCTCCGCATTGACTGAGGCTGCTGGTTCGGGAAGGAGCTGGTGGTCTCCATAACCCTATATACACCCCCCGCAATCCAAAAATACCCCAACTCACTCCTTGGTGCAAGCGGCTCTTTTGCGAGCTGCCCGGGACTCGGACTCCCTTCTCCCCGACTCTTCATGCAATGGACTTTGTGAGGGTGGCCTGGTGCCTCTCCAGAAACTGAAGCTGAGCTGGGTTTCTTCAGAACACTTTTTGTTGTTGTAAATACGCCCCCCTTTTTTGTGTCCTTTTTCTTGCCCACAGCTGGGGGTGGGTTGGGTGGGTTGGTGGGGAGCGATGGGCCTGTCGATGAGGAGAAAACAGGCGACCGGACATGGTGCCTCCCAATTGTCTTGGGCATCATGGCAGGCCGGTGGTGGAACCAACCCTGTTGTCTCCTCTCCTCCTCTCTTTGGTGCAGCGATTCTTAGCTGAACTTATTTAAAGATGGATGTTGTGAAATTCTTGTGATGTGTCATTATTATTTATTTATTTATTTATTTCACAGTTTTCTATACCGAGCTTCTCAACCTCATTGAGGGACTCAGCCCGGTTTCCAGCCATAAAAAATATATACACTCATTAAAATATCATATATCACAATTACAAAAACAACTTTAAAAACACTATATATAAAACTACAGTGGTCAGTCGTCCTATTAAGATGGATCTACATCAACTTCCATCCAGGGTCCTATGGTGTTGTCTCATTCATCGAAGGCCTGACTCCACAGCCACGTCTTCACCCATTTCCTAAATGTTAAGATGGATGGGGCGGTTCTGGCCTCCAGAGGGAGAGAGTTCCAGAGTCGCGGGGCCACCACCGAGAAGGCCCTGTCCCTCGTCCCCACCAGGCGCGCTTGCAAGGCCGGTGGGACCGAGAGCAGGGCCTCTCCAGATGATCTTAATAATCTTGATGGTTCGTAGGGGAGAATACGTTCGGAGAGGTAAACAGGGCCGGAGTCGTTTAGGGCTTATAGGTCAACACCAGCACTTTGAATTGTGCTCGGAAGCTAATTGGCAGCCAGTGGAGCTGGCGTAACAGCGGAGTAGTGTGCTCCCTATACCCAGCACCCGTTAGTAATCTGGCTGCCACGCGTTGGACTTACTGCAGCTTCCAGGCAGTCTTCAAAGGCAACCCCATGTAGAGAGCGTTGCAGTAGTCTAAGCGGGATGTAACCAAAGCGTGTACTACCGTGGCCAAGTCAGCCCTCCCAAGGTACGGACACAGCTGGCGCACAAGTTTTAATTGTGCAAACGCTCCCCTGACCACCGCTATGACCTGGGGTTCCAGGCTCAGCGATGAATCCAGGAGAACTCCCAGACTGCGCACCTGAGCTTTCAGGGGGAGTGTGGCCCCGTCCAGTACAGGCTATTGCTATCTATCTATATAAAAATGCTCTGTGCATAATGAGTTCCTTAAAAACCAAAGAACCAATGAACAAAATCACACCAAATTTGGCAACAAAACGTCTCACAACACAAGGAGTGACCATCACTCAAAAAATTGTGATTTTGTCATTTGGGAGTTGTAGTCACTGGGATTTATAGTTCGCCCACAATCAAAGAGCATTCTGAACTCCATCCATGATGGAATTGAACCAAACTTGGCACACTGTCCTCAACAGCCTTGCTCAGGACTTGAAGGCTCAGGGCCATTACTTACTGACTTACTTAGGTGATCCCTCATCATTTGAGGATGATGGTCCTCCAAGTGTAATATCCTGGCGTTGGGTCCGTAGGTGACTGTGGAGCCCTATTCTTGATCTGCATCTCCCATGACCAACAGAAAACTCCCATGACCAACAGAAAACACTAGAAGGGTTTGGTG
This sequence comes from Anolis sagrei ordinatus, assembly GCF_025583915.1. Lineage (NCBI taxonomy): Eukaryota > Metazoa > Chordata > Lepidosauria > Squamata > Anolidae > Anolis > Anolis sagrei. The sequence continues at coordinate 274,285,996 of NW_026846588.1, read as the reverse complement.
GGCATTGACCTTGAGTTTGGGAGCTGTAGTTCACCTACATCCAGAGAGCACTGTGGACTCAAACAATGATGGATCTGGACCAAACTTGGCACAAGCACTCAATACGCCCAAATATGAACACAGATGGAGTTTGGGGGAAATAGACCTTGACATTTGGGAGTTGTAGTCATTGGGATTTATAGTTCGCCTACAGCCAAAGAGCATTCTGAACTCCATCAATGATGGAATTGAACCAAACTTGGCACACAAGACTCCCATGACCAACAGAAAATACTGGAAGAGTTTGGTGGGCATTGACCTTGAGTCTGGGAGCTGTAGTTCACCTACATCCAGAGAGCACTGTGGACTCAAACAATGATGGATCTGGACCAAACTTGGCACAAGCACTCAATACGCCCAAATATGAACACAGATGGAGTTTGGGGGAAATAGACCTTGACATTTGGGAGTTGTAGTCATTGGGATTTATAGTTCACCTACAATCAAAGAGCATTCTGAACTCCACGAACGACAGAATTGGGCCTAACTTCCCACACAGAGACCCCCATGACCAACAGAAAATACTTAAGGCCACCCTGTCCAACTCTCTTCACCAGGGCAAGAAAATGTAATCAGAGCCCTCCTGACAAAGAGCCATCCAGTCATAAATATAGATAGATAGATAGATAGATAGATAGATAGATAGATAGATAGATAGATAGATAGATAGATATGATTCACACACACACACACATAGAGATATAGTATCATAGATTTGAAAGAGCCCCTAAAGAAGGACTATGATATGTTGCCTGTTCCGGAGTAGGCAAACCAGACACTCTCCACATCAACACTGACAAAGAAACAACAAGAAATACTGTTTACTCACAAGCATCAAGGAATTACATATATTAGAAACCAACACTTTCTCATTACTTTATTTTCCAGATCACCAGACTGGGCCACAGCAACGCGTGGCATAGGGGTGGGAATCATCCTGCGTATTGGAGACCTCCAAATCACTGTCTTCAACAGCCTTGCTCAGGTCTTGAAGGCTCAGGGCCATTACTTACTTACTTACTTACTTACTTAGGTGATCCCTCATAGTTTGAGGATGATGGTCCTCCAAGTGTAGTATCCTGGCGTTGGGTCCGTAGGTGACTGTGGAGCCCTATTCTTGATCTGCATCTTCTCCCACAGTGAGGGCATCGGTTTCCAGACGGAAGGCGGTCCCGGTCGGGGTTGGCTTGACGCGCCTTCCTCTTGGCACGTTTCTCTCTTTCACCCTCCATTTGTGCCTCTTCAAATTCTGCAGCACTGCTGGTCACAGCTGACCTCCAACTGGAGTGCTCAAGGGCCAAGGCTTCCCAGTTTTGGTGTCTATGCCACAGTTTTTAAGGTTGACTTTGAGCCCATCTTTAAATCTTTTTTCCTGTCCTCCATTATTTCGTTTTCCATTCTTGAGTTCGGAATAGAGCAAATGCTTTGGGAGACGGTGGTCGGGCATCAGGGCCATGGCTTAATGGGTTGAGCCGCCCCTGATCAGGGATAATGGGATTTGCAACCCAATAGCATTTCCAGCTCTGAGGTTAGGTAAAAGGTGAAAGGACATTTTAACAACAGACATCATATAGACGAGTGCCTGGCCGCTGTGTCTATCTGGATGAGGACGAACAAGCTGAAGATCAATCCCGACAAGACAGAGGTCCTCCTGGTTGATCGCAAACCAGACCGGGGTATAGGGTGGCAACCTGTGTTGGACGGGGTTACACTCCCCCTGAAGCCACAGGTCCGCAGCTTGGGAGTCCTCCTGGATTCATCGCTTACGCTTGAGGCTCAGGCGTCGGCGGTGGCCGGGGGGGCTTTTGCACAACTGAGACTTGTGCGCCAGCTGCGCCCGTACCTCGCGAAGGCTGATCTGGCCGGGGTGGTCCATGCCTTAGTCACCTCTAGACTGGACTACTGCAATGCGCTCTACGTAGGGCTGCCCTTGAAAACGGCTCGGAAATTCCAACTGGTCCAACGGGCAGCAGCTAGGATGCTAACGGGGGCCCCTTACAGAGAGAGGTCAACCCTCCTGTTCAAGGAGCTCCACTGGCTGCCGTTTATTTTCCGAGCCCAATTTAAGGTGCAGGTGCTTACCTACAAAGCCCTGAACGGTTTGGGACCATCCTACCTTCGAGACCGCATCACAGTCTACGAACCCACACGCTCGCTCCGGTCATCAGGAGAGGCCCTGCTCGTGATCCCACCCGCCTCGCAGGCGCGTCTGGTGGGGACGCGGGACAGGGCCTTCTCTGTGGTGGCCCCCCGCCTCTGGAATGCCCTCCCGAAAGATCTCAGACAGGCCCCCACCTTGGCGGTTTTTAGAAAAAACCTGAAAACCTGGCTATTCCAACGTGCCTTCTCAGATTAGGAACCCTACTATTAAAGCCCAGAAGCACTTTAGTAGAGTCAAGACCACTCTCAACGCACACCGCACTTATACTTTAATCTCATATCCCCCGACACTTTTTCAGCACTTTTAACCCTGTACCCCACTTCAGCCGGCTCAGTTTTTTTTAAATATGTCTCGTTGTATTGTTTATTGCCACTGTTCTCTGCTTTAACTGTTTTATTTGCTATGTTTGTATTGTTGTGCTGGGCTCCGGCCTGTTGTAAGCCGCATCGAATCCCTTTGGGAGATGCTAGCGGGGTACAAATAAAGTTTAATAATAATAATAATAATAATAATATTCACAAGCCTTGCATCTAAATATCTGGAGGGCCACAGGATGGGAACCACTGCTCTACACAACAATTTTTGCAAAACACTGGCCATCCGGGCTATGACACACTTGGTAAAATCACAACCAGCAGCAATAAGATCCACCAACTGAAAGGTTGCCAGTTTGAAGCTGGGGTCAGGGTGAGCACCTAACTGTCAGCCCAGATCACTGTTTACCTAAGCCCGTGATGGTGAACCTATGACACGTGTGTCAGCACTGACACGCATGGCTATTTTTGATGACACGCAGACACATGTGGCCACATACAGAGAAATACACCTTATAAGAGCCAATCTAATTCCATCCTTAAATTTGTAAAACGCTCTACAAATTAAACATCTGCACGTTTGAGCATTGTTCACTCAAATAACTCAGCATGGATTATACATTTTTCTTATTTAAACTATAAATATTGCAAAATTATGGGGTTTTTTTTTGTCAAAGTGATATTCCACCTAAGTTATGCTCAGGTTTTTGGCAAATGTTGACACACCAAGCTCAAAAGGTTACCCATCACTGACCTAAGCAGTTTGAAAACAGCTCATAGCTGTAAGAAAAAATAGGTATCGCTAAAAAGCAGGGGAGACATTTTATGACACAATAAAAGAAAAAGTTCAGAAAATGCTGGTGACCAAAAGGAAGGAGGAAGTCCTGATGGCTCTTTGTCATAGAGAATGGAGCGACAGCACTCCCCTGTGGCTGGATTTGAGCACAACCTCCTAGGCACCGAAAAGCTAGACATCATAGAATCATAGAGTTGGAAGAGACCTCATGGGCCATCCAGTCCAACCCCATTCTGCCAAGAAGCAGGAATATTGCATTCAAATCACCCCTGACAGATGCCCATCCAGCCTCTGTTTAAAAGGCTCCTCCCGGCCATGGCTGACACCTGATCCTCAAGCATCAGTGGTGAGTCCAGGAGGACCCCCAGACTGCGGACCTGTGTCTTTAGGGGTAACTACATTTACCCGGCATCTGCCAGTCCCCATGGGTTAAGGGAGGGTCTACTGTAATAGCCATTAATAGTCAAAGTTAAAAAAAAACAAACCAAAATATTTGTTGAGTTGTTACACATATAAACATCTTTAAAATGTGCATCTTAAACCACAAGGACATCATAAGGAGATATTGCTCAACTACCTAACTACTGCAGCCAGAATTGAATGCGCTAAGAATTGGAGACAGAAAGAAATTCCTCAAAAAGAAGACTAGCAAATCAAAATTTTGGAGATAATGAACATGGACGAATTAACTTATTGGCTGACGCCAAACCAAGGAATTCCAAAGAATCACACAAATTGGGACCCGGTAAAAAGGTACTTTAGACAATGGAAAATAGAGATTATTACTTAAAGAGAGTAAATCACAGGCAGAGAAGACAACAGCAAGGAAGCAATATTTTCCACAATGCAGAAAAAAAGACACTAAAGACCCTCAAAGACCAGATGGAAGTCTTTTTTTCTTTTTCTTTTGGAATTTTTCATATTTTTAAATATTTTTTTACCAATTTTTTGCTAACTTTTCTGTTTTTTCTCTTTTTCTTTTTCTTCTTCTTTTAGTAAATCACTACTCTCTCTCTTTCCACTGTTTTCCTATCAACAATGAATATGTTCTCCCACTTTCGCTGTTAAAAATTTCAGTGCATTTGTTCTGTCTCGCGCTGGGCCTGTAATAGCAGTACTTTTCTATAGGACATATGCTTTAAGCCCAGCGGGAAGCCAGGGGGCCTCAAAGAGAGGTTCTCAGGGATTTTTCTGAAGTGATGGTCTTTAGAGTCTTTGATGATGCAACAAAGTCTTTATTATGGAACAAACAACAAATCTTCAATGGTTCAAACAACACTTCAAGGCTTTCTTAGTCTAGTCCTCAATGGACTGGTACCTGTCTTTGATTAACTAAACTCTCTCTGTAGGAAACAACCCTATTTAACCTCTCCCAGGCTGTTTACTATCTATGCCTCATCGGTGTGGGACCTACTACCAATTCCAAATGCGTCTGGGTATCGAGTAGACCTACCAGCCGAGGCTTGAAGATATTTCAGCTGGAGTTCCATGGATCTGTAGTGCTGTCCTCCCTCAGAGAATTCTTTGAGAACTTCAGGGCTGTTTTCCCTCTGATTGCTGTGAGGCTGAGAGGCTGTGAGCTCTCAGCCAGAGCCTTGGGACATTTTCCCTGGAATTTCTGTTTCTGTTTCCCTGGATGTTCTTGAGAAAAGAAGCTTTTCTATGGGACGAGCTGGTCTACGTCCTATAGTTTAGCTTCCTTATGTGAGACTGCCCAAAAAATGGCTCCTTTCCCTCCCAGAGCCCTGAACAAGGGGCGGAACCAAAGCTTAATTAAGACGGATAGGAGGCCTGCCCTATGACTGCAAACAGATAACAGAAAGAAAATAAAGTTGGATCTCCTGGTACAGCTGGACCAGCACAGCAGTTATTAATTCTATAAAACTTATCAATAAAAATATTTTAAAAAAATTAAATCACAAGGACATCTTATGTATTTTTTTGTTGGTGGTGGAACCGAAATGAGTGTGCCTGTACAATGGATGCTGCCTTAGAATTGAATAAATATTCAAGTGTGGACAAATCTCTCTTATTAAATTGCATATAAAATATGATGGCATGAATATCATATTTGGCATACGTTGATATCCAATAGAGTCCAGCTCATGGAGATGGAACTTAGGCTACTGATAGAGCCTTTAATCCAGGTGACTCTGCCATTAATTTCTTCTGGGTGCAAAGCCATGGATTAAATCAATTGCTCCCGCTGGGATCCCAATCGGTTTTCCAGATGGGCCGTGGCCTGTAAGCTGTCCCTTGGGCTAAACCTCTCTGTCTCTCCTGCCGTCTTCAGATTCTCCCTTTTAGAGGCAGAAGGGGGGCTAGGAGAGACCCTCCTCCTGCGGAGACTATTCATTGACAGCTGCAGCAAATGCCACGCCAATCCTTTGGGCAGCAAGCGTCAGAATAAGAGGAGGAACAAAAGCTGCTTCTGCGTGTCTCTCTGCTGCGTGGTTTGGAGGAAGGATGCTTTGGGGGAATCTTTGTCCTGTACGAGCCAAAAAGAACACCTTGTCCATCTTTTGATGGTGGGTTTCCATCCATTCTGGAATGGCGAAGATTGTCTCACACTTTGGAATAGCAATGTCTGGCTGTTAATCATTGCAATGTCGGAGTAATGATCATCCGGACCTAGCAGGTAAGGAAATCCCTTCCAAACAGAGGCATCAAGCTTAGAATCAAGCTATCAGAAGGGATGTATTTGCTCATAACAGCTTGCCAAAACTTTAAGATCTTTACACGATAGAATTAATGCAGTTTGACACCACTTTAACTGTGATGGTTCAATGTTACGGCAGGCTCAAGACCGTCTCTAACTGCAACTCCAAGGAGTCCTTAGCAGTTGAAGTGTGTCAAACTGCATTAATTCCACAGTGTAGATGCGCCCCAAGTCTCATATTTATTTGGGATATGAGAGAAGACTGAGTTGGTTACTTACTTACTTACTTAGGCAATCCCTCTTAGTCCGAGTAGGATTATCTTCCACGATCGGTGTCCTACAGATCGGTGGGTCTGTAGGTGACTTTGGAGCCCTATTCTTGACCTGCATGTTCTCCCGCAGTGAGGGCATCGGTTTCCAGGTGGAAGGCGGTCAACGTTGAGGTTGGCTTGACATGCCTTCCTCTTGGCACATTTCTCTCTTTCGCCCTCCATTTGTGCCTCTTCAAATTCTACAGCACTGCTGGTCACAGCTGACCTCCAGCTGAAGCGCTCAAGGGCCAGGGCTTCCCAGTTCTCAGTGCCTATGCCAGAGTTTTTAAGGTTGGCTTTGAGTTGGTAGCTTCCTCCAGACTCTGGAATTCCCTTCTCTGCTGAACATCTTTTCACTTTGTTGGGAAACTTTTGTATTCAGGTAGAATTTTAAGAACTGATTTTTAAAAAAGCTTTTCTGTAGTATTGTGTTGTACTGCTGTACACAATTATTGTTTTTTTAAATAGTTTAAATGTTATAAAGAAGTGGAAATTTAGCAATATTCTTTTCTGTGTGTTTTTTAAGCTGCTCTGAATTCCACAGCTAGGAAAAAAGTGGAATCTATCCGGCTTCTTTCATACCATCTTATGGCATCTTTGGATATTTAATTTTGGTAGAGGACTTAGATTTCTCTGCCAGAGAGTCCTCGTGTCTAGTTAAACTTTGTTACTGTTGAGGTGTGTGTTGACATTATGTCCTACTTATGGTGACTGTCAGGTCCGTAGCCAGGATTTTGATTCGGGGGGGGGGGGGGGGGGGGCTGAGTCTGAGTGAAAGAGGGTCTACCCTAGCAAACCTTTTGTATCGTTACCCCAATACCCCCATGCATATGGGATATATTGATCATGGTGATCAGATCATGATATGAATAAACATAACAGTTTAAATAATGTACCAGTAAGGCCTTCTCGGACCACCATGAGAATTTGGGGGGGGGGGTTAAGCCCCTCACGCCCCCCCCCCCCCCCCACGGCTACATGCCTGGTGACTGTAAAGGGGACCTTAGGTGAGACAGTGTGACATATTGGTTTGAGCACTGGAATTTAATTGTGCAAAACAGGATTCAAATCCTTGCTCAGCCATGGAAATGTACTGGTGACTTTAAACAAGCCACACATTCTCAGTCTCAAAACACTATGATATGTTCACTTCAGGGTTGCCATAAAACAACCTATTATTATTTCGTATCAAAAGCATTGCATAAAATAGTATAAAACCAATACAAATAGAAGGAGCGCAGGTGGCTAAATACCTTTTGACCCAAAACAGGCAACAGCAATGGCATTGTCTGTAACCTCCAACAATTCTTCCTCTGTGCATGAGGCAGGGCATAGTGGACAAGCATAAAGATGCGGAGTTGTCTGTTCTGCTCCACAGTCACACAAGGTGTGGGATTCTTTCAAGTAGTGCCATTTTTCCAGGTTGTCTTTTGATCTGCCCACTCTGCTTCTGAGTCTGTTCAGGGACTTCTAAGTTGCCCATTCTTGGCTTGCCCCTGGAGGAAAACTCTCTCTCATGGGGGGCCATCTAATTGGGGTTTCCTGGTTGAGCTTCCCAGAGGGATACCCTTGCTGTTGCTGGGGAGATGCCAAGAGGAGTGGTAGTTCTCATAAAGCTTTTCCTTGATCTGAGTCTACTGGGAGGATGCTGATAGCCATGCAGTGGGTGGCTTTCACAGTGTTCAATCTTATTTCTCTCACATTTAGCAGCAACTTCCCATTGCACATCGGGCGGGGGGGGGGGGGGCAATGCCAGCTTGCTTGTAGAGTTTATCAACAGGTGTAGATTTAAGACATCCTGTGATTATTCTGCATGTTTCATTCAATGCTGTATTCACCTGCTTTGCATGGGTAGACCTATGCCAAACAGGGAAGGTATACTCAGCAGTCGAGTAAGACAAGGCTAGGGCTGATGTTCTTACTAATTTTGGGTCTGCACCTCATCTGCTGCCAGTAAGTTATTGTGTACAGCTACTTTGTGTTTGGTGTTCAGGCCATATTTCCTATATACTAGTGTTCAATCTAAGGTGACACCGAGATATTTTGGATGGAAACAATGTTCAAGATCTTGACCTTCCCAGGTGACTTTCAATTTCCTGTTGGCTTCACAGTTGCGTAGGTGGAAAGCACACACTTGTGTCTTGGCAGAGTTAGGCTTCATTTGGTTATCTTTGCAGTAGCTGGAGGCATTCATATGTTGGATTTCAACAGTTTCAAAGTTTTTTGCTTGTGTTGTTAGGACAAGGTCATCAGCATATATAAAACAACCTGAAGGCACACAACAAGAGGGGGCTTTCTTGACAAGCTTTCTTCAGAGTGGGATATCCTTTGCTTTTGCCTGAGGCTGAGAGTGTGTGACTAGCACAAGATTACAAAGTGTGGTGGAGCAGTGGGTTAAACTGCTGAGCTGCTGAACTTGCTGACCAAAAGGTCAGTGGTTCGAATCTGGGGAGCAGGGTGAGCTCCCGTTGTTAGCACCATCTTCTGCCAACCGAGCAGTGTGAAAACATGCAAATGTGAGATCAATAGGTCCTGCTCCTGTGGGAAGGTAATAGCGCTCCATACTGTTATGCTAGCCACATGACCTTAGAGGTGTCTACGGACAATGCTGGCTCTTCGCTTAGAAATGGAAATGAGCACCTACCGCCAGAGTCAAATACGAGTGGACTTAATGTCAGGGGAAAACCTTTGCCTTTACCTTCGATAGCCAAGCAAGGATTTGAATACTGATCTCCAGAATCATAGTCAAACCACTATATCATCATGGGGGGACTAAATACCCTAAAAACATCAGATACTGTCTGTTCTTGGAAGTTAAGCAGCGTCAACCCTGATTAGAACTTGGATTAGAACCTGCCAGCAAATACCATGTGGTGTAGATTGTATTTTGGAGGATCCAACAAAAGTACCTGCCTAAGGAAACATTGCCTGCCTAAGGAAACCATCTGAAATTCATAATGGAATAGAGGTTTTGCTATATATCAGTCACCCATGTGGAGTATTTTGGAGTTCAGATTTTTGAATAAGTGATGCTCAACCTGCATATATTTATTCTACAGACCAAGATGTACCAAGTAATGAAAGAAGAATCCGATTATGGTACCAACGGCAGTGATAGCATCAAACTCCTGGACCAAAGGAGCAAAAAAATTCCCATGAAACTATTCAATGTGCCTTGCCATGCTGAGCAGATCCTTCAGACCCTCAACTCCTATCGGCAGGATGGCATCTTCACCGATGTGGTGCTGGTGATGGGCGGGCAGAGATTTCCTTGCCACCGGGCCACCTTGTCTGCCAACAGTACCTATTTCCGGGCCATGTTTGCTGGGAGGCTCGAGGAAGGCTGCCAAGGCATTGCCAACCTTCAAGCCATGTCTGCTCCTAGCATGAGCCTCATCCTGGATTATATGTACGGTGAGGATGTATTCATCCAAGAGGACAATGTAGAAGGCCTCCTTGAGCTGTCCAACTTGCTCCAGATCCCCAGACTCAAGGATGCCTGTGTCGCCTTCTTGGAAAGACAGCTTCACCCTCGCAACTGCTTGGGCATCATGAGGTTTGCCAACTCCTTCTCCATCTCTTCTCTGGTTGAGAAGAGCAAGAGATTGGTCCTGGAAGGGTTTGTGGAGGTGTCTCATCATGAGGAATTTCTCGAGCTTGATGCCAAGGAACTCGGAACATGTCTCTCGAGTGACTGGCTGGTGGTCCCTAAAGAGGAGGTGGTCTTGGAAGCCCTCATGCAATGGGTCCGCCATGACGTGGCTTCCAGGAGAGGGGCTCTGAAGGACCTTCTGAAACATGTGCGACTCCCACTCTTGGACCCTCTGTACTTCCTGGAGAAGGTGGAAGTGGACGCAGTCATCCATCAGTCCAAAGAGTGTCTCCCATTGCTGCAAGAAGCTCGCAAATATTACATCCTGGGAACAGAGGTCAACTCTCAACGATGTAGACCCAGAAGGTAAAAGGGGGAAATTACCAACCATTTCTGCTTGCTTTCTGTTGTTGTTATGTGTCTTCTAGTCAACTCCGACCTATAGTTTGCCATGACTTTCCTCTTTTGTTCAGAGAGGATTTGGCAGTGACATCACTAGAACTGGAGGGCAGAAACTCAAAGCGTCACCTCCATAGACCAAACCAGACGACCATGGACCTACTCCATGGACCAAACCAGATGACAACATTGTAGCTAAAATATCAAAATATTGGAGAAAATCAAAGACTAAATCCTCCAGCATCTAAAATAGTATGTGCTTGTAGTAAATGCAAGCCAAACCATCCAGGTCTGAAGCGTCATTACACAGAAGACAGTTAACCAGAACTCAGGCAACTGGGGGAAATGAAGATATAATACTGCAGTTGCCAAAATATTTTATGATACAGTAACAATATTAGTTGGCCAATTTTAATAGGTACTCTCACAGAATCATAGCATTGAATGAGAATGCATGGTCCATCTAGTCCAGCACCCTGCCATGCAGGAAAAGCACAATCAAAGCACCCCCAACAGATGGTCATCCAGCCTCTGTTTAAAAGGCTCCAAAGAAGGAGCATCCATCATATTCCGGGGCAGAGAGTTCAACTGTTAAACAGCTGTCACAGTCAGGAGGTTCTTCTTAATGATCAGGTGGAATCTCCTTTCCTGTAATTTGAACCCATTGCTCTCAAGCAACCAGAAACTGCATTTATTCTGCATCTAGCAATCCCCACAGGTGCTGGTTAACTGAGAGTCCACTGTAATTGGATAATTCCTTTGACAGAAGCCCATGGACATTAGAAGATTAAAAAAGCAAACTAGCAGAAAGTTTTAGCCTTGTAGATACTTACTTACTTACTTAGGTGATCCCTCGTAGTCCGAGGATGATGGTCCTCCAAGTGTAGCTCTGTTGCAGCCTAAAGTCATTTTTCTTGCTCCAGATTCATGGAATTAGCCGAGATGATCGTTGTGATCGGAGGCTGTGACAAGAAAGGCTTTTTGAAGCTCCCTTTTGTGGATATCTTCCACCCAGAGAGCGGCCAGTGGAAGCCACTCCCCAACTTGCCTGGATATACCAAGTCGGAGTTTGCAACCTGTACCCTGAAGAATGATGTCTACATCTCAGGTAAGATGACATAGTAGATGACATGGAAGGGAACCCAGCTATTTATTTATTTATAGTAATTTTATTCTGCCCTTCTCACCCTCAATGGGATTCAGGGCAGATCACAGAACACATATACAGCAAACATTCAGTGCTGATTATACAATGACAAGACAGACAACAGATAGAGGTATATATAGGCTTTCCTATATTTTGGCATCTTTGGAGGCTGTGCTTGGTTCCGGCCACAGGGGGGTGCTGTCACTCCATCTCAATGCCGAAGAGCTATTCTTAGTTCTTAAACTTCCTCCTTTTTGTGATTGAAATTTCCTGCCTAAAATATCTTCCTGCTTTAATGTGCTTCCTATTGAACTACTTACTTTTGTTTTTAAACTGCTAGGTTGGCAGAAGCTGGACAGAAGGTCAGGTGCTCACCCTGACCCGGGCTTCAAACTATCAACCTGCCAGTTGACAAGATTTATTACAGCTTGGTGATTAACCTGCTGTGCTAAAGCCCAGCACTATGAACAGGGGTGGGGGAAATACCCCAGCCACAAGCGGCCCCAAAGTTGTTTTTCTGGACCTTGAGCAGACTCCTTGAACAGCTATAAAATGTACTTGTAGGTCACATCAATCAGAGTCTGGTGTCTAGACTGAAAGAAGTCATGGTCCCACTCTGTTCTGCTTTGGTCAGACCTCACCTGGAATAACCTTGTGCCCATTTCAGGGCATCACAATCCAAGAAAGATATTGACAAGCTGTCTAGAGGAGGGTGATCAAAATAGTCAAAGGCTGGAAAACTCCCTGGGCGCATCCAGGCAGCCCTTTTATTTCAGTAACTCCCGCAATAAAGAAGGGGCTGTCCAGATGATGTCCTGAACAATCCTGAATCAATTCACTACAAACCAGGAAAACCCTGGGGACCCTCCCCCCACCCCCCAGCCCAAACCCCTTTGAAAAGTAAAGAAAACTTACCCGGCCTCCAGTACAGCCTTGAAGCACTTCTCCTGGTGCAAATTAATTAGATAGTTGATTTATTCCATGTCTTCTTGGAAGGTGCGGGATAAACCCACTATTTCCGGTGTCTGGACTGCAGACACCATTCCCACAGTTTTCCGGACTGAATTAGTCCAGAAAACTGTGGGAATACCCCCCCTCCCCCAAAGCCCCCAAACCCCTTTGAAAAGTAAAGAAAATTTACCCGGCCTCTAGTACAGCCTTGCAGCACCTCTCCCGGTGTGAATTAATTAGATAGTGGATTTATTCCATGCCTTCTTGAAAGGTGCAGGATAAACCCACTATTTCTGGTGTCTGGACTGCATACACCATCCCCACAGTTTTCCAGATTAAATTATCTGTGGAGCCCTATTCTTGACCTGCATGTTCTCCCGCAGTGAGGATATTGGTTTCCAGGTGGAAGGCGGTCCTGGTCAGGATTGGCTTGATGCACCTTCCTCTGGGCACGTTTCTCCCTTTTGCCCTCTATTTGTGCCTCTTCAAATTCCACAGTACTTCTGGTCACAGCTGACCTTCAGTTAGAGTGCTCAAGGGTCAGGGATTCCCAGTTCTCGGTGTCTATGCCACAGTTTTTAAGGTAGGCTTTAAGTGCATCTTCCAATGTCTTTTCCTGTCCACCAATTTCCTGCTCTTGAGACGGTTATTGGGCATTCGGACAAGGTGGCCAGTCCAGAGGAGTTGACGGCAGAGGGCCATCACTTCAATGCTGGTGGTCTTTGCTTCTTCCAGCACACTAACATTTGCCTGCCTGTCTTCCAAGCGAGTTGCAGGATTTTTCGGAGGAAGCGCTGATGGAATCGTTCTAGGAGTTGCATATGACGTTTGTAGACAGTCAACATTCTAAAAAAAGTTCTAAAAGAGTGCCAAACTATTTTCAGTGTCTCACCACATCCTTCCTCCCAAAGCTATGACACTACTTTATGGAAACCCCTTTTGCCTTTGCTTTCAAAGGAGGCCATATCAACACCCGAGATGTCTGGCTACTGAGCTCCCGGCTGAACGTCTGGCTCAAGGTTGCCTGCTTGCAGAAGGGCCGATGGAGGCACAAAATGACTGCTCTCTGTGGAAAGGTAGCTGTTCCTGCAACTCTAGTAACCTGCAACTCCACATAGGAATGGAGCTGCACAGGCATCCTGAAGCTAGTGATAAAAGAGGGCCATGCACACCTATAACACTGTGTAACACGATTTTTGTTCCTGGGTTATACATTTTATTTATTTATTTATTTATTTATTTATTTAGCAGTTCGAGGGACTCAGGCCGGTTTCCAACATCAATATTACAGACAGTCATTAAAACATCATATTCTAAATCACACTAAAACATTAAAATAGCAAAATACAATCATATAATTACAGTGGTCAGTCGTCATTATCCATAATCATTATTCGTCGTTATCCATCCATATCACAGGATCATGGCTCATTCGTCGAATGCCAGTCCCCAAAGCCAAGTTTTCACCTGTTTCCTGAACATTAAGATAGAAGGGGCAGTTCTGATCTCCAGTGGAAGGGAGTTCCAGAGTCGAGGGGCCACCACCGAGAAGGCCCTGTCTCTCGTCCCCACCAGCCGCGCCTGTGAGGCTGGTGGGATCAAGAGCAGGGCCCCTCCAGATGATCTTCGCAATCTTGATGGTTCATAGGGGAGGATACGTTCGGACAGGTAAATTGGGCCGGAGTCATTTTGTACATGCCATTTTGTAATTGGTTCTATCATCAAAACATGAGAAAAGTTCATTAAATTGCAAAAACTTTGTTTTTGCGGGGCATCCTGTGGTGCATCTTGCAGCACATTTTGCTCAATTAATATTTCTTAGAGTCCCAACCAATTCAATATTGTGTGTGGCAGCCACAAAATCGAAGTTTGTGGAGGATAACAACTACTTTCAAAGTGAAAAGCACACACTTAAACAGGAATGACATTTTCAAACCAGAAAAATTTCTTTTTCAAATTTGTTTACATTGTGTAATCTTTTGGTTAAAGGCTTTGCAGCAAGAGAGCAAGTGCAACAAGGCTGAGTGGATGCACACAAGCCCTCAGAAGCAGAAAATTGAAACTTCCCAAAAATCACACCATGCATGCTTATTTAACGGTTTCTGTTGCTGAACTAAGCCTGCTCACTGCTTCATGGACCAGCCATAACCATTTCAGTCTAGACTTATCTATAAAGTTTATGGGAATGAAAAGACACATCAAAGTTTTATCACATGCCAAGGCTACATTGTATGGGATTGAAAAGTACATGGCTTGATGATATCATGTTGCAAGGAAGCCACATTTGGGTAAACAGCTTGGCATCTTGGAGTTCTGTGGCTGGAAATAGGCATACAATTTGTTTGTGCATACAATTTGAGTTTTACTGGTTCTGACACAATTGTGGTTCCCTCCACTATTAGCTAAGCTATCATAAGTTTGTTGTAGGTTTTTTTGGGCTGTATGGCCATGTTCTAGAGGCATTCTCTCCTGACGTTTTGCCTGCATCTATGGCAAGCATCCTCAGAGGTAGTGAGGTCTGTTGGAACGAGGAAAATGGGTTTATATATCTGTGGAATGACCAGGGTGGGACAAAGAACTCTTGTCTGCTGGAGCTAGGTGTGAATGTTTTAACTGACCACCTTGGTTAGCATTTGATAGCCTGGCAGTGCTTGGGGAAATCTTTTGTTGAGAGGTGATTAGATGTCACTGATTGAGAGGCTGAGAGGAGAAGGCTGAGAGGGGATGTGATAGCCATGTATAAATATGTGAGTGGAAGCCACAGGGAGGAGGGAGCAAGCTTGTTTTCTGCTTCCCTGGAGACTAGGACGCAATGGAACAATGGCTTCAAACTACAAGAGAGGAGATTCCATCTGAACATGAGGAAGAACTTCCTGACTGTGAGAGCCGTTCAGCAGTGGAACTCTCTGCCCCGGAGTGTGGTGGAGGCTTCCTTCTTTGGAAGCTTTTAAACAGAGGCTGGATGGCCATCTGTCGGGAGTGATTTGAATGCAATATTCCTGCTTCTTGGCAGGGTTGGACTGGATGGCCCATGAGGTCTCTTCCAACTCTTTGATTCTATGATTTATTTCTTCTCTGTTGTTTTGCTGTTGTCATTTTAGAGTTTTTTTAATACTGGTAGCCAGATTTTGTTCATTTTCATGGTTTCTTCCTTTCTGTTGAAATTGTCCACATGCTTGTGGATTTCAATGGCTTCTCTGTGTAGTCTGACATGGTGGTTGTGAGAGTGGTCCAGCATTTCTGTGTTCTCAAATAATATGCTGTGTCCAGGTTGGTTCATCAGGTGCTCTGCTATGGCTGACTTCTCTTGGTTGAAGTAGTCTGCAGTGCCTTTCATGTTCCTTGATTCGTGTTTGGGCAATGCTGCGTTTGGTGGTCCCTATGTAGACTTGTCCACAGCTGCATGGTATACGGTAGACTCCTGCAGAGGTTAGAGGATCCCTCTTGTCCTTTGCTGAACGTAGCATTTGTTGGATTTTCTTGGTGGGTCTGTAGATAGTTTGTATGTTGTGTTTCCTCATCAGCTTCCCTATGTGGTCAGTAGTTCCCTTGATGTCTAGCAAGAATCCTTTTCCTCTGGGTGGATCTTTGTCAATACTCTCATGGCTTGTTCTCGGTCTTGCAGCTCTTCCTATGTCTGAGGTGGAGTATCCGTTGGCCTGTAGAGCCTAGTTTAGATGGTTCGGTTCATCTTGGAGGAGGTGGGCTGCACAGACTTCACTACCTCTGATGCTTGCCATAGAGGCAGGTGAAACATCAGGAGAGAATGCCTCTAGAACATGGCCATATAGCCTGAAAAAACCTACAACAACCCAGTGATTCTGGCCATGAAAGCCTTTGACAATACATTAAGCTATAATCTGCTAGCAATTCTCATTTTAACAAGTAGATATTTCAGCTAATTAAACACTCATCCCCCCAAAAGGAGAAAAACAACATTGTGTGGAAAATGGTTCTCAGACTATTCTTAGTTCTTTGTCTGCCTTGCAGAATTATAGCCATTTGACACCACATTAACTGTCATTGCTCAATGCTATGGGATTCTGGGATTTGTAGTTTTGTGAGATATTTACTCTACTTTGCCAATGAGTGCTGGTGCCACAAAAATATCCCAAAGTCCAGGATTTTCACAGGAGAGAGCTACAAGGGTTGAATGAAAAGTAAAACGAAATGCAAAGATACAGAATGGGGGATAATGCCTGGCTTGAGAGCAGTACGTGTGAAAAAGATCTTGGAGTCCTCGTGGACAACAAGTTAAACATGAGCCAACAATGTGATGTGGCGGCAAAAAAAGCCAATGGGATTTTGGCCTGCATCCATAGAAGCATAGTGTCTAGATCCTGGAAAGTCATGCTCCCCATGCTCTATTCTGCTCTGGTTAGACCACACCTGGAATATTGTGTCCAATTCTGGGCACCACAATTCAAGAGAGATATTGACAAGCTGGAATGTGTCCAGAGGAGGGCGACTAAAATGATCAAGGGTCTGGAGAACAAGCCTATGAGGAGCGGCTTAAGGAGCTGGGCATGTTTAACCTAAAGAGGAGAAGGCTTGGAGGAGATATGATAGCCATGTATAAATATGTGAGAGGAAGCCACAGGGAGGAGGGAGCAAGCTTGTTTTCTGCTTCCCTGGAGACTAGGACACGGAACAATGGCTTCAAACTACAAGAGAGGAGATTCCATCTGAACATAAGGAAGAACTTCCTGACTGTGAGAGCCGTTCAGCAGTGGAACTCTCTGCCCCGGAGTGTGGTGGAGGCTCCTTCTTTGGAAGCTTTTAAACAGAGGCTGGATGGCCATCTGTCAGGGGTGATTTGAATGCAATATTCCTGCTTCTTGGCAGAATGGGGTTGGATTGGATGGTCCATGAGGTCTCTTCCAATGCTTTGATTCTATGATTCGAATGCCTCCAGCTTCATTACTTGGGTTTGGATGGCTGGATGACCATCTGTCAGGGGTACTTTGAATGCAATTTCTTTGCTTTTTGGAAGAATGGGGTTGGACTGGATGACCCACTAAATCTCTTCCAACTCAATGATTCTATGATTCTACTCAAAGAACTTGTTAAAATAGAGAACATTTACCCTAAGCTGGACCTTAGGGAAGGCTGAGCGAAGGAAGAGATGCTTTTGAGCTGTGGTGCTGGAGGAAAGTTCTGAGAGTGCCTTGGACTGCGAGAAGATCCAACCAGTCCATCCTCCAGGAAAGAAAGCCCGGCTGCTCATTGGAGGGAAGGAGGCTAGAGACAAAGTTGAAGTACTTTGGCCACATCATGAGGAGACAGCAAAGCCTAGAGAAGACAATTATGCTGGGGAAAGTGGAAGGTAAAAGGAAGAGGGGCCGATTAAGGGCAAGATGTATGGATGGCATCCTTGAAGTGACTGGACTGACCTTGAAGGAGCTGGGGGTGGTGACGGCCGACAGGGAGCTCTGGCGTGGGCTGGTCCATGAGGTCACGAAGAGTCGGAGACGACTGAACGAATGAACAACAACGCCCTAAGCATCAGTATTTTATAGTATTTCAGAGTTACACAAAGACAAAGTGTGTATGAGCAATATCTAATGCGTACGTGATATCTATGTGACCAGCACAACGTCTATCAAAAGCTTGTTTGTGACTTGACAGGCTGTTCTCGGGATCTGGCACTGCATGGAGCCATAACATCTGGTTGTTGGCCCTGGGTACATAATATAACAACTATAGCATTTTTAGCATATTACAATGGCAGCACTCAGCAAACAATAAAGGCTATGGGGAGCTGTCAGCTAATGTCAAAGTCGAGATTATCAGGCTCACTAAAATGGATCAGCATACTCCTGAATCCTTAATATTTATTTTACAGAAATTACTACATAGAATCATAGAGTTGGATGAGACCTCATGGGCCATCCACAGACCAACCCCATTCCGCCAAGAAGCAGAAAAATTGCATCCAAAGCACCCCCAAAAATGGCCATCCAGCCTCTGTTTAAAAGCTTCCAAAGAAGGAGCCTCCACCACACTCACAGGCAGAGAGTTCCACTGCTGAACAACTCTCACAGTTAGGAACATCTTCTTGATGTTCAGATGGAATCTCCTTTCTTTTAGTTTGAAGCCATTGTTCCATTGCATCCTAGTCTCCAGGGAAGCAGAAAACAAGCTTGCTCCCTTCTCCCTATGACTTCCTCTCATGTATTTATACATGGCTATCATGTCTCCTCTCAGCCTTCTCTTCAGGCTAAACATGCCCAGCTCTTTAAGCCGCTCCTCATAGGGCTTGTTCTCTAGATGTCTCAAAGTGCTTGGTTTCTGCTTTTCCTTGGCAGATCTATGCCGTGGGTGGCTATGATGGCGTCTACCGCCTGGCCAGCGTGGAATGCTACGACTCCTTCTTGAATTGCTGGACGACTGTGACTCCTTTGCCTCTGGCTGTGAGTTCGGCTGCAGTGGTCTCCTGCCTTGGCCAGCTCTATGTGATTGGGGGTGCTCTGGATGACACTGCCAACACAGACAAGGTAATCAGACACCCTCAGGAAGAGCAAGCATTTCTAAGCCCTCCAATATCATTCTGGAGGACCTAGGCCAGTGGTTCTCACCCTTCCTAACGCTGTGACCCCTTAATACAGTCCCTCATGTTGTAGCAGCAGATAGGAGAGATAATACCAAGAGCGATCCTTTGTTTGGAAGTCAGAAAAGTATGCTTATTTCCAGCTGGGACTTTGGTGTGGACTCTCATCCAAAAGCAAGCCAGAGTAAGGATAAAGACTTTGCCTTTGCCTTTTATACCTCTTCAAATGCAGGCAAACAAAGAAACATGCTTCTACATTGTTGTTGTTCATTCGTTCAGTCATTCAGTCGTCTCCGACTCTTCGTGACCTCATGGACCAGCCCACGCCAGAGCCCCCTGTCAGCCATCGCCACCCCCAGCTCCTTCAAGGTCAGTCCAGTCACTTCAAGGATGCCATCCATCCATCTTGCCCTTGGTCGGCCCCTCTTCCTTTTGCCTTCCACTTTCCCCAGCATAATTGTCTTCTCTGGGCTTTGCTGTCTCCTCATGATGTGGCCAAAGGACTTCAACTTTGTCTCTAGTCTCCTTCCCTCCAGTGAGCAGTCGGGCTTTATTTCCTGGAGGATGGACTGGTTGGATCTTCTCACAGTCCAAGGCACTCTCAGAACTTTCCTCCAACACCACAGTTCAAAAGCATCTCTCTTCCTTCGCTCAGCCTTCCCTAAGGTCCAGCTCTCACATCCGTAGGTTACTACAGGGAATACCATGGCTTTGACTAGGTGGATCTTTGTTGCCATTCTGATGTCTCTGCTCTTTACTATTTTATCGAGATTGGACATTGCTCTCCTCCCAAGAAGGAAGCGTCTTCTGATTTCCTGGCCAAAGTCTGCATCTGCAGTCATCTTTTCACCTAGAACAACAAAGTCTGTCACGGCCTCCACATTTTCTCCCTCTATTTTTCAGTTGTCAATCATTCTTGTTGCCATAATCTTGGTTTTTTAATGTTTAGCTGCAACCCGGCTTTTGCGCTTTCTTCTTTCACCTTGATTAGAAGGCTCCTCGGCTCCTCCTCGCTTTCGGCCATCAGAGTGGTGTCATCTGCATATCTGAGGTTGTTAATGTTTCTTCCAGCAATGCTTCTACATACGTTAACATTACTACTACGTCACTTTAGAATCATAAAAATATCAAATTCTATCTTCCAACATGCAAGAGGCATGTCTCTATATTTTTTCTAAAGAAGCTTACATTCATCCATCAAGGGGCCAACTTTGACCTGTCAGGAGGGAGAGAGATTCCTTACTTTTTAGAAGAAGAAGGTATAGCCTGGGCTATGCTGTACCAGTCTTTGTATAGATAACATGCCCCCCTTCTCCTCCCCCTTTAACAGCATTCTTTCTGGCCTGTCAGCTCAGCTTTCTAACACAGAGAGATCTTGTTTTTTCTTACATTTCAGTGCTGGTAAAGTACATACAATATATGTATAAATAAATATCTATATTTTCAATATCTCCCCATCAATGTTGTGGTGACCCCCAACTATAACATTATTTTCGTTGTTACTTCCGTAACTGCAATTTTGCTATTGTTATGAATTGTAAAGTAAATATTTGATATGCATGACGTATTTTCATTCACTGGACCAAATTTGGCACAAATACCCGGTACGCTCAAATTTGAATGCTGGTGGAGCTTGGGGTTGTGTGGGTTGATCTTGTCATTTGAGAGTTGTCGTTGCTGGGATTTATAGTTCACATACAATCAAAGAGCATTCTGAACTTCACCAATGATGGAATTGAACCAAACTTGGCACACAGAACTCCTATGACCAACAAAAAATACTGGAAGGGTCTGATCGGCATTGGCCTTGAGTTTTGGAGTTGTAGTTCACCTATATCCAGAGAGCACAGTGGACTCAAACAATAATGTATCTGGACCAAACTTGACACAAATACTCAATATGCCCAAATGTGAACACTGGTGGAGTTTGGGGAAAATAGACCTTGACATTTGGGAGTTGTAGTTGCTGGGATTTATAGTTCACTGCCCTCGGTGGTGCAGTGGGTTAAAACACTGAGCTGCTAATCTTGTTGACCAAAAGGTTGCAGGTTTGAATCCGTGGAGCAGCGTGATCTTCCGTTGTCAGCCCCAGCTTCTGCCACCCTAGCAGTTCGAAAATATGCAAATATGAGTAGATCAATAGGTACCACTCCAGTGGGAAGGTAACGGTGCACCATGCAGTCATGCTGGCCACATGCTGGAGGTGTCTACGGACAACACTGGCTCTTTGGCTTAGTTAGAAATGAAGATGAGCACCAGACCCCAGAGTCGGACATGACTGGACTTAACGTCAGGGGAAAACCTTTACCTTTATTTTTTATAGTTCACCTACAATCAAAGAGCATTGTGAATCCCACCAATGAGAGAACTGAGCCAAACTTCCCACATAGAACCCCCAACAGAAAATATTATGTTTTCTGATGGTCTTTGGCAACCTCTCTGACACCTCCCTCACAACCCTTCAGGGGCCCCGACCTCCAGGTTGAGAAATGCTTACCTAAACTTTCCTAGTGAAGTGTTTCTTCTGTGGCTTTTCCATTTTTTCATGGGTCCTGCATCCCTCATGCACATTGACATGTACAACCTACTGTATACCTGTATATCTGTTGATCATTGATTATTTCCTCTTCCAGGTCCAGTGCTATGACCCGAAGGAAAACCAGTGGAGGATTTTGTCCCCTGCCCCTTTCAGTCAGCGATGCATCAACGCTGTCAGTTTGGACAACTTGATTTATGTCGTGGGTGGGCTCTTGAGTCATTGCTTCAGCTACAATCCCTTGAATGATACGTGGACCAGAATGGCATCTTTGTCTGCACCTCTAGTAAGGACAATATCCTAAGGCCTTGAGGGAAGGGGAGGGGAGAAAGAGGATCGCTGTATTCCAGCCATGAATTTCTGACCTTAATTGTTCAGAACAGTTTCCTGCAAGGTTGGTGAGATAAAGAAAACGTGGGACTAACTCAGGGTGGAAATTCAAACAGTTCCCAGATGCTGCTAAACTACAAGTCGCAGTAACCTCAACCTGCAAATCTCAAAGCAAGGGATACTAGGAACTGCAGTTCAGCATTATCCGGATGGCCATATTCTTCCCAACTTTGGTTTGACTTGCTTTTTGGGACACCAGCTTGGAGACTTTTCAATGTCTTGTGGCTCTCCAGATAGTGTTGTCTTTAGTTCACAGCATCCATAGCCTGCATAGTCAGTGGTTTAGAATGCTGGTAGCTGCAGTTCAACATCTGGGAGACTGGGTTGTTGTAGGTTTTTCCGGGCTATATGGCCATGTTCTAGAGGCATTTCCTCCTGACGTTTCACCTGCATCTAGGGCAAGCATCCTCAGAGGTAGTGAGGTCTGTTGGAACTAGGAAAAAGGGTTTATATATCTGTGAAATGACCAGGGTGGGACAAAGGACTCTTGTCTGTTGGAGCTAGGTGTGAGGTGTCACTACTTCTGAGGATGCTTGCCATAGATGCAGGCGAAATGTCAGGAGAAAATGCCTCTAGAACATGGCCATATAGCCCGGAAAAACCTACAACAACCCAGTGATTCCGGCCATGAAAGCCTTCGACAATACATCTGGGAGACTACTTGTATATTACCTCTGGCCAGAAGTTTAGTTGTTTGTTTGTTTGTTTGTTTGTTTACAATATTTATATTCCATCCTTCTCACCCCGCAGGGGACTCACGGCAGATCACAATGCACATATACATGGCAAACATTCAATGCCATAGACACACAACATATATAGACAGACACACAGAGGCTCTTTAACTTTCCAGCTTCATGAGCTTTTTGAATTCCTAATCTTTGTCATGTATGTATTGTTGAAGCCTTTCATGGCCGGAATCACTGGGTTGTTGTAGGTTTTTTCGGGCTATATGGCCATGTTCTAGAGGCATTCTCTCCTCTAGAGGAGAGAATATAGAGGAGAGAATGCCTCTAGAACATGGCCATATAGCCCGAAGAAACCTACAACAGCCCTTTTGTCATTTATACTTGGCTTTGTTTGTCAGTTTGTGCTGATCTACTAAAAGGAAACTGACAAACAAAGCCAGTATAAAAGACAAAGATTAGAAACAGGGCACATCTGAAAACATGTTTATCAGTTTGTGGTGATCTACTAAAAGGAGAGGAGCCTCCAGTAGCACAGTGGGTTAAAGCGCTGAGCTGCTGAGCTTGTTGACCAAAAGGTCACAGGTTCGAATCCGGGGAGTGGCATGAACTTCCGCTGTCAGCCTCAGCTTCTGCCAACCTAGCAGTTCAAAAACATGCAAATCTGAGTAGATCAATAGGTACCACTCCGGCGGGAAGGTAATGGCACTCCATGCAGTCATGCCAGCCACATGACCTTGGAGGTGTCCACGGGCAATGCCAACTCTTCGGCTTAGAAATGGAGATGAGCACCACACCCCAGAGTTGGACACGAATGGACTTAATGTCAGGGGAAGGCCTTTACCTTATTAAAAGGAAAAAGTCAAGGACTGAGAAATGTCATATTTTTGGATTACAACTCCCAATATCTTCTGATTCTGGAGGGTTTGGGAGTTATTGTTTTAAAAAGTCTTAATTCAAAGCTCTGGGAAAAGTAAAGGGTAAAGGTAAAGGTAGTCCCCTGACACTAAGTCCAGTCATGTCTGACTCTGGGGTGTGGTGCTCATCTCCATTTCTAGGCCGAAGAGCCAGCATTGTCCGTAGACACCTCCAAGGTCATGTGGCCGGCATGACTGCATGGAGCACCGTTACCTTCCCGCCGGAGCGGTACCTATTGATCTACTCACATTTGCATGTTTTCGAACTGCTAGGTTGGCAGAAGCTAGGGCTGACAGCGGAAGCTCACGCCGCTTCCCCGGAACCTGCGACCTTTCGATCAACAAGCTCAGCAGCTCAGTGCTTTAACCCACTGCGCCACCGGGGGCTCCTGGGAAAAGTAAACACCCCCTAAAAACCTGTGTGTTCAGATGTGTTGGGGTAATAGAAGCAACAGTTCTTCCATCTTTGCCAACCAGACCTTTCAGTTGACTCACAAAGTTATGTTAGGTTACTTAGAAGTTCTGTACTCATACCAGTCTCATTCTCTTCCATCAGGAGAGCTGTGGAGTCACCGTCTGCCATGGCAAGATCTTCATCCTGGGAGGCAGAGACGAGAATGGGCAAGGCACCAACAAGGTCTTGGCTTTGAATGTGGAGACAGGCACGCTGGAGCCACAGCCCCCTCTGCAGCGCTGCACCAGTTATCATGGATGTGGGACCATTCTGAGGCACACGAATAGATGATATGGCACCTGTGGGCCTCCTTCCCTCTTCCCCATGACACTCCCAACCCATCTCGAAAGGACACTGAGTTGGGATGCTCCCTTCCCTGCAAAAAGTGGGGCCCTTCCCTACATATTCTGGATATCATTGTGCCAAGTGTGGTCTTGAGGTCAGGTCACTTAAGTGACTGCTGAACTCCTCCACTTTATTTATTATTTATTTATTTATTTACAGTATTTATATTCCGCCCGTCTCACCCCGCAGGGGACTCAGGATGGATTACAATGCACATACACATGGCAAACATTCGATTCCAGTTAGATATACAACATAGATAGACAGATGTAGAGGCATTTGTTTCTAAGTGCTTGCAGACCACTTCCTTAACAATCTTTTCCAGAATCTTGCCCGGTATCAACTACCGTCCGGTCAGCCTCACGTCGATACCGGGCAAGATTCTGGAAAAGATTGTTAAGGAAGCGGTCTGCAAACACTTAGAAACAAATGCGGTCATCGCTAATAGTCAACATGGATTTATCAAAAACAAGTCATGCCAGACTAATCTGATCTCTTTTTTCGATACAGTTACAAGCTGGGTAGATGCGGGAAATGCCGTGGATGTAGCGTACCTGGATTTCAGTAAGGCCTTCGACAAGGTCCCCCATGACCTTCTGGCAAGGAAACTAGTCCAATGTGGGCTAGGCAAAACTACGGTGAGGTGGATCTTTAATTGGTTAAATGGACGAACCCAGAGGGTGCTCACCAATGCTTCCTCTTCATCCTGGAAAGAAGTGACGAGTGGAGTGCCGCAGGGTTCCGTCCTGGGCCCGGTCCTGTTCAACATCTTTATTAATGACTTAGATGAAGGGCTAGAAGGCAGGATCATCAAGTTTGCAGACGACACCAAATTGGGAGGGAGAGCCAATACTCCAGAGGACAGGAGCAGAATTCAAAACGATCTTGACAGATTAGAGAGATGATTGGCCAAAACTAACAAAATGAAGTTCAACAGGGACAAATGCAAGTTACTCCACTTTGGCAGGAAAAACGAAATGCAAGGATACAGAATGGGGGACAATGCCTGGCTCGAGAGCAGTACGTGTGAAAAAGATCTTGGAGTCCTCGTGGACAACAAGTTAAACATGAGCCAACAATGTGATGTGGCGGCAAAAAAAGCCAATGGGATTTTGGCCTGCATCAATAGGAGCATAGTGTCTAGATCTAAGGAAGTAATGCTACCCCTCTATTCCGCTTTGGTTAGACCACACCTGGAATATTGTGTCCAATTCTGGGCGCCACAATTCAAGAGAGATATTGACAAGCTGGAATGTGTCCAGAGGAGGGCGACTAAAATGATCAAGGGTCTGGAGAACAAGCCCTACGAGGAGTGGCTTAGGGAACTGGGCATGTTTAGCCTGAAGAAGAGAAGGCTGAGAGGGGATATGATAGCCATGTATAAATATGTGAGAGGAAGCCTCAGAGAGGAGGGAGCAAGCTTGTTTTCTGCTTCCTTGCAGACTAGGATGCAGAACAATGGCTTCAAACTACAAGAGAGGAGATTCCATCTGATAATTAGGAAGAACTTCCTGACTGTGAGAGCCATTCGGCAGTGTAACTCTCTGCACCGGAGTGTGGTGGAGGCTCCTTCCTTGGAAGCTTTTAAACAGAGGCTGGATGGCCATCTGTCAGGGGTGATTTGAATGCAATATTCCTGCTTCTTGGCAGGGGGTTGGACTGGATGGCCCATGAGGTCTCTTCCAACTCTTTGATTCTATGATTCTATGAAAAGGAAGGAAAAAGGAAGAGGGCCCAACCAAGGGCAAGATGGATGGATGGCATCCTTGAAGTGACTGGCTTGACCCTGAAGGAGCTGGGGGTGGTGACAGCCAACAGGGAGCTCTGGTGTGGGCTGGTTCATGAAGTCACGAACAGTCGGAAGTGACTGAACGAATGAACAACAACAGAAGCAATCTAACATTCCAGCTGTGCCCAAGCTTTTCCAACTTCATGAGGGTATGCTGGATTCCGGCTCAATTCTGGCCACACGGGGAGCTGCTGCTTCACCGTCCATTGTGACACTGAGTCCTTTGATGGAGTACTTTCTCATTCTTCTGCATGCTGCTGGAAGGTTTTATGGCATCGTAAATTAGTTAAATTAGCCTCCCCACATAAGCAGTGCCTAAATTTCCTACTTGACAAATGCAACTTTTGGCTGCATAGGTCAACAGCAAGCTAGACGAATGGCCGGAAGCTTACTCTGGCCCAGGCTGGCTTCTAACTCATGACCTCTTCGTCAGTAGTGATTTAATGCAGCTAGCTCTCAGGTAACTGCATCACAGCTCGGTCCCCTGCTCCTTCTCCTATGTTATTCTTCCACTTCCTCTTTCCTCTTCTCTTCCTCTCTTTTCTTCTCCTTCATCTTTTCCTTCTCCCTCTACTTTTTCTCCTCCTCCTCCTCTTTCCTCTGAAGTTAGAGAAGGACAGATTTCAGTTCAACATTAGAAGGAAATTCTTAACAGTCAGAGCACTTTGTCAATGGAACCAATGGTGCGGGTCTCCTGCTCTGGACAGCTTCCTGCTGAGGATGCTTCAGTTAGAGATTATGCATTGAGGAGCTGGTTGGACTAGATATCCCATGGGACTCCTTCCAACTCTGTGATCCTATGACTCCCTTCTCCTTCATTCTTTTTTCCTTGCCTTTCTATCTCATTTTTCTTTGCCTGGTTTCTTGTCAGTGTTGCATTAAAGTCAACATTGACACTGAAATACAACACCGCCTGAGCTCTGCGAGTGCAGCATTCTTCCGAATGAAGCACAGAGCGGTTGCGGACTGGGACATCCATAGGGATACCAAGGTGCTTGTTTATAAGGCCATTGTCCTCCCACCCCTGCTATATGCCTGCGAAACGTGGACTATCTACACACTCATAGAATCATAGAATCAAAGAGTTGGAAGAGACCTCATGGGCCATCCAGCCCAACCCCATCCTGCCAAGAAGCAGGAATGTTGCATTCAAAGCACCCCTGACAGATGGCCATCCAGCCTCTGTTTAAAAGCTTCCAAAGAAGAAGCCTCCACCACACTCTGGGGCAGAGAGTTCCACTGCTGAACAGCTCTCACAGTCAGGAAGTTCTTCCTCATGTTCAGATGGAATCTCCTTTCTTGTAGTTTGAAGCCATTGTTCTGCGTCCTAGTCTCCATGGAAGCAGAAAACAAGCTTTCTCCCTCCTCCCTGTGGCTTCCTCTCACATATTTATACATGGCTATCATATCTCCTCTCATCCTTCTCTTCTTCAGGCTAAACATGCCCAGCTCCTTAAGCCGCTCCTCAGAGGGCTTGTTCTCCAGACCCTTGATCATTTTAGTCGCCCTCCTCTGGACATTCAACTCCTGGAAAAATCCCATCAGCGTTGCCTCCGAAAAATTCTGTAAATCTCTTGGGAAGACAGGCGGACAAATGTCAGCGTACTGGAAGAAGCAAAGACCACCAGCACTGAAGCGATGCTCCTACTCCATCAACTCCGCTGGACTGGCTATGCTGTCCGAATGCCCGATCACTGTCTCCCAAAGCAGTTGCTCTATTCCGAACTCAAGGATGGAAAACGGAATGTTGGAGGGCAGGAAAAGAGATTTAAAGATGGGCTCAAAGTCAGTCTTAAAAATTGTGGCACAGTCACTGAGAACTGGGAAGCCCTGGCCCTTGAGCACTCTAACTGGAAGTCAGCTGTGACCAGCAGTGCTGCAGAGGCATGAACAGAGGGTGAAAGGGAGAAACGTGCCAAGATTAAGGCGCATCAAGCCAACCCTGATCGGGACCGCCTTCCACCTGGGAAGCAATGTCCTCATTGCAGGAGAACATGCAGATCAAGAATAGGGCTCTACAGTCACCTACGGACCCACCACCAGTACACCGATCTTGGAAGACCGCCTTCCACTTGGAAACCGATGTCCTCACTGCGGGAGAACATGCGGGCCAAGAATAGGGCTCCACAGCCACCTACGGACCCAGCGCCAAGACACTACACTTGGAGGACCATCATCCTCAGGCTACAAGGGATTGCCTAAATAAGTACATTGTACCTGGGCCCCATGATAAGTCATTACCTGGAGATTGGGGAGAGCTATCCCATGGCAGAGTCCATTTACCATGCTATACCTTCCAATATATTTTTAAAATTTATTTGTCGTGTCAGGAGCAAACCAAAACAGTTGTATTGCATTAAAAAATCAGACAAACAAACAAACAAAACACAAAATTTGCAGACTTGGTATTCTATTAAATATCCTTTGACCAGAATCTGGCCCCTTGGAGTGCCTCTGGTGTTGCCGCAAGATGGTCCTCCATTGTGCATGTGGCAGAGCTCAGGTTGCATTGCAGCAGGTGGTCAATGGTTTGCTCTTCTCCGTACTCACATGTCGAGGATTCCACTTTGTAGCCCCATTTCTTAAGGTTGGCTCTGCATCTCGTGGTGCCAGAGTGCAGTCTGTTCAGCGCCTTCCAAGTTGCCCAGTTTTCTGTGTGCCCAGGAGGGATTTTCTCATTTGGTATCAGCCATTGGTTGAGGTTCTGGGTTTGAACCTGCCACTTTTGGACTCTCGCTTGCTGATACCCAAACAGAGGATGGGCCGGAGATGTCACTGCCTTGGTCACTGCAATCCTCGCAGGATTGCGGAGCATCCGGGCGTCCCCTGGGCAACGTCTTCATAGACGGCTGATTCTCTCACTCCAGAAGTGACCAGAAGCAACTTGCAACCAAACAAGCTTCCAATATAAATACAATAGCAGAGATTTATATGCCAATGTCAAATTGGCCACAGCACTGTAGCATCTCTTGTCTGATTAATAAATGAGTCCATTTTGTGCCGTTGATGCGTTTTGTGTCCCCAAGGCCCATTCATTTCTCACTAAGACGTGTGCCGACTCTATTTAAATCTCTTTCTCTCTCTCATTTAGACATTCGTCAGTTTGCAGGAGTACCACGCTAAAGGGCAGCTAATCTCAACAATTTCCACTCTCCATTCTCCATCTTTTGTAGATTTCATTGTATATGTATGCGCTTTAAAATGAGGTGTCCTTCCGTCTGCTGAGAATCGATAGCGGACGCCTCAAAAGAGCAACAAAGAGCAGCGTGGAAGGGCCCCAGCTGAGCCAAGCGATGCCAGGCGATTAACAGAGATTAAAGGTCGCCCCCGCCATCTGGGAGCTGCAAAAAAGAGAGATAATGATGGCTAATTTGGGGACCGAGGACCGTTAAATTGGTCCGCTATGAAGAAACAGGCCAACGCCGCAGGGAGATAGGGTTTTTTTTTTGGATGGCAAAAATCATAGCCCTGGATGACACAAATACACTAAAACAGACTCCTAAATTTGTGGCTTTAGAGATAGGGTTGCAACTTTGGGCAACCCCATTCTGCTATTCTTAAATGTTTCATCTGTGAATCGCGGGCGGCTCGCCTTTTAATTCTGACCCAGAATCCACAGGAAATATCTCCTAAAGGTTTAAATAAAACGGTGTTGATGCATCTTTAAAATGGGAACTTCCTGTGAGAACTCTCTGCCCCGGAGTGTGGTGGAGGCTCCTTCTTTGGAGGCTTTTAAACAGGGGCTTGATGGCCATCTGTCAGGGGTGCTTTGGATGCAATATTCCTGCTTCTTGTCAGAATGGGGTTGGACTGGATGGCTCATGAGGTCTCTTCCAACTCAGTGATTCTATGATTCTGTGTCTAGCTGGGAACTATTTTTTGTTGTCATTTTGTTGTTTTCTGCTTCCCTGGAGACTAGGACGCAATGGAAGAATGGCTTCAAACTACAAGAGAGGAGATTCCATCTGAACATAAGGAAAAACTCCTCCTCTGTGAGAGCCGTTCAACAGTGGAACTCTCTGCCCCGGAGTGTGGTGGAGGTTCCTTCTTTGGAAGCTTTTAAACAGAGGCTGGATGGCCATCTGTCAGGGGTGCTTTGAATGAAATATTCCTGCTTCTTGGCAGAATGGGGTTGGACTGGATGGCCCATGAGGCCTCTTCCAACTCTAGGATTCTATGATTCTATTTTGCTACTGTTGTGGATCGTAATGTAAATACCTGATATGCAGGGTGCATTTTCATTCAGTGGCCCAAATTTGGTGGAAATACCCAATGCACCCAGATTTGAACACTGGTAAGAGTTGGAGGAATGATTTTGTCATTTGGGAGTTGTAGTTGCTGGGATTTCTAGTTCACCTACATTCCGAACTCCATCAACGATGGAATTGAACCAAACTTGGCACACAGAACTCCCATGACCAACAGGAAATACTGGGTGGGATTGGTGGGCATTGACCTTGAGGTTTGGAGTTAAAGTTCACCTCCATCAAGAGAGCACTGTGGACACAAACAATGATGGATCTTGACTAAACTTGGCATGAATATTCAATATGCCCAAATGTGAATACTTGTGGAGTTTGGGGAAAATGGACCTTGACATTTAGGAGATGTAGTTGCTAGGATTTATAGTTCACCTACAATCAAAGGGCATTCTGAACTCCATCAATGATGGAATTGAACCAAACTTGGCACACAGAATTCCCATGACCAACCGCAAATACTGGGTGGGTTTGGTGGGTGCTGACCTTGAGTTTTGGAGTTGTAGTTCAGTTACATCCAGAGAGCACTGTGGACTCAAATAATGATGGACCAAACTTGGCATGGATACTCAATATGCCCAAATGTGAACACTGGTGGAGTATGGGGAAAACAGACCTTGACTTTTGGGAGTTGTAGTTGCTGGGATTTGTAGTTCACCTACAATCAAAGAGCATTCTAAACTCAACCCACAATGGAGCTGCACCAAATTTGGCACACTACCTACATGGCCAATATTGCATACTGCTGGGGTTGTGTGCAGGGGCGGCTCAACCCATTATGCAAAGTAAGCCTTTGCAGTAGAGTTGATTTTGTCCAGGGGCGCTCTTGAGGCACTCTTGGGGGAAAATAGACCTTGACATATGTGAGTTGTAGTTACTGGGATGTATAGTTCACCTACAATCAAAGAGCATTCTGAACTCCACCAATGATGGAATTGAACAACCAAATATGGCACACAGAACACCCACGACGAACAGAAAATATAGATCAGTGATTGGTTGGGGGGCGCTGCCAAAATACTGTTTGCTTACTGGTTGTGTGGAGCTGTTTTTTAATTCTGGGAGTTGTAGTTCACCAACACTCAGAGAGCACTCTGTATCAAACTGGTGATGGAACTAGTAAACTTGCCACACAGAACTTGTCTCAGGAACAGCCCTCCCCTTGACTGAGAGGCTAGCTGAGAGGCCGGCCAATCACAGTGGAGGAGGGCTTTTGGGGGGAGATTCTCCATCTGTTTCCAAAAAGGAAGATAAGGACAGGTGGCGAGATCTTCAGCCTTTTCTGCCAAAGGGATTCCAAAGACCATCAAAAATATGTGTCTTCTGATGGTCTTTGGCGACCCCTCTGAAACCCCCTTTGACCCCCGCCCCCCAGGGATCCCAAACCCCAAGTTGAGAAGCTGCTCTAATGTCACTTCTTTCAAGGATGAAAAGGAAGCATTAGAGAGAAGCACTCTCTGAGTTCGTTCACTTAACCAATTACAGATTGGATAAGTGAAGCAATCTGCTATTGGCAGGGGCGGCTCAACCCATTACGCAAAGTAAACATTCACAGTATAGTTGATTTTGCCCAGGGGCGCTCTTGGGGCGCTATTGGGGGAAAATAGACCTTGACATATGCGAGTTGTAGTTACTGGGATGTATAGTTCACCTTCAATCAAAGAGCATTCTGAACTCCACCAATTATGGAATTGAACCAAATATGGCAGACAGAACTCTCACGACAAACAGAAAATATATATCAATGATTAGTTGGGGGGGGGGGCGCCAAAATACTGTTTGCTTACCATTGAAAATTACCTAGGGCCACCTCTGGCTATTGGTTAACTTCTTCTTCCACGAATGTCACATTGTTAGAAAAAAGTTGTATATTTTCCCTTGGGATCATATTAAAAAAACTGAACCATTTATTCTTCTATTTATCTATTTATATGTCTGGTTTATTACTGGAATAACCTGTGCATAAGTGCAAAAACATAGTTACTTTTTTAAAAAAAGAAACAACATCAAATTATTAAGGTTCTGACATTTTGTTTAAAATCCATAGATTTCTAACATTGCCATCAGTTTGTAGTAATGTTGAAATCTAGACAGCCTGCTTCTCAAAATGGCAGGAGACCTTCGTTCCGCCAGCTCAGGTAATGAGAAAGCCCTTGCACAAGTTTTGCAATGTTCTCTTCGCTGAGAAACAACTGGAGCATGTCGGAGATGAACTCTTCATTGTAAAAATAGGTATACATAAAGACCAAGAAAAGGAGGACGCTGCAGCCCACCACCAAAATGACCAGGATTTTCCCCAGTTTCCAGAGCCACTGCATGACTCGCCTCGTCTTGGATCTGTTCAAGGCAACGTCCACCAGCCTGGCCTCCACGATTTCGTGCATCAAGGAGCCCACTTGCACCCTGTTCTCTTCGTCCAACCTCATGATGGTGGCCTGTTGGACTGTGCTCTCTAGCTGGGCTTGGAGATCTTTGATATCCTTCCTTTGGCTCTCTCTGAGGAGCAAAAGAGCTGCGACCTTCTCCTGCAGGTGACAGGATAGCCTCTTCTCCCTGAGGTAGTTACGCTCTGTCTCGTCCAGCTTGTCCTCCAGGGTCTTGAGATGTTTCCTCACTTCTGTCGAAAGGTTCTGCATTTCTAAAAGGTCCTTCTCCTGAGCCGCTTTGTAATCTTGGAAGAGGGCCATTTGGAAGGAGACTTCCTGCAACTCCCTGTTGAGTTCTTCATTGCCTTTCAACAAGGATTTATTCTGGTTTTCCAGCTCTTCGATCCTCATCTGGGCCTCATCCATCCTTTCTCGGATGTCTTCCACCTTCTTCTGCATCTGCTCCATTGTGGCTTTGAATTTTCCTGCGGTCGCTTGCAGGTGCTGGTTCTGGTCTTTGATGCATTTGTTCTCCTTCAGCAACTCCCGGTTCTCGGTATCAAGACAGGCCACTTCTTCTTTCAGTTCGTCAATCTGATTTCGGAGCTTTTCATTCGACACGGACAGCTCTTCCACCGACATTGTCTAGGATGAAGTGGTTCCTTCAGAGCTGGTTACCTTTCCTCCACACACACACACACAAAAAATGCAAATAGAAATACGATTTAAAAATATATCTACATCTACATTTATGAAGTTCACTTAATCAACAAAAGGCATGCAAAAAAGAAATTAGCAAAATGTTTCTGCTTCTATCTTGCTTCCTTTGCTGGAAACAAAAGTAAACCTTATCAAAGGGGCAGTTTAGAATATTGCCAACATTCTGCAAAAATACAAAGAAGAAAATCACATGAGCTGCAAACTTTGTTCAAATTGAAAGATAAAGCCTACATGAAATGTGTAAGAGTCTATCTTGATGGGAGAAACATGTCAAACTTAAACGGAGAACTTCCTGTTTCAGTGATTGTTTTGGTTACAAAAGGAATATTGAGAGAGGACTGGGTTAAATGAACTGAGAATTTTGGCAGAATCAACATCAAAAAGTAATAATTATTTTTAGATAGGTAGATTGGTGAAATAAGAATATTAAGAATGAATCCCCACTCAGCCATGGAAACCTACTAGGTGACCTTGGGTAAGTCACACTCTCTCAGGCTGTATCTACTCTCTACACCACGCATCGGCAAACTTTCAAACTTGGGGGTCACTTGCTAACACTCCCTGCTAACAGGACTGGCTTCTTGGTGATGGAAAGAAGGAAGGGAAGGAGGGAAGGAAGGACAAAAGGGAGGAAGGGAAGGATGGGAGGAGAAAGAGGGAGAGAGGGAAGGAGGGAGGAAAGAAGGAAGGAAGGAAAGAGAAAAGGGAAGGAAGGATGAAAGTCTGGAAGGGAAGGATGGAAAGAAGGGAAGGAAGAAGGAGAGAAGCAAGGAAGAAAGGGAAAGAGGAAAGGAAAGAGGAAAGAATGAGAGAAGGAAGAATGAAAGGAGGGAAAAAGAGTGAGGGAAGGATGGGAGGGAGAAAAGAGAGGGAAGGAAAGACAAAAGCGAAGGAAGGAAGGAAGGAAGGAAGGAAGGAAGGAAGGAAGGAAGGAAGGAAGGGGAAAGGGGAGAGGGAAGGAGAGAGGAAAGGGTAGAAGGAAGGAAGGAGGGAGAAAGAGGGAGATAAGGAAGGAAAGAAGGGGGAAAAGGAGGAAGGAAGGAAAGAGAGAAGTAAGTAAGTAAGTATAGGATGGTGAGAGAGAGAAGGGCCTTTGAAAAGAGCCCAAGGGGCCACATCCAGCCCCCTGTCCTGGGTTTACCCATACCTGATCTACACCATAGAATTAATACAGTTTGATTCCACTTGAATTGCCAAAGGCACAATACTATGGAATCCTGGAGGGCTGTAATTTGGTGAGGCACCAAATTACACTCTTTGCCAGAGAAGGCTAGGGATCTTATAAAACTACAACTCCCAGGATTCCATAGTATTGCGATATTGGCAGTTCAAGTGGAACCAAGCTGCATGAATTCTACAGTGTAGGTGTATTCTAAGCTTTGGGGGAAGGCAAACTGAACAAATCTTGCCAAGAAGATCATTGTACTTTCCTGCATGGCAGAAGGGGTTGGACTAGATGGCCCATGTGGTCTCTTCCAACTCTATTATTCTATGATTCTTTGTGGTAGATTGGCCTTAGTATCGTCAAGAGTTGGAAACAACTTGAAGGCACACAAAAGCAGCAAAAATATTTTATAAGATGGGATTGGCAGCCTCAACAAAGTGAAACCAACCTGATGGCAATAACAAGGGCTTGGGAAAGTCACTCCTTGGAGCTATGGTTCATAAAAGGGAGGTGGTCACATTCTGGATCTTTCTCTGCGTCTCTTAGAGATGTTGAGCATTTAAGGGGGTGGGCAACACTTGTCCAGGTCCGGTTTTGTGCTGTCGCACGCTGGGCCTGTGCATAAGACTGTAGACAGGACATAAATTCTGTGTGCCCAACGGGACGCCGGGGCTGCCTCAGATTAAAGGCCTTTGGATTTCCTTAAGACAGAGTCTTTAGATTGCTTAAAGATTCAACAAAGTTCTTTATTAATGAAAACAAACAGGTACTTTAAGGCTTTCTTAGTAGTCTATTTGCTCTCTCACAATCTTGTCCACAGGGAACAGGCACTATCTTCATAAACTGTATTTTAACTAATGGGGAAATCCTTAACTTTTAATCTGGGTAGTCTGTTTTTGCCTCTGTAGGCGTGGAGCCCCTGCACCCGGTACCAACTGCTTCTGGCTTCTGTGAGTGACCCTCACCAAGCAGAGCTTTGTAGACTTCCAGGGAAAAAGGAGTTCAGGTTTCGGTGATGGCTGACTGAAGTCCTTCAGCAAAGGAACTGTAGGGCTGTATAACCCCGGCCAAGCTGTGGGCTGTATATCTCC
Organism: Anolis sagrei ordinatus; assembly: GCF_025583915.1. Classification (NCBI taxonomy): domain Eukaryota; kingdom Metazoa; phylum Chordata; class Lepidosauria; order Squamata; family Anolidae; genus Anolis; species Anolis sagrei. The sequence goes on along the minus strand of NW_026846588.1, from coordinate 274,250,359 downwards.
CCGGCCAAGCCGTAGAAAACGAAGCTTTCTACAGGAGGTTTTGGCATTATGTCCTGTATGAAAGGCTTCTCTGTGTGGACTGAACCCAAACTGGCTCCTATTCCCTCCAAAACCCAAAAGGGGGGCGGGACCAGGGAACCTAATTATAATTGACAGGTGGCTTGCCCTATGATTGCAGTCAAAAGAAGCCACCTATCTGCAGAGTCCCTGAAACTTAGGACTGCAACAAACATTCAATGCAAAGCAAACAAAATTGGAGCTCCTGGTACAGTTGTAACTGCACAGGTTTCCTTTGTGAAGCAGATCAGAGTAGAGACCCCTATCCTTTTCCCCAGACGGCGATTAGATTCTACAAATGGAGGAAGAAAGGAAGACGAAAGAGCAAGAGAGAATCTCTCTCTCTCCATTAAACCTTGGTTTCTAGTTTGTTTCCAAGCCTCATAACTTTCTACAATTCTTGTTGTACATTTCCCATATATACTCACTGCACATGGATATGCATTGCACATTGTACATGGATGTGTGTGGTCTTTAGTACATTGATGTTCATTGCATATAACACAGAGAAGAACCTTGCACACCAACATACATGTCATCCAGAACATAGCTGGACATTGCAAGTGGATGTGCATTGTCTCTTTTGCATAGATGAGCTTAGTAAATTAATATGCACAGCACATTGCATATTGATATTTATTGTGCATTGCCCATTGTACAAAGCTTGCATAGCATACGACACATGCATTGCACACCAATGTATTCTGACATGAATATGCATGGCTCATAACACATAGCACTTATTTACACATAGATGTGTTTTGTGCATTAATGTGTATTGCACATAGATGCTTCTTGCACATGGTTCCATGGCAAGCATAGGACAAGGACATGCAGGTATAGATTGGGTTGTGTGACCTGACAATTCACTACCGAAATGACATTGTGTGTAACTCTGTCAGTAAAATTACTGCTTGTGACCACCATGTTGCAAATATTTTCAAAATTGCTTTTCCTTCCAGACATGGCTACGAAGCAGTTAATATCCTACAGGATGACAAGAAGGCCCTTTGGCCAAAGGACCAGACGAAAGGGACAGATTGACTTTCATTTGGATCTCCCATCGGGACAAATGAGAGAGATTTATTCCAGCCAAGGGAGTGCCTCATAGTTGATCGTCATGTGAAATATTTATGAACAGCTGGAGGCCTCTTCTCCAGGGCTGCATCAGTCTGGGCCTGTCAGGAGGATGTGTGCTGCCATGTTTTATTGTTATGTAAGAGCCTTGTATTGGCTATGCATTATGTGCACTGGATTATGGGTCTCGCCATACATTTCCCCATGCTTTATCCTCTTCTTTCTCTCTCTGTATTCCCGACAGTTTTCACACAGTTGTTGTAGGAGTAAAGGAGGGGAGGGTTGCAAAGTCGCATAGGTAAAGGTAAAAGTTTTCCCCTGACATTAAGTCCAGTCCTATCTGACTCTGGTGGGTCATGCTCATATCCATTTCTAAGCCAAAGAGCCAGTGTTGTCCGTAGACACCTCCTAGGTCATGTGGCCAGCATGACTGCATAGACTGCTGTTTCCTTCCCACTGGAGTAATACCTATTGATCTACTTGCATGTTTTTGAACTGACAGGTTGGCGAAAGCTGGGGCAGACAGCGGGAGCTCACGCCGCTCCCCGGATTCAAATCTGCGACCTTTTGGTCAACAAGTTTAGCAGCTCAGCGGTTTAGCCCACTGTGCCACTGAGGGCTCCTATGCAAAGTTGTATACAACACAGCTATTCAAAGTGGCGGTCCATGAATTGGTTCTGCTAAATGGATCATCAATTGCCAATCCCTGGAGAGGGGCTATGAAAGAAATGATGATGATGATGATGATGATGATGATGATGATGATGATGATGATGATGAAAGAAAGAAAGAAAGAAATAATTGCTGCCAATGGGCATAAATATGGTTTCAGTGCCTGACACATTGTAGAAATGGCCATCCTTTATACCATTCTTGGTGGTATGGGGATACCAAATCACCTTATCTCTCTCCTGAGGAATCTGTATAACGACCAAGTAGCAACCAGTAAGAACTGACTATGGAACAACAGACTGGTTCAAGATTGAGAAAGGTGTACGACAGGGTTGTATACTCTCACCCAACCTATTCAACTTGCATGCAGAACACATGTGATGTGCTGGGTTTGACAAATGCAAGGCTAGAGTAAAAATTGCTGGAAGAAGCATTAACAACCTTAGATATGCAGATGATACCACTTTGATGGCCAAAAGCGAGGAGGAGCCTTCTAACCAAGGTGAAAGAAGAAAGTGCAAAAGCTGGGTTGCAGTTAAACATCAAAAAACAAAACAAACAAAAAAGATTTTGGCAAAAAGAATGATTGATAACTGGCAAATAGAGGGAGAAAACGTGGAGGCAGTGGCAGACTTTGTATTTCTAGGTGCAAAGATGACTGCAGATGCAGACTGCGGCCAGGACATCAGAAGAGGTTTCCTTCTTGGAAGGAGAGCAATTACCAATCTCGATACAACAGTAAAGAGTAGAGACATCACACTGGCAACAAAGATCTGCATAGTGAAAGCCATGGTATTCCCCCGTAGTCACCTACGGATGTGAGAGCTGGACCATAGGGAAGGCTGAGCGAAGGAAGAGAGATGCTTTTGAACTGTGGTGTTGGAGGAAAGTTCTGAGAGTGCCTTGGACCGCAAGAAGATCCAACTAGTCCATACTTCAGGAACTAAAGCCCAACTGCTCTTTGGTGGGAAGGAGATTAGAGGCAAAGAGGAAGTATTTTGGTCACATCATGAGAAGAAAGGAAAGCTTAGAGACGATAATGATGTTGGGGAAAATGGAAGGAAAAAGGAAGAGGAGCCGACCAAGGGCAAGATGGATGGATGGTATCCTTGAAGTAACTTCCTTGACTCTGAAGGAGCTGGGTGTGGGCCGACAGGAAGCTCTGTTGTGGACTGGTCCAGGAGGTCAGGAAGAGTCAGAAGCAACATGCACCAACTTAAGCAATAAATAAGAGGAAAGACAGCTTTCTATGCAGCTTTTGCATGAGGAAAAAGCTTGGTCAGTGTTGCTTCTTGCTGCCATATCTTTAAACCAAAAGCTCCATCTGCTGATACATGGACAGTACTGCAGATGGTTTTTTAATTACTCCTAGAATAAAGGGGGATAAGGAGGGGGGTTCTGCATGGTAAAACCTTCCCAAGATGGTGGGATTATCTGGAAGGCTAGAAACTATGCTTATGGTAGGAATGCTGCTGGTAGGGTCTCCCATGCCATAGAATCATAGAGACCCCAAGGGTCATCCAATCCAACCCCATTCTACTATGTAGAAAAACACAAATGAAGCACCCCTGACAGATGGACATCCAGCCTCTGCTTAAAAACCACCAGAGGAGACTCCACCAGACACCTCACTTCAAACCTCATCTTGAAATTGCATTATATGTATTATTTGGCAGTGTAGGTGGGACTAGCTAATCAAATGCAGCTCATTAAGACTGGATCTACACATTTTGAACTGCATTATATGGTCAGTGTAAAAGGTAAAGGTAAAGGTTTCCCCTGACATTAATTAAGTCCAGTCATGTCTGACTCCGGGGGTTGGTGCTCATCTCCATTTCTAAGCTGAAGAGCTGGTGTTGTCCATAGACACCTCCAAGGTGCATGGAGCGCCGTTACCTTCCCACCGGAGTGGTACCAATGATCTACTCACATTTGCATGTTTTCGAACTGCTAGGTTGACAGAAGCTGGGGCTGACAGCAGGAGCTCACCCCACCCCCTGGATTCGAACCTGTGACCTTTTGGTCAACAAGTTCAGCAGGTCAATGCTTTAACCCACTGCACTATGGTCAGTGTAGACCAATATGATGCATTGACTGCATTGAACTGCATTATATGGCCATATAGATCCTTATAGGGATGAATGGTTTCCAGACCTTTGACTATCTGAGGTCTCTTCCATACTGCTGAATAAATTCCCACATTATCTGCTTTGAACTGGAATATATGGCAATGTAGACTCAGATAATCCAGTTCAAAGCAGATATTGTGAGTTATTCTGCCTTGATATTCTGGGTTATATGGCTATGTGGAAGGGCCATGAGTTGCCCTCCTCTGGATATGTTTCAGGTTGTCTTGAGGGCCTTTTCAGATAGCCATATAACCTATAATATCAAGGCAGATAATCCACAATATCTGCTTTGAACTGGGTTATCTGAGTGCACACTGCCATATAATCCAGTTCAGTGTGGATTTCATACATCTGTGTGGAAGGATCCTGAGAAATTTTTGCTGAAGAGTGAGACTAAATTGTGCCAAACAATTACACATTCTCAGGTTTGGCTTCCAGGGGCGGCTCGTCCATTACACGAAGTAAGCGGTCGCAGAACACTTTTTTTGCCAGGGGCGCAGAGGCGCCTCTGTAAATGCCCCTCGACCGCCACTTGAGGAGCGCCCCCTCAGCTCACAACAGCCCTAGCAGTCCGGGGGGAGCCTCGGCTTTCTTGCCTCGCTGCCGGGCGATCCTCTTCCCAAAGGGGCCAGGCCCTTGAGCCTCACCTAGCCCCTCTCATTCCTGCTCCACCCGGCCACCGGGTGCGCGAGCAGAACCGGCGCTCAATCGTTTTCTGTGTTTGATCCCTTCCCCATGACCGGCTCCCTTTCCCGATCCCCCGGCGCTCCACCCCCCTCCTCTCCTCTCCCCAATCCACGGGTGGGCCAAGGGGCAGAGCCGCCGCGCCTGGCCCGCTTCGGGTCCGGAGGCGTGTCTGAAGACCCCAGCGTGCGCACCAAAAGCGCCTCTTCTCCTGACTTTCTCTTCAGCCATTGGGACCAAGAGAGAGAGAGAGAGAGAGAGAGAGAGACCCTCCGGCTGGAGGTATCTCCCACCTCCGCTCCCTCCTTTGTTTTTGCGCCTACCTTCAGGAAAGGTGGGCATCTCCACCTCTCTCTCTCTCTCTCTTGGTCCCAATGGCTGAGGAGAAAGTCAGGAGAAGAAGTGACTTTTGGTGCACACGCCGGGGTCTTCAGGCACGCCTCCGGACCCAAAGCGGGCCGGGCAAGGGAGCAAGTGAGGCAAGTGTAGTTACTGGGATGTATAGTTCACCTACAATCAAAGAGCATTCTGAACTCCCACGTCAAACAGAAAATATATATCAATGATTGGGGGGGGGCAAAATACTGTTTGCTTACCGTTGAAAATTACCTAGGGCAGCCTCTGTTGGCTTCTGTGGATAAGTTTGAATGGCATGTTCTCTTAGGCTCCTTCTACACTGCCATATAATCCAGATAACCCACATTATTGGGTTTGAACTAGCTTATATGAGTCTCCACTGCCTTATAATCAGTGTAGTAGAAGGGGCCTAAATGCCTGCCAAACACTAGCCAACAAAAGCATTCATCCCTATTGGATACCCCCTTTGAGGTTTGGACTAAAAACCAGAGTGGATTCACCATCCCATTGGACTGGAGCTACCAGAAGCCAAGAGTTGGAGTTGACAAATGGGACCGATATCATTGTTATGCCCAGCGACCAAGTAATAGGGTCAATAACTTGATCATCCTTTGTGCCCAACAAGGGGACTTCCCATGTCACCAAGGGTGGCCATCACCAGGAAGTTGGAAGAGTATTTTCTAACCCATCATTCTCATGTTATTATACGATATATTCCTCCTGAAGCAAACTGCTTTGATATTCAGCCCAGCCTATGCTTTTTAGAATCAATACAATTCCGATTCTGGCCATAAAACACACCTCGGTTGTTGTTGTTTTTGTCTGTGGCTGACCCCTTGCTGGTCCTAGCTGTCATTCAGTTGTTTTCAGTTTAGCTGTCCTGCAGAGAAGTACCATCTTGAATTTGATGATCTTTCCAATCACCGTAGCAACGCCTTGGCCAATCATGACGCAAGGAAGCCACATGATGTAACAGACCATGGCTGTCCTAGAAAGGAATCTGCATTAATTCCACACTTTAGATGCACCCCCTTATCTCCTCGTATCTTCTTCTATTGTTTGTTGTTGCGTGGCTTATGGCAGTGTTTCTCAGAAACCCTGGGGGAGGGGGTTGCGAGGGGGTTTCAGAGGGGTCACCAAAGAGCATCAGAAAACACATATTTCTGATGGTCTTAGGAACCCCTTTGGCAGAGAAGGCTGAAGATCTCTCTGCTTGTTCTTCTCTTCCTTTTGGGAAACAGACAGTGAATCCTCCCACCAAAAGCTCCCCTCTTGCTGTGATTGGCTGGCCTCTCACATAAGGGGAGGACTGTTTATGAGACTCCAAATGGGGAGGGAAGAGCAGGCATGCTTGGCACATGGCAGCGTGGTGCGCATGTGTGGGCGAGGGAGAACCTGCAAGGCTGACGGGCATGAGGATTCTGTGTGGGAAGTTTGATCCAATTATATCATTGGTGGGGTTCAGAATGCTCTTTGATTGTAGGTGAACTAGAAATCCCAGCAACTACAACTCCCAAATGTCAAGGTCTATTTTCCCAAAACTCCACATTTGGGCATATTGAGGATTCATGCCAAGTTTGGTACAGATCCATCATTGTTTGAGTCCACACTGCTCTTTGGATGTAGGTGAACTACAACTCCAAAAACTCAAGGTCAATGCCCACCAAACCCTTCCAGTATTTTCTGTTGGTCATGGGAGTTCTGTGTGCCAAGATTGATTCAATTCCATCACTGGTGGAGTTCAGAATGCTCTTTGATTGTAGGTGATCTATAAATCCCAGCAACTACAACTTCCAAATGACAACCCCACCAGTATTCAAATTTGTGGTAGATTTGGGTATTTGTGCCAAATTTGTTCCGGTGAATGAAAATCCATCCTGCGTATCAGATATTTACATTACAATTCATAACAGTAACAAAATTACAGTTATGAAATAGCAACAAAAATATGTTATGGTTGGGGGTCACCACAACATGAGGCACTGTATTAAGGGGTCACGGTATTAGGAAGGTTGAGAACCACTGGCTTATGGTGAGCTTATCAAGTGGTTTTCTTGGCAATATTTGCTGAGAAAGCAGTGTCCTTTTGCTTTCATCTGAGACTGAAAGAGTATGACTTGCCCAATGTGTTTTCCATGCCTGAGTTCTGTGTTGCATCTACACCGCAGACTTAATGCAGTTTGACACCACTTTATCTTTCATAGCTGGATGCCAAGGTCTTTACCCTTCTCTGCTATAGAGTGATGCTACCCCACTAAATTGCAACTCCCAGGATTCCAATTTGACTCTATTGTTCTGTGTCGTACTCTCTCGAGTAGCAGAAAACAATCATGTCCCATCTGCAACCTGAAATATTTACACACATTTAAACATGGCTATCATGTCCTCTCCCAGCCTACTTTTCTCCAAGCTAAACATGCTCAGGGCTTGGAAACCAAGCCCTGTTCCTTCCAGGGCTTGGTTTCCAAACCTTTGGCCATTTTGATCACCCTTCTCTGGACACTTTCTATCCTGTCCATTTCCTTCTTGAATTGTTTTGTCCAGAAATGGACACAGTGTTATTCCAAGTGAGGTCTGACCAAAACAAAACAGAGTGGGACTATGACTTCCCTTGATACTCCTATGGATTCAGTCTCAGTGTTTCTCGTCCTTCCTAATGCCGTGACCCCTTAATACAGTTCCTCATGTTGTGGTGACCCCCCAACCATAAAATTATTTCCGTTGCTCCTTCATAACTGTGATTTTGCTACTGTTATGAATGGTGATGTAAATATCTGATATGCAGGATGTATTTTCATTTACTGGACCAAATTTGGCACAAATACCCAATACACCCAAATTTGAATACTGGTGGGGTTGGGGGGGGGGGATTAATATTGTCATTTGGGAGTTGTAGTTGCTGGGATTTATAGTTCACCTACAATTCTGAGCTCCACCAATGATGGAATTGAACCAAACTTGGAACACAGAACTCCCATCACCAACAGAAAATACTAGAAGGGTTTGGTGGGCATTGACCTTCAGTTTTGAAGTTGTAGTTCAACTACATCCAGAGAGCACTGTGACTGTGGACTCAAACAATGATGGATCTGGACCACGCATGGCACAAATACTCAGTATACCCAAATATGAGTTTGGGGAAAATAGACTTGACATTTGGGAGTTGTAGTTGCTGTGATTTATAGTTCACCTACAATCAAAGAGCATTCTGAACACCATCAATGATAGAATTGGACCAAACTTCCCACACAGAAGCCCCCATGACCAACAGAAAATACTGTGTTTTCTAATGGTCTTTGAGGACCCCTTTGACACCCCCTCATGACCACCCCCCCCCCCAGGGGTTCCAACCCCCAGGTTGAGAAACACTGGTCTATAATCTTGTCATCTGTTTTAGCTGTTGCATTATATATTGGTTCTGGCTAGAGTAGAAGCCAGTGATTCAGTGGGATTTTTACTTATGTGTGGACTCATCCTTCAAACACTGATGTAATGGATCTACTTCTGTTGGGATTCGCTTGTTGGAGCTCAGCAACCAGATACTCAAAATGCTGGGGATTCTGCGGATTCTGATTCAGAGAATGAATGAGATTACTGAGTCTGTGTCTCTTCAGGTAGAAATGCAGGCCACAGATTACAGAGACAAGCCAGGACCAGAAGAGATAGAGGATGTGTTTCCTGAGAATCAGTTGACCGGGCCTTCCCAGCCTTAATTCATGATAAGAGACTTGGTCTCCACTCAGAGATAGCCAAAGAAAGGTTAACTAGAAGGTCAGAATGACTCCACGAGAAGCAGTCCTTGAAGTCTAGGTGCAAAAAAGATGATCTCATGTTTGTTGAGTCAAGTCTGAGCTTAAATTAGGTTCTGTTTCTGTGAGCCCTTCAGAGCAGACAACTTCGTTAAACAATCTTGTTCATGACCAGCTCTCAAGTTTGCCTATGTTTTTGAATTAATTTTTGCTTTGCTAAAGTTCTTGTTTCATGCTATGGATTATTGACTATGCTTTGGCTCTTTGGATTTTCATGTACCTTGTTATATTGGCTCTCATGTATCTTGTTTTTTTTCTCATGTATTTTGATATCTTGGATTTCTATGGACATTAGTAGTTTGGAGTTTGATTTTTGTAATGTTGGACTATTGCTATTTTATAGTACCCTTTCTACTGACTTTTGGGAAATACCCTTTTCCTTTTTGTATTTGCCCAGTGGCGCAGAGGGTTAAAGTGCTGAGCTGTTGAACTTGCTGACGAAAAGCCGCAGGTTCTAATTCGGGAAGTGGCGTGAGCTCCCGCTGTTAGGCCCAGCTTCTGCCAACCAAGCAATTTGAAAACATGCAAATGTGAGTAGAGCAATAAGTTCTGCTCCAACTGGAAGGTAATAGCACTCCATGCAGTCATGTCAGCCACATGACATTGGTGGCAACTACGGACAATGTCGGCTCTTCGGCTTAGAAAAGGAGATGAGCACCAACCCCCAGAGTTGGACATGACTCGACTTCATGTCAGAAGAAAACCTTTACCTTACCTTATTTGCCTTTTGTAAATAAACTTCTGTAGTTGGCAACTACTGGACTCTGATTGATGCTAGGTTAAAAGGTGTTCCTGACCTAGTGTGCGACATTGCCTACCTGCGTGACTGCATCTCCGTTTACGAACCCGCACGCTCCCTCCGATCACCCTGCTCACGATCCCACCTGTGTTGCAGGCATGTTTGGTGGGGACGAGGGACAGGGCCTTCTCTGTGGTGGCCCCCCGACTCTGGAACTCTCTCCCCAAGGACATCAGACAAGCCCCAACGTTGGCAGTCTTTAGGAAGAGCCTGAAGACCTGGCTGTTCCAGTGTGCCTTTCCAGAATAGGAAACTCCTGGCTTTAGTCCCAAATGCACTTTGCTAGAGATTCAGGATTATCTGCACATTGCACCTACCTCCATATACCTCTACATATTACCTGTCAAGTTCAGCATTTTTAAATTTTTAAATTTTGTCCATTACATTGGCCCGGCCTTTAGGTTTTAATTGCGTCACGGTGTTATTGTCCTATTCTCCTATTGTTTTGGTTGATGTTTATTATTTGCTTATGAGTTTATTGTGTATCGTATGTTGTTGATTGTTGGCGGCCTTGGCCTTTGTAAGCCGCATCGAGTCCTCCGGGAGATTTTGCGGGGTATAAATAAAGATAATAATAATAATAATAATAATAATAATAATAATAATAATTGCCCATAGGATTTAGGTGGTAACCCTTTCTTGATGCCTTGGATGGTAACTCTTTCTGGATGTCTCTCAAGCCTCTCTTGATTGCCCATGACTTCAGAAATAGTCATTGCACATTATTCCCCACTGCAGCATAAGGCCCCAACATCCAAAAGCTGTGAGAACATAGGAGAGGATCTTTTCAGTCATGGCAGTCCCAATGTGGACTCCATGAATGTGTGCAAGGTGCCATGGATTTCTTTCTAACCTAAAATATAGCATTTGAGTTACAGTTTTCAAGGGACACCTCTTCACTGACTATTTAATGCAATCTGAAGGCAGGTTTAGTACATGAAATTTATATCACACACATCACAAACACATGTAGTAATGCACATTAAGAGATAAGCACATTTGAGATAAGCAAAGTTGGGGGATACTCCAAAATGGATTCCGCAATGTCCCTCAGTACATTTTATTGTAAACAAAATGCTTGGCAAACATGATTGAGAGTAGTTTCTACTGTGTCTCATCCATTTTCATCCAGTTCTATTTAGACTTTGAGTCTGGAGATGTTTTGAATGGCTAGACAGGTTGACTAGATCCTATCTGGAAATCCAAAAAGATCTCCAAAATCTAAAATTGTTCACATAGGTAGCTGAGATAGTGATACCTTTGCTTTCTGGTGGTTTCATGTATACACACTTTGTTCCATTCACAAATGTATTTAATATGGTGTATAAAATTACCTTTAGGCTATATCTATAAGGTATATATAAAACAGAACCAAATTCCATGTTGATATGGGGGTCCCATCTCCAAGATATCGCATGATGCAAATACAGGTATTAAACAAAATCCATAATATTTCTGGTCCCAAGCAATTCAGATAAGGAATGTCTAACTTGTATTGTACACTCACCCCAATATCCTGTGATAAAAGCTAGAGTTTTAGGAAATAATAGAAATATAGGTTTGTATGTGTGTCTGTGTTTGTGTATGTGGGCACAACACATAATGGAGAACACAGAAAATTTGTTTCTGTAATCCCATTGAAGAAAGTACAGGTTGAGTATTCCTCATCTGCCATATTTGGGACCAGGAGTGTTTTGGGTTTTGGATTTCTTAAGCCCTTGGAATACCTGCATTTCCATATATGTACCTTATGAGATAGCTTGAAGATAGGACCAAACACAAAGTTCTTTATGGGTTGCTGTGAGTTTTCTGGACAATATGGCCATGTTCCAGAAGCATTCTCTCCTGATATTCTACCCAGATTTATGGCAGGTACCCTAAGACGTTGAGGGGTCATGACCGCTCAACCTCTGAGGATGCCTGCTATAGATGTGAGCAAAACGTCAAGAGAGGATGCTTCTAGAACATGGCCATACAGCCCAGAAAATTCACAGCAATCCATTGATTCTGGCCATGAAAGCATTCAATAACACTGTGACAGCGCGAGTGGTATCACCTATTTGTAGAACTGTTAGTTGCAAGATTTAAATTGTTGTATCATGCTTAATCCTGCCTTTTTACCCTGCTTATGTATAAATTGGATTGGTTACTTATAGCTGTCAATCAGTATTTTTTGGCTCCACCTTTTCCTGGATGAGGGGAGTGCTTTCCTTTTCATTCTGCCATCAGAGTTTCTATCGGATGGATGTAAGAGACTTGGCTCTAAAAGTCCCTGCTTAAATTACCTCTCAGCACCAGTTCTGAGGTTTTTTACCCTTGAGACTTATGCTTCATGTTCAGACCAACCTGAATGACGTTGGAAGTCTCAAGCGCCTTCAAACCGGTTCTTTTGGCACCAAAGGAAGATCCTGAGTCTTCAAAACATAGGCCATCTGAATTGGGGTTGTGGTTTGGTCCGGCATTCACAGCCATTGAGGAAAGAGGAAACTTGGCGAGGCTTCTCAGCTTCCAACACCTTGGACCCAGGACTAATTGAAACTGTAACGTATGTTTTCCTTCACCCCTCTAAAGTTTTCCAGCTCATTGCTTTGAAGAAATGACTTTGTGATAAATAAAACTTATCTTGAGCTATTTACAGTGTTTTGGGTTTTTGGGAGTTCCAGTTTCCTATAGGAGGGCAAGAAGCAATCCCCTGGGGGAAAGATGCCACGTCCATCCCTCCTTTATTGAGAATAATACCCCCCAGGCACGACGGCACACCTCATCTGCCATATTTGGGACCAGGAGTATTTTGGGTTTTGGATTTCTTAAGCCTTTGGAATACCTGCATTTGCATATATGTACCTTATGAGATAGCTTGAAGATGGGACCCAACACTAAACACAAAGTTCTTTATGGGTTGCTGTGAGTTTTCTGGACAATATGGCCATGTTCCAGAAGCATTCTCTCCTGATGTTTTGACAGATCTATGCCAGGCATCCTCAGACGTTGAGGGGTCATGACCACTCAACCTCTGAGGATGCCTGCCATAGATGTGGGCAAAACGTCAAGAGAGGATGTTTCTAGAACATGGCCATACAGCCCAGAAAATTCACAGCAACCCATTGATTCTGACCATGAAGGCCTTCAATAACACATTAAAATTCTTTATGTTTCATCAACACAATATATACATTGCCTGAAGGTAATTTTATACAATATTTTAAATAATTGTGTACATGAAACCAAGTTTGCACACCCTTGCAATTTAATATGGTGTATCAGAAAGCAAAGGTGTTCCTGTCTCAGCCAACTTTGGAGACTGTTTTGGATTTTGGATTTTGGCATTCTGCATAAGGGATGATCAGTCTGTAACACAATAAGCACATGATCCGATTTCTCTTAGCATGGACACTCCAGATACATAATTTGTCCCACAATGTCAGTATTTGTTTGGAAGCCCCTGATGGCGCAGTGGGTTAAACCCTTGTGCTGGCAGGACTGCTGACTGACAGGTGGGTGGTTTGGATCCAAGGAGCAGGGTGAGCTCCTGTCTCAGCTGTAGCTCCCCATGCGGGGACATGACAGAACCCTCCCACAGGTAAAAACATCAAAACATCTGGGTATCCCCTGGGCAACATCGTTGCAGATGGCCAGTTTTCTCACACCAGTAGCGACTTGCAATTTCTCATGTCACTCCCGATACGAAAAAAGTATTCATTTGAAGGATGGTTGGGGAAAAAAAAAAGAATTAAAGGTTCGATTGCATGCTGGGTCTGTTTTAGTGAGCCGGATCAACTCCATTTTTGATTATAGCTGACATCTCTCCATGGTCTGTATTGTCTGCAGAGCTCTGTCATTTGTGCTATGCTAGAAATGCATTGTTATGTGCCCAGGGCCTCCAACCAGAAGTTACATATAGTGCCAGACCCTGAGAACAATATCTTAAACTGTGCTGGTACGGCTGTACCAGGAGCTCCAATTTATATTTGCTTTGTATCGAGTGTTTGCTTGCAGTCCAGGGTTTCAGAGGTTCTGCAGAAAGGTGGCTTCCTTTGGTTGCAGTCGTAGGGCAAGTCACCTGTCCATCATTGTTAAGTTTTGGTTCCGCCCCTTGCTCAGGGCAATTGGGAAGGGAAGGGAGCCATTTTTAGTTAGTCTCAGTAAGGAAAGCTAATGTACAGGATGTGTACAAACTTCTCCTGTACAAAAGCTTCAACCTTTAAGACTTTCCAGGGGAGAACAGTCTTCAGAATCTCCAAAGATTTCCAGGGAAACAGCCCTAAAGACCAAAGAACTCCAGCTGGAGAATCTACTAGCCTTACTGGTAGGTCCACTCGGTGTTCGAGACGCAATTCGACCCGGTAGCAGAGCCCACATCAGTAAGAATTAGATTACAGTCAGCTTGGGAGAAGTTAAAAAGGGGGATTTTCCTTTAAAGCAAATAATTCGTTATTGAAGACAATTGCTTGTCCTTCATGGACAAGATTAGGAAGCCACCAGTTGCATAAAAGCCTTGTGATGGCGCGAGTGGCGCCACCTATGTATAGAACTGTTAGTTGTAAGACTTAAACTGTTGTATCATGCTTAATCCTGCCCCTTTTTACACTGCTTATGTATAGTTGTATGGATTGATTGTTTGTAGCTGTCAATCAATACTGTTTGGCTCCACCTCTTCCTGCAAGAGGGGAGAGCTTCCTTTTTCTTCTTCATTCTGCCATCAGAGTTTCTACCAGATGGACGTGAGTAAGAGACCTGACTCTAAAGGATCCTGATTTAAGTTACCTCTTAGCATCAGTTCTGAGGTTTTTTTACCCCTGGGACTCATGCTTTATGTCCAGATCGTCCTGGACAATAATTGAGGAGACCCAGGCGCCTTCAAGCCAGTTCTTTTGGCACCAAAGGAAGATCCTGAATCCTCAAAACATAGGCCACCTGAACTGGGGTTGTGGTTTGCTCAGGCATTCACAGTCATTGAGGAAAGAGGAAACTTGGTGAGGCTTCTCAGCTTCAAACCCCTTGGACCCAGGACTGATTGAGACTGTAATGTATGTTTTCCTTCACCCCACTAAAGTTTTCCAGCTCATTGCTTTGAAGAAATAACTTTGTGTTCAATAAAACTTATTTTGAGCTATTTACAGCGTTTTGGGTTTTTGGGAGTTCCAGTTTCCTATAGGAGGGCAAGAAGCAATCCCCTGGGGGAAAGATGCCACGTCCATCCCTTCTTCATTAAGACTAATAGCCCCCAAGCGCGACGGCACAAGCCTGGAATAATTTGTTTAACTTTCTGAAGACAAGAGAAGTTTCTGTTTGATTGTTCATTAATAAAGGACTTTGTTATACTTCACAAGCCATCTAAAGATCATTTGTGGTGGAAAACCTCTGAGAACTTCTCTTCGGGGGGCCCTGGCTTCCTGTTGGACTCAAGTCGCACGTGCTATTTAAAGACAATTATTTACAGGCCCAGCGCGCGACAGAACATAAACAACAAACAAACTTTGTGCTGGTCTTATAGACCTCTACATAGCTACATAAGCAAGGCTAGAAGATGGAAGCACAAACTGTGATCTTGGCCTTTGCTTTGCCTTTATTCCTGTAGATGTTTGTGTTCTTTCTTAGCAAAATGTTGCCACCAGATTTTCCCTTTGTTTTCTCCTCCACCCGCTTCATCTCCGCATGGCAAAGGCTTCCTTTTTCTTGGGATGATGAGCCAACTTTTCTGAAGAATTTCTCCTGTCCTCGTACAAGGCAACCTGATAGGAGAGGTTTTGCAGTTCCTGGCTGAGCTGTTCGTTGGTATCCATCAGGGAATACTTCTGCGCTTCCAGTTGGTTGATCTTTCTATACGCCTCATCCGTTCTCTCCCTCATGGCGGCCACTTTCTTCTCCATTTCCTCCATCACAAGCTTGAAGTTCTCAATGGTGTCTTGTAAGTCGTGGCTCATGTTGACTCACCCAGGTTGGCTTGGCTTAGAGTGTCTGTGTTTTCTAGCCTCCCAAATACCAAATGTAACCACTGTTTGCGCTGAAGTTGTAGATCTGGGAGGATTCAATTGGCCACAAAGAACTTTGTAAGTGCTGGCTTTATGGAGATTGCTCATGGAATCGGGTTGCTTTTATTTGAATGCAAATAGGGAGAAAAGAATTGATTAAATTAAGACATTGAATCATAGAATCATAAAATCAGAAGGGATCCCCAAGGTTATCCAACCCTATTTTCCCACCAATCCAAGCCCTCCTGACAGATGGCCATCTGGCCTCTACTTAAAAACCTCCAGAGCAGAGTCTAGAATCATAGAATCAAAGAGTTGGAAGAGACCTCATGGGCCATCCAGTCCAACCCCATTCTGCCAAGAAGCAGGAATATTGGATTCAAATCACCCCTGACAGATGGCCATCCAGCCTCTGTTTAAAAGCTTCCAAAGAAGGAGCCTCCACCACACTCTGGAGCAGAGAGTTCCACTGCTGAACAGCTCTCAGAGTCAGGAAGTTCTTCCTCATGTTCAGATGGAATCTCCTCTCTTGTAGTTTGAAGCCATTGTTCCGTGTCCTAGTCTCCAAGGAAGCAGAAAACAACCTTGCTCCCTCCTCCCTGTGGCTTCCTCTCACATATTTATACATGGCTATCATGTCTCCTCTCAACCTTCTCTTCTTCAGTCTAAACATGCCCAGCTCCTTAAGCCGCTCCTCATAGGGCTTGTTCTCCAGACCCTTGATCATTTTAGTCGCCCTCCTACTAGACTTCCAGACAGCATAGTCCACTGTTAAATTAAGACATTGAATCATAGAACCATAAAATCAGAAGGGATCCCCAAGGTTATCCAACCCTATTTTCCCACCAATCCAAGCCCTCCTGACAGATGGCCATCCAGCCTCTACTTAAAAACCTCCAGAGCAGAGTCTACTAGACTTCCAGGCAGCATAGTCCACTGTCAGCCAGCTCTTACCATCAGGAAGTTCTTCTGATGTTTAGGTGGACTCTCTTTCCCTGTATTTTGAATCTATGGCTCCATTGTGTCTTAGTCTCTGGAACAGTAGAAAAGAAGCTCACCCTCTCCTCAATGTGACATCCTTTCAAATATTTAAATATGGCTTTCATGTCCCCTCTTCACCTTCACCCAGTTTCCTAAGATGCTCCTCAGAAGATCAATGATTTCCAGATCTCCTGACATTTTAGTCATTCTTCTCTTTTTCATTCTCCACTATGGTTTCAGACATGTATCTTGGTCATATACTCTGGCAACATTATTAGATGAGAACCAGATGCTAGCTTCCATTTCAATGTACCATGGTGAATCCATGTGGTGTTTCAGGCTCCTTCCACACAGAGGAATAAAATCCCAGATTATCTGCTTTGAACTGGAATATATGTGTGGACTCAGATATCCCAGTTCAAACCAGATATTGTGGGACACTCTACCTTGATATTTTGGGTTATATGGCTGTGTGGAAGGGCCCTTAGTTTGAATTTTAAGAGAGGTTTCCAAGATGCTGAACCTCTTTTGGAGATAAGGTTCAGTACTCTGGAGGTTCTTCCACACAGCCGTATAACGCAGAAGATCAAGGCAGAATAACCCACAATATCTGCTTTGAACTGGGTTATCTGAGTCCACGGTGCCATATATTCCAGTTCAAAGCAGATAATGTGGGATCTTATTCAGCTATGTGGAAGGGTCCTGGATAGTATTTATTTACTGGGTTGTAGGTTTTTCCGGGTTATATGGCCATGTTCTAGAGGCATTTTCTCCTGGCGTTTCGCCTGCATCTATGGCAAGCATCCTCAGAGGTAGTGGTTCCGTCCTGGGCCTGGTCCTGTTCAACATCTTTATTAATGACTTAGATGAAGGGCTAGAAGGCAGGATCATCAAGTTTGCCGACGACACCAAATTGGGAGGGAGAGCCAATACTCCAGAGGACAGGAGCAGGATTCAAAACGATCTGGACAGATTAGAGAGATGAATGGCCAAAACTAACAAAATGAAGTTCAACAGTGACAAATGCAAAATACTCCACTTTGGCAGGAAAAACGAAATGCAAAGATACAAAATGGGGGACAATGTCTGGCTCGAGAGCAGTACGTGTGAAAAAGATCTTGGAGTCCTCGTGGACAGCAAGTTAAACATGAGCCAACAATGTGATGTGGTGGCAAAAAAAGCCAATGGGATTTTGGCTTGCACCAATAGGAGCCTAGTGTCTAGGTCCAGGGAAGTAATGCTCCCCATGCTCTATTCCGCTTTGGTTAGACCACGCCTGGAATATTGTGTCCAACTCTGGGCACCACAATTCAAGAGAGATATTGACAAGCTGGTATGTGTCCAGAGGAGAGCGACTAAAACTATCAAGGGTCTGGAGAACAAGCCCTATGAGGAGCGGCTTAAGGAGCTGGGCATGTTTAGCCTGAAGAAGAGAAGGCTGAGAGGGGATATGATAGCCATGTATAAATATGTGAGAGGAAGCCGCAGGGAGTGGGGAGCAAGCTTGTTTTCTGCTTCCCTGGAGACTAGGACGCGGAACAATGGCTTCAAACTACAAGAGAGGAGATTCCATCTGAACATGAGGAAGAACTTCCTGACTGTGAGAGCCGTTCAGCAGTGGAACTCTCTGCCCCGGAGTGTGGTGGAGGCTCCTTCTTTGGAAGCTATTAAACAGAGGCTGGATGGCCATCTGTCAGGGGTGATTTGAATTCAATATTCCTGCTTCTTGGCAGGGGGTTGGACTGGATGACCCATGGGGCCTCTTCCATCTCTATGATTCTATGATTCTATGATTCTATGATTCTATGATTCTAGTGAGGTCTGTTGGAAGTAGGAAAATGGGTTCCAACACACCTCACTACCTCTGAGGATGCTTGCCATAGATGCATGCGAAACATCAGGAGAAAATGCCTCTAGAACATGGCCATATAACCTGGAAAAACCTACAACAACCCAGTGATTCCGGCCATGAAAGCCTTCGACAATACAGTATTTATTTACATTGCAAACTAGAACCAGGAATGGATTTACTGCTATACTAACATGGGAACCACCAGGCAGGACAACATGGGCATAACATATACAGAACAACATTGGTGTGGGGGACTTGTGGCCCTTCCACACTGTCATATAACTCAGAATATCAAGGCAGATAATCCGCAATCTCTGCTTTGAACTAGGTTATCTCAGGCCCTGAGTTCACACTGCCATATATTCCAGTTCAAAGCAGATAATGTGGGATTTTATTCAGCTGTGTGGAAGGGGCATTGGTAGAACTTTATCCTGAAGGTTGGTGAATACAGTTCGAATTTAGAACTGATTACCTAACCTGGGTCTAAAAACCCTAAAGGAGCCAAATCCCATTTGATCTTGGAAGCTAAGCAGGGTCAGCCCTGGTTCATTACATGGATGGGAGATGTCCAATCAACTCCAGATGCTGTTGACGATATTTTAGAGGAAGGACATGATGAAACTTGAACAGCTAAGCAACGTAAACATACATATATTGCAAGGTGTGAAGTTTTATACATTATGATCTTGAATCCCATTTGCCTTTTACCATTATGTGCCTCAAAGTTGACCTCAACTTATGCTGACTTTTCTAAGCCATTGTTGGCCAGATGTGTTCAGAAGACCACTCTCTATTATTTTTCCTGACCAAGAGATAGTCATAAGAGACTTTTGGTCTAACCATAAGAGACTTTTGGTCTAACCACCTGTTCTGAGTGTCCAAATTAAGTAAGGAAAGGTAGGAGAGACCCACAAACCCCATGGCCTGATCCTACTGGTTACTTCCAAGTAGACATCCGTAGGGATACCAAGGTGCTTGTCTATAAAGCTATTGTCCTCCCAACCCTGCTATGTGCCTACGAAACATGGACTGTCTACAGATGTCACATGCAACTCCTGGAACGATTCCATCAGCGCTGCCTCTGGAAAATCCTGCAAATCTCTTGGGAAGACAAGCGGACAAACGTCAGCGTGCTGGAAGAAGCAAAGACCACCAGCATTGAAGCGATGGTCCTCTCCATCAACTCCACTGGGCCGGCCACGTTGTCTGGATGCCTGACCACCGTCTCCTAAAGCAGTTGCTCTACTCTGAACTTAAGAACGGAAAACGGAACGTTGGTGGACAGGAAAAGAAATTTAAAGATGGGCTCAAAGCCAACCTTAAAATCTCTGGCATAGACATTGAGAACTGGGAAGCCCTGGCCCTTGAGCGCTCCAGCTGGAGGTCAGCTGTGACCAGCAGTGCTCCAGAATTCGAGGAGGCACGAGTGGAGGGTGAAAGAGAGAAACGTGCCAGGAGGAAGGTGTGTCAAGCCAACCCCGACCAGGACCGCCTTCCACCTGGAAACCAATGCCTTCACTGTGGGAGAAGATGCGGGTCAAGAATAGGGCTCCACAGCCACCTACAAATCCACAAGGAAACCCATCATGGAAGACCATCTTACTCATCCAACGAGGATTGCCTAAATAAGTAGGTAAGTACTTCCAACTAGAACAGAACCAATGAATTGGGGATTGGTTGGGGAAATTATCTCTATACATAAATCCCATTAGTTCAAAGTTCCTAGGGCCATTGAGAGCAACTATTGGGTTCAGTCCTGTCTGCTGATGTCCCTCAAACATTCCCACTCGAAGCAATAGCTAAAGAAGGGCAGTCTTTCCAATTCCCTGCAATTCAACTACCGTCTTCTCCTTATTCGACCATACAACCAACCTCTGCCTTGTCAGCTGCCAGCTTTTGTTTCCTTTGATTTTTCATGCAGCGGTTCTCTTGCTTTTTCCTTCCAGAGATGATGTGCCAGGAATGGAGGTTGTGGAGGATGTGTGTGTGTTGCCTTCAGCGGCATTGTAGTGTCACTTGCTATGGAAACGAATTATCCAATAACATGAGAGGGAGTGTCATGCAGGCAACAATGGCTTATGTGCCTGTGGGCATCAGTGGAGCGAGAAAGCGCATTGAGCAGAGCCAAACGACAGCTTCTTTTTCCTACTGGTGTGCCTCTCGAAAATATAGCGAAGAATCTCAAGAAAGTACATTTTCTTTCACAGGACATCCACTCACCTATCCTTTGACATGAGTTGTGATCGTACACCAAGATGAATATTAATGATATACATTAGGTAATACATCCGGAATAAAATTAGTGTACACTGCACAATGGTTGAATCCAGTAAAGTGGGGTTCTTTATGCTTTTTTTATTTATTATTTGTCATGTCAGGGCAACCAGTCAATTGTATTACATTTCTAACAGAACAAAACAAACAAAGAAACAAACAAAGAAACAAACAAACAGACAAAACCCAAAATTTTCAAGTTTAGTAGTTGATTAAATGTCCTTTGACCAGTATCTGGCCACATGGAGTGCCTCTGGTGTTGCTTCATGAAGGTCCTCCATTGTGCATGTGGCAGGGCTCAGGGTGCATTGCAGCAGGTGGTCAGTGGTTTGCTCTTCTCCACACTCACATGTCGTGGATTCCACTTTGTGGCCCCATTTCTTGAGGTTGGCTCTGCATCTCGTGGTGCCAGAGCGAAGTCTGTTCAGCGCCTTCAAAGTGGCCCAGTCCTCTGTGTGCCCAGGGGGGAATCTCTCATTTGGTATCAGCCATTGGTTGAGGTTCTGGGTTTGAGCCTGCCACTTTTGGACTCTCACTTGCTGAGGTGTTCCAGCGAGTGTCTCTGTAGATCTTAGAAAACTATACATTAGAAATACATTAGGTAATACATTCGGAATAAAATTAGTGCACACTGCACAATGGTTGAATCCAGGTGATGGTAAAGTGGGGATCTTTATGCTGAATCATAAAGATTCTCTTTCTTCTGCCTTGGTTAAACCACATCTGGAATATTGTGTCCAATTCTGGACACCGCAATTGAAGAGAGATATTGACAAGCTGGAATGTGTCCAGAGGAGGGCGACTCAAATGATCAAGGGTCTGGAGAACAAGCCCTATGAGGAGCGGCTTAAGGAGCTGGGCATGTTTAGCCTGAAGAAGAGAAGGCTGAGAGGAGACATGATAGCCATGGATAAATATGTGAGAGGAAGCCACAGGGAGGAGGGAGCAAGCTTGTTTTCTGCTTCCTTGGAGACTAGGATGCAATGGAACAATGGCTTCAAACTACAAGAAAGGAGATTCCATCTGAACATTAGGAAGAACTTCCTAACTGCGAGAGCTGTTCAGGAGTGGAACTCTCTGCCCCAGTGGTGGAGGCTCCTTCTTTGGAAGCTTTTAAACAGAGACTGGATGGCCATCTGTCAGGGGTGATTTGAATGCAATTTTCCTGCTTCTTGGCAGAAAGGGGTTGAACTGGATGGCCCACGAGGTCTCTTCCAACTCTATGATTCTATGACTGAGCATAAGGTAGTGCATTGAAACTCACATGTGATGGCATGTTGTGCATTGAGAAAGACCTCAAGAGCCATCTAGTCGAACTCTGTTCCAGGAGGACACAATCCAAGCCTTCCTGGCAGATAGCCATCCAGCCTATTTTAAAACTTTCAGAAAAGGAGACTCAATTGGATTCCCAAGCAGCCCTATGTTCCCCTCAAACATCAGTATGTCAGCTATGTGGATGGGCGACTCATCTGCATGTTGTTGCTGCTTTTGTTTTTGTGCGCCTTCAATATTTTCTTAGCCTATTGCAACCTTATCACAGGGTTTTCTTAGCATGATGTGTCAAGAAGAGGTTTGCCATTGCCTTCCTCTGAGGCTGAGAGAGTGTGACTTGCCTATCACAGATGAGAAAATGTCATGGCTAAGCCCTTACTGCACCGGGACTGTGACGCAGCTGGCTGGGAGTCATCTGCATTAAGATCACTGCTATTCGAAGCCAGCCCGGGTTGGAGTGAGCTTCCGACCAATTTGTGTAGCTTGCTGCCGACCTTTGCAGTCTGAAAGACAGTTGCATCTGTCAAGTAGGAAATTTAGGTACTGCTTATGTTGGGAGGCTAATTTTCAACGCCATAAAAATCTCCAGCAAGCATGCAAAGAATGAGGAAGTACTTCATCAGTGTCACAAATGGAGGATGAAGCAACAGCTCCCCTGGTGGCCAGAATACCCTCATGAAAAAGCTGGAATGTTAAATAGCCTCTGTGTGTCTGTCTATATATGTTGTGTGTCTATGGCATTGAATGTTTGCCATGTATATGTATATTGTAATCCGTCCTGAGTCCCCTGCGGGGTGAGAAGGGCAGAATATATATATTGTAAATAATAAATAAATACGGTCATCCGTCCAAGCCAAACAAGGCAGATTGGCCGAAGGGAACTGACCACTCTGAATCCATTCACAAGCCTAATAAGAGGTTCGTATGGAATCTTAGCCTTGGTTTGGTAGTCAGTATGGCTTGTTTTTGATTCCTTTCTTCTCCTGTTCTGGTTGAGTTGCTGCTTTTGTTTATTGTCATAATTGAAGACGTGGTCTGGGGCTCATGGGAGCTGCAAGCCGTTGGGTCAGGCCGGGCTAAAGGTTTGGCAACACCCAGCTTTCCTTTTAGGCACCCGACCTTTTCAACTTCCAAATTGCATAAGAGCTGCAGAGATGGAGAGACTTCAGTGTGCATCAGTCACTCAAAGTAATTCAGTGTTTATTTTTTACGTAACTGTTCTTACAGAATAAAGGGAAATAACAGCCCAGGGGCAGAAATGGGCATGGATGGCAGCGATTCTCACTTTGTTCCCTTGAAAAGAGCCTTTCCAATCCACTGCTTTGCTTGTGGCAATTTTGCAAATGTTCCTAGTTTGGTTGCAGGAGGTCCCGAAGTCTTTCCCTTCCATTGCTGAAGTATTATATTTATTTTTCCAGAGATTGAGCCACTATAAATGTCAATTTTACTGGCAAACTGGAATTGATCTTCCCAAAATTCTTTCCCTGGCTGCAAGCATGACCAAAGGCAGGGTTAGAAGGCAGGATCATCAAGTTTGCAGACGACACCAAATTGGGAGGGAGAGCCAATACTCCAGAGGACAGGAGCAGGACTCAAAACAATCTTGACAGATTGGAGAGATGATGATGGGCCAAAACTAACACAATGAAGTTCAACAGGGACAAATGCAAGATACCCCACTTCGGCAGGACAAATGAAATGCAAAGATACAGAATGGGGGACAATGCCTGGCTCGAGAGCAGTACGTGTGAAAAAGATCTTGGAGTCCTCGTGGACAACAAGTTAAACATGAGCCAACAATGTGATGTGGCGGCAAAAAAAGCCAACGGGATTTTGGCCTGCATCAATAGGAGCATAGTGTCTAGATCTAGGGAAGTCATGCTACCCCTCTATTCTGCTTTGGTTAGACCACACCTGGAATATTGTGTCCAATTCTGGGCACCACAATTCAAGAGAGATATTGACAAGCTGGAATGTGTCCAGAGGAGGGTGACTAAAATGATAAAAGGTCTGGAGAACAAGCCCTATGAGGAGCGGCTTAAGGAGCTGGGCATGTTTAGCCTGAAGAAGAGAAGGCTGAGAGGAGATATGATAGCCATGTATAAATATGTGAGAGGAAGCCACAGGGAGGAGGGAGCAAGCTTGTTTTCTGCTTCCCTGAGACTAGGACGCAATGGAACAATGGCTTCAAACTACAAGAGAGGAGATTCCATCTGAACATGAGGAAGAACTTCCTGACTGTGAGAGCCGTTCAGCAGTGGAACTCTCTGCCCCGGAGTGTGGTGGAGGCTCCTTCTTTGGAAGCTTTTAAACAGAGGCTGGATGGCCATCTGTCAGGGGTGATTTGAATGTAATATTCCTGCTTCTTGGCAGAATGGGGTTGGACTGGATGGCCCATGAGGTCTCTTCCAACTCTTTGATTCTATGATTCTATGATTCTATGAAAAGTTAGGATAAAGTAAGGGCAAAATATATTCCAAGTATCATGAGTGGTTTTCATTAAAGCAGTCACCTGCTTAAAGAACTCTTCCTGTATTAAATGCAATAAGCAAGAGTAACAGAGGCTGCCATTGGGTGGAGAACCTACTCTGAGTTTTAGTCTATTTTTCAAAGTTGCAATATTATCCAGTTTCTGTATGTGGATCACCTACTGTGATAATCTGGATTATAGGACAGTGTAGACCAGGTCCGTAGCCAGGATTTTGATTCAGGGGAAGCTGAGTTTGATTCGGGGGGGGGGGGGGCTGAGTCTGAGTGAAAGAGGGTCTACCCTAGCAAATCTTTTGTATCGTTACCCCAATACCCCCATGCATATGGGATATATTGAGCATGGTGATCAGTTCATGATATGAATAAACATAACAGTTGAACCTGTGCTTTAAAGTTATTGAAAAGTCATTCGTGACAGAGCCAACCTTAAGAAATGGGGCTACAAAATGTGAGTGTGGGGAAGAGCAAACCACAGACCACCTACTATAATGCAGCCTGAGCCTTGCCACATGCACAATGGAGGACCTTCTCACAGCAACACCAGAGGCACTCCAAGTGGCCAGATATTGGTCAAAGGACAATTAGGATAATGCCAGGGGCGGCTCAACCCATTACGCAAAGTAAGCATTTGCAGTATAGTTGATTTTGCCCAGGGGCGCTCTTGAGATGCTCTTGGGGGAAAATAGACCTTGACATATGCGAGTTGTAGTTACTGGATGTATAGTTCACCTACAATCAAAGAGCATTCTGAACTCCACCAATGATGGAATTGAACCAAATATGGCACACAGAACTCCCACGACGAACAGAAAATATATATCAGTGATTGGTTGGGGGGGGGGGGGGCAAAATACTGTTCGTTTACTGTTGAAAATTACCTAGGGCCGCCTCTGCATAATGCCAAGTTCTTTTTAACAGTACCCTCAACTCGCTTCTGACATGATAAATGGATATATCTGCTTTGGTAATCTGGATTATATGGCAGTGCAGAAGGGGCCTCAGAATAAAAGTGTTGCCTTCAAAGCAGCATAGAACCAAAGCAGCACAAAGCTAAAAGGAAGTAGGCGAGACTATCTAGTCTAGCCCTCTGCTATGCAGAAAGAGACTGCCCAAGCCTTTCAAACAAACAACTAAACCAAAAAGCAACACAATACTGGCATGAACTGGATGGCTGTTGGGTTCGCTTGGCCATCTATGGTTCTGCAATTCTGCAAATCACATCAAACAGGAGGGTGTCACTGTCCATTAATGGTATTGTGACAACACCAACCAAGGGAAAGCCCTGCAGGGAAAGCAATTGCAGTGTTTAAGAGAAACACAGGGAATGCCAGAAGAATTATGGGAATGCATTTGTGTTGGTTATGAAAGTGACACTTTCTGGAAGGTTTCTCCATCGTCCACAACTTTCCCACCCAGTCTTTTTTTCTGGAAAACGCCTTATGCGCTTTTTTTTTCAGAAGTGGCCAAAGCTTTGAAAGAGAGCGATTCAGACTCCTCCAAAAAGGGTGCCATAGAACGGGAGAAAGATAGACTTCTTGGACTATTGTTGTGGTTTAATTGCTGTCAAGTCGATTTCAGCTTCAGTGCTGACAAGATGGAAAGCCATCAGAGGAGGGCAAGCAAAATGGACAAAGGTCTGGAAACCATGACTGCCTCTGAGTAGTGGCTTAGAGAGCTGGGAATGTTTAGCCTGGAGAAGGAAAGGAGGAGAGAAGATATGATAATCATGCTTAAATACTTGAAACCATATTATATTGAGGAGGTATCAAGCTTGTTTTCTGTTGCCCAAGAGACTAGGACACAAAGCAATGGATTCAAGTTTATTAAGTTTCAGCTATCATCTGACCGATTATGATGATTACTGTTATTGTTATTATTTATGCTATTTGTGTTATTATGTTTTACAGTGGTGTCCTCTCAAGTTAAAACATAGTAATTATTTTGTTTGTTTATTGTGTCAGAAGCAAATTGAGAATGCAGTAATAGAAAAACCACAAAGTTAAAAACTTGGAATTATACTAAATTTACTTTGACCAGAAGCTGGACACTTGCAATGCCTCTGGTGTCGCTGTGAGAAGGTCCTCCATTGTGAATTTGGCAGGGCTCAGATTGCATTGTCGTAGATGTTCTGTGGTGTGCTCTTCTCCACACGCGCATGTCGTGGACTTCACTTTGTAGCCCCATTTCTTAAGGTTGGCTCTGCATCTCGTGGTGCCAGAGCGCAATCTGTTCAGCACCTTCCAGGTCGCCCAGTCTTCTGTGTGCACAGGAGGGAGTTTCTCATCTGGTATTAGTCACTGATTGAGGTTCCAGGTTTTAGCCTGCCACTTTTGGACTCTCGCTTGCTGAGATTTATTTTATTTATCGTGTCAGAAGCAAATGGTATCAGAAGCTTGCTTAAGTGTTCCCCCAAGTATCTCTGTAGATGTTAGAAAGCTATTTCTTGATTTAAGGCATTGCCATGTATATGTATATGTAAATTGTGATCCCCCTTGCTGCCGACCATTGCAGTCTGAAAGACAGTTGCATCTGTCAAGTAAGAAATTTAAGTACCGCTTATGCTGGGAGGCTAATTTACGATGCCATAAAAATCTCCAGCAAGCATGCAAAGAATGGGGAAGTACTTCATCAGTGTCACAAATTGATGGTGAAGTAACAGCTCCCCTGGTGGCCAGAATAACCTCATGAAAAAGTTGGAATGTTAAATAGCCTCCGTGTGTCTGTCTATATATGTTGTGTGTCTATGGCATTGAATGTTTGCCATGTATATGTACATTGTAATCCCCCTGTGTCCCCTGCGGGGTGAGAAGAGCGGAATATAAATACTGTAAATAAATAAATAAAACAAATATGCTGAATACATGAACTTTGTGAGTAAATCAACTATGTTACTTTTAAAGAAGTCTGCTTATTTTTTTTACTCTTGAGGGCATGATTTAAAAGCAAATATAATTTTAGATGTTTTTGAGCAACTGAAAATAACACATCTGATACTCTGCTATATATGCGTGTGTGTGTGCGTTTGTGCATTGGCATATCTTTGTCCCTAGCAGTTCAAAGACATACCTAGGTATATCAGTTTAACAGCTGAGAAACCTAATGGCCTTGCATGAATATTATTTTCCCAATAGGTCACCCCTTTCCAAAAAACATAAAATCATAGAATAATAGAATCAAAGAGTTGGAAGAGACCTCATGGGCCATCCAGTCCAACCCGATTCTGCCAAGAAGCAGGAATATTGCATTCAAATCACCCCTGACAGCTGGCCATCCAGCCTCTGCTTAAAAGCTTCCAAAGAAGGAGCCTCCACCACACTCCGGGGCAGAGAGTTCCACTGCTGAACGGCTCTCACAGTCAGGAAGTTCTTCCTCATGTTCAGATGGAATCTCCTTTCTTGTAGTTTGAAGCCATTGTTCCATTGCGTCCTATTCTCCAGGGCAGCAGAAAACAAGCTTGCTCCCTCCTCCCTGTGGCTTCCTCTCACATATTTATACATGGCTATCATATCTCCTCTCAGCCTTCTTTTCTTCAGGCTAAACATGCCCAGCTCCTTAAGCCGCTCCTCATAGGGCTTGTTCTCCAGACCCTTGATCATTTTAGTCGCCTCCTCTGGACACATTCCAGCTTGTCAATATCTCTCTTGAATTGTGGTGCCCAGAATTGGACACAATATTCCAGGTGTGGTCTAACCAAAGCAGAATAGAGGGGTAGCATAACTTCCCTGGACCTAGACACTATGCTCCTATTGATGCAGGCCAAAATCTCATTGGCTTTTTTTGCCGCCACATCACATTGTTGGCTCATGTTTAACTTGTTGTCCACGAGGACTCCAAGATCTTTTTCACACGTACTGCTCTCGAGCCAGGCATTGTCCCCCATTCTGTATCTTTGCATTTAGTTTTTCCTGCCAAAGTGGAGTATCTTGCATTTGTCCTCGTTGAACTTCATTTTGTTAGTTTTGGCCCATCTCTCTAATCTGTCAAGATCGTTTTGAATCCTGCTCCTGTCCTCTGGAGTATTGGCTATCTCCCTCCCAATTTGGTGTCATCTGCAAACTTGATGATCCTGCCTTCTAACCCTTCATCTAAGTCATTAATAAAGATGTTGAACAGAACTGGGCCCAGGACGGAACCCTGCTTATGGCACTTCACTCGTCACTTCTTTCCAAGATGAGAGGAAGCATTGGTGAGCACCCTCTGGGTTCGTCCATTTAACCAATTACAGATCCACCTCACCGTAGTTTTGCCTAGCCCACATTGGACTAGTTTGTTTGCCAGGTTATGGAGATGTCCATTTTCCAAAAAACCCTTGTCGGGACCACTTTCCATCAAGAAATGTATGTCCTCATTGTGAAAGAAAGATCATGGGGATCCAGATTAGATTGCCACGGCCACTTACAGACCTATCACCAAGACTCTGCCTTTGGAAGACTCGGCCAGAAGGGATCACCCATATATGAATGCATTCTGTTGTACATTCAGTCATGCATTCAGTTGCACAGTGTCGCCATTCAGCACAGAAGTTGGGTACCACAATCCACCTGCACAACATTGATGGAAAATCATAACCATGTTCAGAAAAGAAGCTGTAACTCTGAAGTTCTCCTGTAATCCCCAGGTTGCTCTCACTTAAAAACAAAACAAGTGCAACGAGTGAAGATCTAGTTTTTGGAAGCTGTCCTTCAGAATCCAAACAAACAAAGGGTCAGCCTGGAGATTCCCCTCACAGATTTCATTTCCACAACTCGACCCAGAAAGCCATTTCTCTCCGAGGTGCTGTCTTGTTTATACATCTTTAATGACCCTCTTTAAATAATGCATTGTGCATTAAAAATGAAAGGTTTAAAAAAAGAAAGAAAAAGAATGAGATGATGAAGTCCTGATTGTGACCCAAATCTGTCACAAAGGTGGATGGTTGGTTACTAAATGGGAAAGCCTTTTTGGCATAAATATTAATGCAAAAATGGGGGGTAGATCTATAACTAATGCATGGGGCACGAAAGAGATGGAAAAGGAAGGGAAGCGTCACCAAGGAAGGTATGCGAAATGAAAGTGAGGTTAAAGGCTCTTCTTCCATTGTTTTGTTTTGATGTCATATTTGGAAATTTTATGATTTTTATTATTATTTTTTCATTGCATTCCATTATCCATATGGCTGAATAGTGGTCTGGAAATGACATGATGAATTAATATTTATGCAAATCTTTATTCTAGAGCAGATCTAGATAATGCTTGTCTAGACAATGCTATATTTATCGTGTCATCAGCAACCATACCATTGTATTACAATTCTAACAGAGCAAAACAAACACACAGATTAAAAAGAAAAAGAAAAAAACACACAGATTTTGCAAACTTGTTAGTTGGTTAAATGTCCTTTGACCAGTATCTGGCCACTTGGAGTGCCTCTGGTGTTGCCACAAGAAGGTCCTCCATTGTGCATGTGGCAGGGCTCAGGGTGCATTGCAGCAGGTGGTCAGTGGTTTACTCCTCTCCACACTCGCATGCCGAGGATTCCACTTTGGGGCCCATTTCTTAAGATTGGCTCTGCATCTTGTGGTGCCAGAGCGCAGCCTGTTCAGCGCCTTCCAAGTCGCCCAGTCTTCTGTGTGCCCGGGGGGGGGGGGGGGGGGGGGGGGAGTCTCTCATTTGGTATCAGCCATGGATTGAGGTGCTGGGTTTGGGCCTGCCACTTTTGAACTCTCGCTTGCTGGGGTGTTCCAAAAAGAATGCTGAGATGTAACTTCCATTATCCCCAACAACTGATTACTGGTCAATTGTGTTCAGAGAACTTTCCTCCAACACATTTTCAATTATTACCAAATACATTTATATTTTTCTTCAGGTTGGTTTTTCATATCCATAATGGAAACTAGATTTACTTAGATGATTCTGATTAGATCCATGATAGCACAGTGGTTAAACCACTAGCTGCAGAAAATCTGCTGACTGGAGGGTTAACTGTTCAAAACCACAAGTCAGGTTGAGCTCCCAGCTGTCAGCCCAGCTACTGCCTACCTAGCAGTTTGAAAGCATGTTATGTGAGTAGATCAATAGGTACTGCCTCAGTGGGGAGGTAAAAGGGCACCCCATGCAGACATTCCGGCAACAATATGAGAAAGTCTATGGACAACAGGATCCTTGGCATGGACAGATGGAACAAGAGCACCTCCCCATGGCCAGAGTTGAGCATCGCTTTCAGTCGCCAGGGATGGAAAGAGGAAGGCCTTTATCTCTGTATGTCATTTGTTCACTGTGTAAAAGGGCATTGAATATTAGCCTTATATATGTAAACTGTAATCCACTCTGAGACCTTCCAGGGAAATAAAGCGGAATATAAGCAAAGTGTATTATTATTATTATTATTATTATTATTACTATTATTATTATTAGAAACTCCACAAGATGAGTCCACAGCAGATACTCTGCTGGCTGTTGTATTGGATCACACGTCGGACACTTCCCAAGTGTCTAGGACTGTGTGATGTATCGGCGAATAATGTATGCAGATCAGCTGGCAGATGGTAATCTTGTCAGCGCTGATTGTGTTTAAGTGCAGGCCAAGGTCTTTAGGCACTGCACCCAGTCTGCCGATCACCACCAGGACCACTTTGACTAGTTTGTGCCAGAGTCGTTGCAGTTCGATCTTTAAATCCTCATATCGTGTCAGCATTTCCAGTTGTTTCTCTTCAATCCTGCTATCACCTGGGATTGCGACATCGACGATCCATACTTGGTTTTTTAACATGATCATGAGGTCAGGAGTATTGTGCTCCAAAACTCAGTTTGTCTTAATTTGGAAGTCCCAGTGTAACTTGATGTGTTCATTCTCTGTAACCTTTTCAGGCTTGTGTTTGTTGTTGTTGATGATGATGTTGTTGTTGTTGACCAATTTTTACACTTATCTAGATTTTTATCCAATTCTTCCATTGCATGTCTTCTAAGCATTAGTCTTTTTCTAATTTCTTGTCTACACGCTCCATTTTGTTTTATAACCGAGGAAATCTTCAACTATTTTAATATCTTCCTTATCTATATAAAGTTATGGAAACAATCTGTTGGGATTAGTTTTGTCTTCCTAATAATTAGAATCATATAATTGCATGATTCTATGTCAAGTGAACTCTTGATGTACTCTAGGACATGCATGGAAGCTCTTGTCCTATTACATACAACAGCAGAAGTAAAATGGTCCCCATTAAATAAATGACAAAAGGTTTATTTGTTGGAATGTTTATGTTTTTCCAAGCAGTGGATCGCTGAATATATGGAAACAGAATCTGTTCAGTTGGAATCTTGCATTTGCTCTTTCTTCTTTAACTTTTATCAGAAGTCTTTGCAAGTCTTCGTTATTGTCTGCAAATAATATGTCATCTGCAAACAGTTGATGCTTCTTAAAAGCTTGCTCCCTCTAAACATAACCCTGCTTCCGATACAATATGTTCTACATTAGAGGGAATAAAATGCAGTTTTGACCCCTTTGCCAATGGAGAACATTCTGTTTCTCCATATTAAGTGGTTCTCCAAAGCACAGGATGATCAAATATTGTGGCGTTTCCATTACTTTTGGAGCGAAGCATTAATTTCACACAATTTGCAGCAAAAGGATTTGCAATAATGCAAGGACAGATTGATTTCCTCTAAAATAGTTGGTGCCTTCCACTATCTAGTATATGTTTGCAATATGATCCTTAGTGCCTTCTTCTTCTTTAAAGGACATCAGACATTTTTCTCCAGGTGGTGATACAAAGAGACAGTTCTATCATCATCTTCACCACTGCTTTTTATGTTTGCTGTAGAGCCTGGAAGCTTTATTTTTCAGACTATAACACATTGAAATCCAGCAATCAGCATAGCTGTATGTCTTGGAGAGGCGTCCAGGAGATTTTTTTTGCCCCAAAGAATTGCTTCTCCAAGTTCTTATGCATTTGAACAAGCCTATTCTGTTATCAAACAGACTGGAGCATTACAGAAATGACCCCAGAGACAAATGAGGATTCAGCACCAGTTTATTGAATGTTTGAGAGTTTATATGTGGATATGTATGTATGTATGTATGTGTGTGTATGTTTGATATCGTATTCTTTACACCTTTCATGCAAGTGACATGCTTGTCCCAGCCGCTTCCTCAGGAATGGAGGGCAGGGGATTAATTCCTGTAGGTTGGTCCCGTCCTAAGGAACGAGGTTCCTTGGCTGTAGCACCGGTGGGTTTATCGGGGTTCCTGAAAGCAGAAAAGAGGCTGTCATTCCACAAGACTGATAGACAATGTACTCCTTTACAGCCATGAGCCGGAGGACTTGTATGGATATGCAAACATATGCTTAGCGTGGAATTATGTCATGCAGTCTGTTGGTATGTGAGGCATCCAATGGAGAATTCATAGGACCCGCTTTGTTGGGTGGGTCTGGCTTCCAATGTGGCTCTTGGTTGATGGTTCTAGTCCAGGCATTTTGGAAACAATGCTCAAAAGTCTTACATCCCATCCATTATTGTCTAGGATACACATCACAGCCAGAATTTGGAAATAATATAACAAGCCAATGTCAAGGTTCTTAATCAGCTATTTAGGTTGTATCTACACTGTGGCTACAATCCAGTTGCGGATGTGTAATTCTATGCTGTTATGCATTCGTAATTGTGATCCTGAACATGCTCAACTAAGTGTGCATCTACACTGTGGAATTCATGTAGTTTGACACCACTCGAATTGCCATGGTTCCATGCTATGGAATCCTGGGAGTTGTAGTTTTACAAGATCTTGAGCTTTCTCTGCAAGGAGTACTGATCCCTCATGGGATTACAACTCCCAGGATTCCATAGCATTGCGTCATGGCAGTTGTAATGGTATCAACCTGCATGAATTCCACAGTATAGATGCACACTTAGTTGAGCATGTTCAGGATCACAATTACGAATGCATAACAGCATTCCCAACTGGATTGTAGCCACAATCCCTAAGCATTTCCAATTGTGGCAATTGTGCAGGAAATATATAAGAATCATGAAAGTCTTCCAAATCTGGCTTATCAAATATTAGCTGCTGCGAGTGATGGAAATCTGTCCTCTTGTCAAAAAGGATCAAGCAGACTAATGTTTCTGTCATCTTGCCACCAAGTAAGTATCCTTAAGCAGTGCTTTAAATAGCCTGTCTCCCTAATTAACAGTTCTGTAATTCTCTGCCTTGACAATCAGAAGCAGGATCTCTTTTGCAATTCCACATCAGAGATCCCTCGTTCCTGATTGACAGGAGAACAAATCTCCCATCTCAGTAAATGAAAAAGAGGAGACAATTAGGATCCTCGTGGATTTCTTAGACTGTTGCTTTTATTCAGCGTGAACTGACCTGTCACCACTATTTTGCAAATAGTAAAATGCTGAAATCCAATCTGTTGTCCATTTCTTTGGGTTGTGCTCAAACGAACTTGACAGGCAGATTTCCCCAATAGAGGAAGGCTTGTAATGAGTTATCTAATGAACTATTAAAAAAACAAAAACAAAAAAAACAACCTAACTTTCCAAATTTTTGCATATAATTTATTTTTAAACTCATCCAATAAATGAAAAACAAAGACCCAAAATTCAGTTTTTGGTCCCAGCTAGAGTATACTTTTACACTCAATGGGTCATACGTAAGTTTTGACTTACCAAGTTCCTGCTGTTTTGTTATAGGTTTACTCTCAGCTGGAACTAAGAACCAGATTTAGGACAATGGCCACATCTACAATGTCATCTAATGCAAATGTAGATGGGCCCTAGAACTGCATATAGGGATAATGTGATTGGATAGGGGGGGAGGGTTACATAAATGGATTTGATTGCAGTGTGATGCCATAAAACATCTATTTTAACCATCCACCTATTTTGACTACAACTTCCATCACCTTTGCCAGCACAGCCAGTAGCTATGATGGCAGGAGATAAAGAAAATTGTAGTTTTAAATATCTGGAAGAATATTGTGAGAAGGTGATCTATCACTCAATGACCCAGGATGAGAAAGTAGGGAGGGAATAACTATTACCTGATTGGGTTGTTGTAGTTTTTTTCGGGCTATATGGCCATGTTCTAGAGGCATTTCTCCTGACGTTTCGCCTGCATCTATGGCAAGCATCCTCAGAGGTAGTGAGGTATGGCAAGCTACCTCTGAGGATGCTTGCCATAGATGCAGGCGAAACGTCAGGAGAAATGCCTCTAGACCATGGCCATATAGCCCGAAAAAACCTACAACAACCCAGTGATTCCGGCCATGAAAACCTTGGACAATACATTATTACCTGATTGATCAAGTTTTAGAGGTACTGTTGCAGATATGCACTGTGAAAATAACAATGAGTGGTTAAAGCATGCATTTGTTTCTGGGATAAGTTTTTTTTAGATTTTGGTACATGTCTCTCTTTAGTGGAAGAGATCAGAAGCCTGGAAGAAAAGAGGAAAGCCACGTTGTTGATGGCTTGGCTCAATTGAGAAAGCCACAGAGTGCAACTACACTGTAGAGTTAACACAGTTTGACACAACTTTAACTCTGATGACTCAATGATATAGGATCCTATCATCTAGAGCAGTGTTTCTCAACCTTCCTGATGCCACGACCCCTTAATACAGTTCCTCATGTTGTGGTGACCCCCAACCATAACATTATTTTCGTTGCTACTTCATAGCTGTAATTTTGCTACTGTTATGAATTCTAATGTAAATATCTGATATGCAGGATGTATTTTCATGCACTGGACTAAATTTGGAACAAATACCCAATACACCCAAATTTGAATACTGGTGGGGTTGAGGAAGATTGATTTTATCATTTAGGAGTTGTAGTTGCCGGGATATATTAGGGTTCACCTACAATCAAAGAGCATTGTGAACTCCGCCAACAATGGAATTGAACCCAACATGGCACACAGAACTCTCATGACCAACAGAAAATACTGGAAGGATTTGGTGGGCATTGACCTTGAGTTTTGGAGTTGTAGTTCACCTACATCCAGAGAGCACGGTGGACTCAAACAATGATGGATCTGGACCAAACTTGGGACGGATACTCAATATGCCCAGATGTGAACACTGGTGGAGATTGGAAGAAATAGAACTTGACATTTGGGAGTTGTAGTTGCTGGGATTTATAGTTCACCTACAATCAAAGAACATTCTGAACCCCACCAATGATAGAATTGGGCCAAACTTCCCACACAGAACTCCCATGACTAACAGAAAATACTGTGTTTTCTGATGGTCTCTGGTGACCCCTCTGACACCCCCTCGTGACCCCCCCCCCCCCCGGGGTCCTGACCCCCAGGTTGAGAAACACTGATCTAGAGTTTGATGAGGCACCAGCACTCTTTGGCAGAGAAGGCTAAAGACCTTGGAAAATTACATCATTCCATAGCATGGGGCCATAGCAGTTAAAGTGGTGTCAATATACATTAGCTTTACCTTGTAGATCAGGCATGGGCAAACTTGGGCCATCTGGGTGTTATGGACTTCAACTCCCACAATTCCTAACAGCCTCAGATCCATCAGGGCCTGAAGCTATTAGGAATTGTAAGAGTTGAAGTCCAAAACACCCAGATGGTCGAAGTTTGCTCATGCCTGGCGTAGATGCATCCACAAGACTTGAGCTATTGCAAGATCTGGGGTGCTCTCAATCATGGGGTCATCAAAAAGCAGGACAGACTTGATGATAAGTGGCAAAATCACTGTTGCCTTTGATGGAATAACTCATAAGGCTGCTCCTAAAAGAATCAATTATCCCTGGAAAGTTGGTACGTGTGGGTCCCTTTCTCCTTTTGCAGGACAATGGAATTGGTTGAAATGGTCTTTCTGTGCCTCTGACCACCAGATGATCATTTTATAGCAAGTGGGCAATATGTCTGTTCCCAAGATGCACTATATTTTCAATTTTTGCTAGAATTTGAATTGAAGCAGAATGATGGCTTAGAAGTCAGCATGCCTTAAAGCAAGCAGGAGATGTTGGCGAATGTCACATCACAATGAAAGCAACTGCAGTTTGCAAAGTATGAGATAACAATGGCAAGGAATCTGGGATCCTCCAAATGTTTTGGACGTCACCTCCCAAACAACAAAGTCATATTAAAAGATTGCAGGAACTGTAGTCTAGAAACTGCATGGTGATTTACACTGATGTAATTGCAGGGTTATGGCAATATAAGTCCTTTCTTGGCAAGGAAACACTGAATAGGAAAGACTATTTGTAAATATAGCAACAATGGATACAAATGGGGATTGTAAAACACTCCAATGTAGGAATATAATATAATATAATATAATATAATATAATATAATATAATATAATATAATATAATATAATATAATATAATATAATATAATATAATATAATATAATATAATATAAAATATTCCATATGGGCTTTTAATGCAGAAAATTGATTTTTTTTAAAAAAATGCAATTTTTGTGTAGAAAGCCGTTTTCTGCACAGAAAACATTATTATTCAGAATCAGAATTTTTCCTTGCAACCTTCTCCCTTTCTTAAAATCCCAAGTGAGTCCCAAGGTGCAAATATGTCTTAAAGACTGTGTAGTTTTCAAGGGCTTTCTTGCAATACGGGGGACTTTGAATAATTATGAGAACAATGGGTTTTTTTGGTCATGTCAGGAGCGACCTGAGAAACTGCAAGTCGCTTCTGGTGTGAGAGAATTGGCCGTCTGCAAGGACGTTGCCCAGGGGATGCCCGGATGATTTGATGTTTTATCATCCTTGTGGGAGGCTTCTCTCATGTCCCCGCATGAGGAGCTGGAGCTGATAGAGGGAGCTCATCCGCCTCTCCCCGGATTCGAACCTGCAACCTGTCGGTCTTCAGTCCTGCCGGCACAGGGGTTTAACCCACTGCGCCACCGGGGACTCCAGTAGAAGAAGATGACTATTCTCAAACTGAAATTGGATTTTGTGTTGATGATGGCTTTGGACTTGTGTATATGTTGTTGCAACTGACTCTGTAGTTGGACAACTCCTTGAAAACAACTGAGCCCCCATCTACAGTGCCATATAAAATCCTGATTATCTGCTTTGAACTGGATTATATAGTAGTGTAGACTCATATAATCCAGATCAAAGCAGATAATGTGGATTATCTCCTTTGATAATCTGGATTGTATGGCAGTGTAGAAGGGGTGTGACACTCAGCTGCTAGAACTTAGCAGCTTTCGTTTGACCGTGCCCTTACCTACAAGAAGCACTGCCTGAACATCATGCAAAAAGTGGGTGCTAGAAACAATATCATACGAAAGCTGACTGGCACAACCTGGGGATCACAACCAGACACAGTGAAGACATCTGCCCTTGTGCTATGCTACTCTGCTGCTGAGTACGCATCTCAAATGTACACATCTCACCACACTAAAACAGTAGACGTGGCTCTTAAGGATGACAACGAAAGAACTTGGGAAGGATGCCATTTTCATTGCCATTTCTTGACCCTTTCAGCCATTATGGCCATTTGATCTGGACATTCCGGTCCAGAACAATAACTTTGCCAAACTCTGGTGTGTCAAGGGGATAAATAAGGCAAGATCTAGAACACATGCTAGCTTGCCGGGTTACTCCTTTATCCAAACTATATTTAATACATGGACCTGAATCCTATTTTTGGTTTCAGGTAAAGTATTACCCGCGAATCCTTGGGATTTGCCTATGTGTTGGCTCAACAAATGTCTACTCTAGTTGGGTCAAGTCTGGAAGATCCTAGACATAGGTTTAATTCCGTTACGGATTTGCCAGTGTTGGCTCACCATTCGACAAATGATTGAATGTCTCCAGTTGGGATTAACCCTGAAAATTCTAGTAAAAGGACTGCTCTAGTTGGGATAA
Source organism: Anolis sagrei ordinatus (assembly GCF_025583915.1). Classification (NCBI taxonomy): domain Eukaryota; kingdom Metazoa; phylum Chordata; class Lepidosauria; order Squamata; family Anolidae; genus Anolis; species Anolis sagrei. The sequence goes on along the minus strand of NW_026846588.1, from coordinate 274,212,090 downwards.
ACTAGATATTGGACTTTTCTAATTCGGATGAATCCAGAAGATTCTTGAGTTAGACCTACTCTAGTTGGGATTAACTCAAAGGATACTAGGATTCTCCCTGGAGGATCTAGAGATATCTTGGAGAGAACATGTTAATCATAGAATCATAGAATCAAAGAGTTGGAAGAGACCTCCTGGGCCATCCAGTCCAACCCCATTCTGCCAAGAAGCAGGAATATTGCATTCAAATCACCCCTGACAGATGGCCATCCAGCCTCTGCTTAAAAGCTTCCAAAGAAGGAGCCTCCACCACACTCCGGGGCAGAGAGTTCCACTGCTGAACGGCTCTCACAGTCAGAAAGTTCTTCCTCGTGTTCAGATGGAATCTCCTCTCTTGTAGTTTGATCTGTGAGCAATCAAATCCACAAAATTTAGCCCAGAAATTTGGAAAACTGATTGATATTATTGTGTGCCTTCAAATTGGCTCTGACTTAGCGCAGAGTTTTCTTGGCAAAACTTATTCAAAGGAGGATGGCTTTGTGTTCCTCTCAGAGTCTGAGGCCCCTTCTACACTGCCCTATAGTCCGGATTATCAAAGTTGATAATCTACATTATCTGCTTTGAACTGGATTATATGAGTCTACACTACCAAATAATCCTGTTTGAGGCAGATCATCTGGGTTTTATATGGCAGTGTAGAAGAAACCTGACTTGCCCAAGATCAACCATTGGATTTCCATGGCTGAGCAGGATTAAACCTTTGTCTCCAAAAGCCCAAGCCCAGCAGTCAAACCACTAGACCACATTGACTCTTATGTTTCCACTGGTGAAGTGGAGCACCTGGTGGTGCAATGACTGAAAGGTTGGTGGTTTGAATCCAGGGAGTGGGGTGAGCTCCCACCTGTCAGCTCCAGCTTCCTATGTGGCGACTTGAGAGAAGCCTCCTATAGGATGTTAAAATATCAGGAGCCCCTGGTGGCGCAATGACTGAAAGGTTGGTGGTTTGAATCCAGGGAGTGGGATGATCTCCCATCTGTCAGCTCCAGCTTCCTATGTGGCGACATGAGAGAAGCCTCCTATAGGATGTTAAAATATCAGGAGCCCCTGGTGGCGCAATGACTGAAAGGTTGGTGGTTTGAATCCAGGGAGTGGGATGAGCTCCCAGCTGTCAGCTCCAGCTTCCTATGTGGTGACTTGATGTTAAAATATCAGGGCAACCCCTGGGCAACAACCTTGTAGATGGCCAATTCTCTCACACCAGAAGCGACTTGAAGCTTCTCAAGTTGCTCCTGACATGAAAATAAAAGGGGAAATATACACCTCTGCTCCCATATTTACATTACTGTCGAGAGGTGAAGCCATATTCTCCTTCCATGGCTTGGTGGGGATGGATCTGGACCATGAAATCTCTGATTCTTCTTGCTCAACCAAGACCATACTCTAAATATACTTGTACAATGCCTAAGAATATAGTTATGCTGGCCAAACTGGAAGTTACATGAATGTAAATCACCATTAGGATTCTGGGCTTTTTCTTTGAAGTTCTTTGTCTTAGAAGCAAGTGCTTTGGGAGGAAGAGATGTGATGTCGACCGCTGCGACACAGAGGAGGGGTTGTCCATGTTAAGTTCTCCAGGATCCCTTTTGCATAAATGGCACCAAACCATCCTCCCAGATCCCACAAAGAATCCAGCAGCAAGCTTAAAGCAATTGCGTCTCTTGTGGTATGAACGTTGTGTGAGCGCGATGCATGAAATGGGCAGCTGGATGATTTCTTGTACGAAGTAATGTCGAGGATGTGTCTTATTAATTCTTAATAGGCCCATCCTCCATGAATACATCTATTAGGCATGGGTAGTTAAAGGGAGAACTCCTCTTTAGTTTAGGAGAACCTGGAATTAGGAATCAACTATGAAGCTTGCACCACGTCCTCTTTGCATCCCTCTTGAGATAGCTGTCAAAGCCTCAATGAACTGGGTCCATTTATGACTGTTGAACTTCAACAGCATCGTAAGTGGAAATTCCATCCAATGAGATTTTAATTTCTCATTTAAGACAATATCCAAAATAATTGCTTTCAGGGTTATTTTATCTTTCAATAAAATAGAAGACATGATTATTATGATACAATGGTTTTACTCCCTTTTGCATATCTGAAATATGCATATTTCAAATACAGTGGAGCCTTAGTATCATAGAATCATAGAATCAAAGAGTTGGAAGAGACCTCAGTCCAACTCCATTCTTCCAAGAAGCAGGAATATTGCATTCAGATCACCCCTGACAGATTGCATTCAAATCACCCCTGACAGATGTTCCATTGCGTCCTAGTCTCCAGGGAAGCAGAAAACAAGCTTGCTCCCTCCTCCCTGTGGTTTCCTCTCACATATTTATACATGGCTATCACATCCAGCCCTTGTTTAAAAGCTTCCAAATAAGGAGCCTCCACCACACTCCGGGGCAGAGAGTTCCACTGCTGAACGGCTCTCACAGTCAGGAAGTTCTTCCTCATGTTCAGATGGAATCTCCTTTCTTGTAGTTTGAAGTATCAACTACGTAGTTGAAGTATCAACTATGGTTTGGTTCCAAGTCTCTCCTTGGATACCAAAAGTCCCATTTTCTTCAGTGGTAGAACAAAGGGGTGTCTTTTCTATAAAATGGCTAAATCAAGGTTTCCTTTTATGGATTTCTTGGGGAATATTTTCAAGCCATGGATGACAGAATCTGAGAATGCAAAATCCGTGGATACAGAATCATAGCATCATAGAATCAAAGAGTTGGAAGAGACCTCATGGGCCATCCAGTCCAACCCTTTCTGCCAAGAAGCAGGAATATTGCATTCAAATCACCCCTGACAGATGGCCATCCAGCCTCTGTTTAAAAGCTTCCAAAGAAGGAGCCTCCACCACACTCCGGGGCAGAGAGTTCCACTGCTGAACGGCTCTCACAGTCAGGAAGTTCTTCCTCATGTTCAGATGGAATCTCCTCTCTTGTAGTTTAAAGCCATTGTTCCATTGCATCCTAGTCTCCATGGAAGCAGTAAACAAGCTTGCTCCCTCCTCCCTGTGGCTTCCTCTCACATATTTATACATGGCTATCATATCTCCTCTCAGCCTTCTCTTCTTCAGGCTAAACATGCCCAGCTCTTTAAGCCGCTCCTCATAGGGCTTGTTCTCCAGACCCTTGATCATTTTAGTCGCCCTCCTCTGGACACATTCCAGCTTGTCAATATCTCTCTTGAATTGTGGTGCTCAGAATTGGACACAATATTCCAAAGGTGGTCTAACCAAAGCAGAATAGAGGGGTAGCATTACTTCCCTAGATCTAGACACCATGGGTGACAGAATCTGAGAATGCAAAATCCATGGATACAGAGTGCCAACTATGTTCACCAATTATTTGACTTAAAATTGAGCCTACATAATTTTTGCATATTATTTATGCAACTATAAAGAAAATAAATATTTGCATGGATGGAATTTACCTATTGCTCTGTTGTCATATTCTTTCAATATTACATCGGGGTTTTTTTCCCTTCAATTGGACATTGTTGAAGCTAGTCATTTCCTTTTTGATCCTCAGCAAACATCGCTTTCTCTCCATCCTTTGAATTATTAATTTTTCACCCAAGTGGCTGATGCCATTTATCATAACCCCTTTCATCCTTGAAGATGTTTGCATAGATTTATGGAATTATAAAGTTGAAAGGAACCATAACAGCCCTTAAGTCTAACCCCTGGCGATACAAGAATCTGCAGCTCAGAAAGGATCATCCAACCTCTGTTTAAGAACCAATTCATTGGGTTGTTGTACGTTTTTCCGGGCCATATGGCCATGTTCTAGAGGCATTCTCTCCTGGCGTTTTGCCTGCATCTATGGCAAGCATCCTCAGAGGTAGTGAGGTCATGAAAGCCTTCGACAATACAACCAATTCATTCTTTCTGAGACAATCTATTCCACTGTTGAATGGATTTTCATCAGGGAATTTCATAGCAGAATTTGGAATTGAATGGGAAGTCATAGACAGTTGAGTTCTGAATAATCAGAGTTTGGAACATTGACTTTCTTGGACTACAGCTCCCAGTATGGCCCAGTCAACATAGCTGCAGATTATACTGGTTGAAGACTTTGGGGAACTCCAGTCCAAAAGAGCAACTTTTCTAGATTCTGATCTTGTACCTCATGGTGGCCCTTTTTACCACTGAAGAGCGAAACAATGGTCCAGAGGGAAATCTAGACAACTTTAGACAGTGGCATCTTGAGGTCACAATGTTGCATTTTGAGCGTGGACACCGATTTTTGGCATATTTACACATGAATATTGTAACAGCAAGACTCCAGGTTCTACCAAAGAAAGACACCTTTGAAGTCCAAATCTTGATGTTGCTATATCTATGAAAGAGGAATAGAGAAAGTTCAGTCATGAAGTGATGTCCTCCTCAAACATTCTTTTGGTGATCTCCATCCAGGACAACCCAACAGCCTCCATCCATTCCAGAACTTAAAAAACATCCAAACTGCTTCAAAACTGTCCCAATTTAGTTTGCTTGTTCCCTGCAACTTTTCAAACCCCATAAAAGCTACTATACAAAAGAAAAACAGGAAGAGAAGGGACACCACTTTTGGGTTGTTGGCTACTCACTGCTGTGGATGGCTGAAGGGGACATGAGGTGGAAATTGAGCTCTGCCGTCTATGCAGTTCCTCATCCCTGGTTGAGAGCAAGATGTTATCAAGTGGAACATTTCATGAAAAAGCAAGTATTTCATGTAGTCTTCTTTCTGACCAGGTGTTGCAATCCATAAGTGATGGCCAACTTCAAACGTCAATGGAATTGCTTCCATCTTCAGTAGATCTCATAAAACAAAAGTGGAGCAGCCACTCAGAAGTGTAAAGTCAAAATACATTGAGGAGTTCTCCTGCTGACAAAACCTTGTGGTCTAGGAAGCACTTTCCATGTGATCACCTTCCATGGGATGATAAGTGGACATTCACATCCATGGCCTGGCCAAGTCCCAGGACCAGTCTCTGCCATCGCTGGCAGAGCTAATGGGCAAGTGTATATAACTTCAAGTCAAGTTATATACAACTTATCTTAAAAGCTTTCTCTGAAATATAGCCTACTGAACTTTGTATTCATGGTGGGCCTCTCATCCAAATATTAATCATGACTGACTCTGTTTAGCCATCTGGTGCATTTGAGGTATATTTAGGCTTAAACAGCCTAGGGATACCTTCTAAAACTTCACAAGTGACATCTGAGAGATTTATGGCCAAGCAAGGTAATGTGGTCAAGATGGTAGAGGTTATTCGGGAGGAAGACATTCTAAACTGAAGGAGCAAAATGGCTGCATTGAGAGGAAAGCCAGACTTGACAACTGCTGTTGGGAGAATGTGAGGAAAGGCTTATGGTGACCCCATGCATTTTATAGGGCTTTTGTAGGCAAAAGGAGTAGTTTTGCCAGAAACAGTCATCCTAGACTTCCATAGAAGCTTTTCCATCTGGAATACCAGAACTTTTCTGCATGCTCTTCACTTGTAAAGTAAATGGCACTTAGTGGAGAGATACACCCAGTGAAAAGGTTGGAACGATTACATGGATAATATCTTGTTTCATTCTTAAATATATACATTGATGAAGAAACGTTCTCTCTTGTCTTAATTGATTTGTAAGGTGATGTTGTTGTTCATTCGTTTAGTCGTCTCCGACTCTTCATGACCTCATGGACCAGCCCACGCCAGCGCTCCCTGCCAGCCGTCACCACCCCCAGCTCCTTCAAGGTCAGTCCAGTCACTTCAAGGATGCCATAAGGTGATGAGGTAGAAGCAAATTGTGTAGTGTTCTGTTTTCAATGTTTGACATTTGCTCTTTAATTTGCCACCTCCAACTCAAATAGTAAGCTTTGTTGGTGCTGCAACAAGGGGCATCTTGAGAATATGTTTGAAAAGAGAAGGCTGAGAGGAGACATGATGGCTATGTATAAATATATAAGGGGATGTCATAGGGAGGAGGGAACAAGCTTGTTTTCTGCTGCCCTGAAGATTAGGACACAATGGAGCCATGGCTTCAAATTACAGGAAAGGAGATTCGACTTGAACATGAGGAAGAACTTCCAGACTGTGAGAGTTGTTCAGCAGTGGAACTCTCTGCCCCGGAGTGTGGTGGAGGCTCCTTCTTTGGAGGCTTTGAAACAGAGGCTGGATGGCCATCTGTCGGGGGTGCTTTGAGTGCAATTTTCCTGCTCCTTGGCAGAATGGGGTTGGACTGGATGGCCCACGAGGTGTCTTCCAACTCTAGGATTCTATGAAAAACAATGAGTCTTCCTAAGCATAATAACTCTCATCAGTACTTCAATGGGAGTTTGCCAATATTCCCAGGTGCTGTGGGGTGTATGTCAGAGGAAGGAACTAGAGAAAGCATCTCTGGTTATTCCTCCCCTAAGAAAACCCTTTAAAATCCATGGGGTCACCATAGGTTTTTAAACAGAGACTGGATGTTGGGAGTGCTTTGATTGTGTATTCCTACATTGGAGAGGGTCAGACTGGATGGGATTGGGATCTCTTTCAACGCTAGGATTCTCAGTCAAGAGGCGAATTAAAGATACAGACACAGGATCAAGTTAAGACAGGACTGATCTTTCCATCAAAAGGGAGAATCCTAAAAAAAAGCGCCTAAGCAATGTGTGACCTGGTTCGTTCCATTCATTCATTTTCCAGCTTTGCAAAGCCTTTCTACTCCCATTCTATCTCAAGAGATCTTTAATGCTTTCTTGTCGTTTCCACTCAAGGCAACCAGAGCCTCTTGCATTAAATTTGCAGAGCCTTTTTTCCATGTTCAGTTGATGAGGGAAAAAAATCCAGGACGTGGGTGTTCATCTTCAGTGTTTATTTATAATTGTCCAGGAAAGAAAGTGACCTCAGTTTAAGCAACAAAATCCACAAGCAGGTGACAATGACATTGATATTTGCCGGGTTGTGGTGAATCACACAAACAGCAAAATTGAAGGCAGTGGTAGGGCAGAAGGTGAATCCAAGCATGGATTAGGTCTTTAAGGAAAGACGTTACCAATTGGGGAAAGTGACAGGTAGTGAACCTTGGCTACAGATATACCAGGGCTGCAACTAAAGAGCAGGGAATGAAGGCATTGTCTCCTACATAGGAATCCTGGATCCACATGGAAACCTTCCTTCAGTTCCCAAATTTCTAACACTGCAAAAACCATTTTAATTAATAATATTTCCCTGGGCTATCCCCTACAATCTAGAGACCACTCTCCAACATTAGTACCAAAAGGGTTACAAATCAGTTTTTGGTCAACTTTAGATTTGGTTTGGTAATTTGGAGTGCTGATTCAGAAAATTGCATTGGCTAGACCACATCAGCTCTAGTTTCTGATACAGACCATATGCCATCCAGTAGTTGCCATCTGCTTGTTACAGTAAGTTGTAGCAGGACCATGTGTGTGTGTTGAAGAAAACCCTTACGATGGTAATTATTATGTGCAGCTAGTAATGTAGGTCAACCAGCAATCTTGGACCACACCCAATAGGGTATAACTGTATGGGTTTTTAGAATACAGTTCTGGAGAGCTTTTTCTCTGAGAAGATCTATGCTCAAAGGCTCTGCTCTGAGGAGCAGGTTGGAGAGAAGCCGTTACGCTGCTCTGAAGGAGGCTATGGTGGAATAGCTGTTTGCTCAAGATTTATGTTTTGTTCTTTCATTTGACTTAGGATGAAGATGCCTTATTTTGTGTTACTTACAAAGACTATGTAAGTTTCTTGCACTGTTTGTTTTTTTGTATGCAACATGGCAAGTTTGTATTTCATCTCTGCTATTAGGAGGAAAGATTTTTTGTTCATTTCTACTCCTGTCTGACTTGGCTACGGTGGTCCACACTCTGGTTACATCCCGTCTAGACTACTGCAATGCTCTCTTCGTGGGGTTTCCTCTGAAGACTGCCCAGAAGCTTCAATCAGTCCAACGAGCGGCAGCCAGATTGCTAACAGGAGCGGGGTACAGAGACCATACGACCCCTCTGTTACGCCAGCTCCACTGGCTGCCGATTAGCTTCCGAGCACAATTCAAAGTGCTGGTTTTGACCTATAAAGCCCTAAACGACTCCGGCCCAGTTTACCTGTCCGAACGGATTCTCCCCTATGAACCATCAAGGTTATTAAGATCTTCGGGGGGGGGGGCTGCTCTCGGTCCCACCACCCTCGCAAACACGGTTGGTGGGAACGAGGGACAGGGCCTTCTCGGTGGTGGCTCCCTGGCTTTGGAACTCCCTCCCACTAGAGATTAGATCTGCTCCCTCCCTCCTGACTATTCAGGAAACTACTAAAGACCTGGCTCTGGAATGTGGTATTCGAGGACTGAATCTATAACCTCCGTCCACAAGGAAGGAGGATGATGAACTGTGACTATGATTATGACTATGACTGGATTGACGACTTGGCTTAGGTAATTGTGATGATGATGTTTTTATTGTACTTTATTGTACTATTTTAATATGTAATGACGTTGCACTTTGTTGTACTTAGATATTATTGTATTTGCATATATGTTGTAAACCGACCTGAGTCTCTCATTGAGGTGAGAAGGCCGGTATAGAAAACTTCTAAATAATAATAATAATAATTGTCTGTGAGTCTTGTGCATGGGACGTGCCTAAGATCTGCTTGTTGCGCAACACTGTTCACCCACAGAAAACCATATTGAACAAGCCTTGACACTATAAGAGAGTTTTGTGAGACCAGTTGCTCTGATTGCAACTGTGTAGGCCATGGACCATATTTTAGTTCTTGTGGACCACTGGTGGTTCACAGACCACAGGTTGGGAAGCATTGGTATATACAGTCATCCCTTCATATTTGAGGTTTTGACTTTTGTGGATTTGACTGAATTCCTTCATTTGCTTTTTTTCACTCTTGTGGGGGTTTTGTGCCCCTAAACCCAGTGAATGTGGAGGACTGACTGTACTAAATGCCAGGCGCTTAGGCAACCAAGGGAAAGGGTGAGCCAAGTGCCCAGCGTAGTGTATTAGACTATGTCTCCAAATGGGGTTGAATTGCTCAACTGGCCATGGAAACCCACCTTGGGCAAGTCACACACTCTCAGCTCCAGAAAAATGCCATGAGAGTTTTGCCTTAGGGTTGCCTTCAGTTCAAGATGACTTGAAGGCATGCTACAAAGACAAAGTGGTCAAGGGGATATAAGTACATAGCAAATAGAAGTGTTCTAAATGAGAATGACTTCAGAGTGTCACTTTGCAATGCTAGACATCCAGAAATTGAAATATAATTGGGGTATATCGCTGAATTCTTATAGAGGGGGGAATGCCCTCATGTTGCTCCACTCCCATACTTCCCTTGTTCTGTCTCCCAGATTTATGAGCATAGATGGATTTATGGAGGAGAGCTTTTCTTTTTTCCATATATACATTTCTTTTTTTATAGACATCCCAACAGAAACAGATGTGAGCAAAGCAAGTGATTGTGGTATTTATTTTTTTTCTTTTTTGCAAAGCCAAGTAGAGGTGGGGGTATAGAAAACAAGCTGTGGAAAGGTCTTGTAGCACCGTTTTGCAAAGAAGGGAAAGCAAAGAGTACAAGGAGGAGGTACAGTGAATGGGATGCAAAGGCGCAGACAAGAGGCAAAATATTCCAAAGACCAGTGAAGAGAGAAACCAGCAAGCAATTGTTTTGTACATGGAATCGAAAGAAATGTGCTATACAAGTTTACCAAAAAAAGAAAACACATCTGGATAGAAAATGGAAAATAAATAAGTCTTTATACACTCCGAACAGATCTGAATTGTGGGTTTGAAAGAATAATGTTGGCATCCAACACAAATGAGAGATTGCAAATGCCTGGTGATTGGTTTCGAAAGAGACACTTGGGTGTTAACCAGAGAAAAAACAACAAAGTTGGCAGACGCCCATTGCGTCTTTCTTCAACCCATGACGCTCCCCTTCATTTATGTAATACATACAAAATGGGCAATTCAGACTTCTGCAGAAAGTATGGGCAACCTTTTGTAATTCCTTCTCAGGGACATGTACACTGAATGGCCCCGATCCCAGTGTTATCCCATTGATTCCATGGAATTTTCCTACATGATGATTCATTGTTGAAGGGTTCTACTATAGTTCAGACTAACTAATGGGATGCCAGCCAATTTGCTAGAACCTGGTTTGTTTGTTGGAGGATGAAGGTCTTCCAGGCAGGACTTTCCTTCTCCTCCCAAATGAAGAATGCCCCTATCTCTTATCTCCCCCTGATCTAGAAGGCAGGAGAGAAGAAGGTGCAGCTAGAGAGCATCTAGCTATGTTTCCTCAGCTAGGCACAGGATAACAAAGGCATCTTCCTGGAGGTCTTCTGGAGCTCCTGTAAGATGGTGCCCTTGACTTGTGTCTGGCTGTGGGACATAGCCCGATACATGGCAGTATTGGCAAAGGCTTATTCCAGGCATCTTCTGGAAGTCCTGGAAGAGGGTGCCCTTCTCATATGTTTGGCTGTGGAGACATGGCACATATTTACAAAGGCATCTTCTAGGGGCCTTCTGGAAGTTCTGGATGTTGGTGCCATTGCCTTGGGTCTGGCTGTGGGGACATAACCTGATGCATGGCATATACTGACAAAAGCATATTCCAGGGGTCTTCTGGAAGTCCTGAAGGACAATGCTATTGTCATGTGTCTGGATATGGGAGCAAAGTCTGATACTTAGGTTGATTCCCAATTAGGAAGTTCCCTCAAGAAGAAAGTGAGTTCTTCATTTGCATGGGTGGGGTTATTGTGCAAGTAGGTACTGAATACCCCCTTCTAAAATGACCACAAAAGGATGCACACCAGGGTAAATCAATATCACACCATGGTATGTCAACAGGATATAATGTTCCTACTTTCTGGAACTGAAACTGCAACTTCAACCAAGGGCAGAGGGTTCTTGGCAGTTCAATGGCAGCTGGTAGTTTCTATGATGGATGAATACACTCTAAGTCAGTGGTTCTCAACTTGTGGGTTCCCAGATGTTTTGGCCTTCAACCCCTGAAGTCACAGGTCCGCAGTTTGGATGTTCTCCTGGACTCATCACTTACGCTTGAGGCTCAGGCATCGGCGGTGGCCGGGAGGGCCTTTGCACAATTGAGACTCGTGCGGCAACTGCGACCATATCTCGTGAAGGCGGATCTGGCCAAGGTGGTCCATGCCTTAGTCACCTCTAGACTGTATTACTGTAATGCACTCTACGTGGGGCTGCCTTTGAAAACGGCTCGGAAATTCCAGATGGTCCAACAGGCGGCAGCCAGGTTGTTAACCGGGACTCCTTACAGGGAGCAGTCAACCCTCCTATTCAAGGAGCTCCACTGGCTGCCATTCATTTTCCGGACCCAATTCAAGGTGCAGGTTCTTACCTACAAAGCACTGAACGGTTTGGGACCTGCCTACCTGTGTGACCACATTTCTGTATACAAACCCACATGATCTCTTCGATCATCTGGAGAGACTCTGCTCGCGCTCCCACCTGCATCGCAGGCACAATTGGTGGGGACGAGAGAGAGGGCCTGTTCGATGGTGGCCCCTCAACTCTGGAACTCACTTCCTAAGGACATCAGACATGCCCAACTCTGGCAGTCTTTAGAAGGAGCTTGAAGACATGTTTGTTCCAGTGTGCCTTCCCAGAATAATGATCCCACAGCATTTTGTCCTCTGAAGCACTTTACATTTTAGGTCTGCTTGTATGTTTTCCACAAATGCCCCACCACTTTTTTCGCCCCTATTCCAGCATTATTTTAATTTTAATTCTACATTTGGCTTTCCCATGATTTTAATTGTGTGTTGTCTTATTGTTAATGCTTATGCTATTTTTTTTTCATTTTATTGTCCATGTTTATTTTAATTGCTTGTATTGTTGTATTTGGGCTTGGCCTCATGTAAGCCGCACCGAGTCCCTTGGGGAGATGGTAGTGGGATACAAATAAAGTTATTATTATTATTATTATTATTATTATTATTATTATTACTCCAAGAAATTCTAACAGCTGGTAAACTGGCTGGGATTTATGGGAGTTGTAGGCCAAAACACTTGGGGACCCATAGGTTGAGAACCACTGCTCGAAGTCTTCGTCTAACTTTTAAAAGAGCTATCCAAGGTACTGAACCTCTTTAGGGATAGTGGTGAGTACCACGGACAGCTCCTTTAAAAAAATTAGCATTCAGTACCTTGGAAACTAATCAGCTTACAAAGTGAATCCACATAGACCTCTCACATGGCTGTCATTGATCATGAGTGGTCCAGGAGATGGATTCATGATTTCCTTTCATGCCACACCTCTGATGAAAATCTCCCCAGAAGGGAGGCTTTTATTTTGTTGTCTCATTCTCATTCCAGCTTAAATTATCCTACCTGTGTTCAGATACAAGGCTGGAAACTGGTCATGTGAATGAGAAACACAATAGTTGTGGCATTTTCCATCATTATCAAGAGCAGATGCAGTGAACTCTCCCTTTTCCTCATGCTCATAAACTCTTTCTGTGCACCCCACATTTAAATACATTGGCAAGAAAAAGGACTTTTCTACGTCAGCTGAAAGCCAGAGCTTTGCCCACTGGAGGAAATGCAACAGGGAGATGGCAGATCAAGTTGCTTTAATACAACCACTTTTACGAAACTGCATTTGAGTAGACTAAACCACAGTTTTACATTTGGGGATTCCATGGGTCGGTTGGTGGTAGGTTCGAATCTGGAGAAGACCAATTCTCCCAAATTTTAAATATATCCAACTCATGGATGTCCAGTTCTCCTTGGATACATCATGGATGGAAGCTGCAGCATCTCAAGACATTCCACACACAGCCCCTTTTCAGAGCTGGAAAAACGGTATAATCAAGCAATATCCATGCAGTGCAATTTCCAACAAAAGCATTTCTGAATAGCAAATGAACAATTATGGATCAACCGATGGCGCTCTTCCACAAAGCATGCAGGGGGGAAAAAAACCAATGCATCACATTTGTAATTATTTCTACGCTGCTGCTTCCTGACAGCTATTCCTGAATTCCTCCTCCGGAGCGTTGGAGGTCAGTCGCCTCCACTACGTTTCCCCCCCTACAAACACGCAATCCTGGCTACACTTCATACTCTACAGTTTCTAACACGGCTACACTTAGAAATACACCACGGAATTCATTACACATACTTTATAGTTCAAAAGCATTCAGGCACGAGCCATAGAGAACACATCACGCACAATACACTACATTTTCTGGTTTGCATTCAGCTCGGTTAAATTAAGTCAACAATATTTGCTACCTCTTTATCATACAGCTCCGTGCCCTCCCCCTCTTTTTTCTTCTAAGATATGTTCCCCAAGCCTGGCATTCTGGCAAATGACCTTTCTGCTTGTTTCTTAACTATCTCCAAAAATGTATATTTTACTATTTAGGGGGGAAGAAAAAATATCTCATAATCTAGAGAGAGAAGAAAAAGAAGAATCATTGACAATTTTGAAAAGTTTTCAGGGCTCCTTTCTCAAATGTCTCCAAACCAAGCAGGTCCCTGGCCTTCTGTCCATCCCTTGTGGTCTTTCAATGTTGTTGGTGCAATTTCAAAAACTAATTGGTACTTTTTAATTGCCAAACAGCAATTAAATATAATGGGCCACATTCTAATTGTCAGTCTCTGCTCAACGAGAGCCAATGAATTACTGGGATCTTGACAAATCAATGCTTAGGTAACTTCTAGCAATTCAATGGATCTAACTCGGGCATGGGCAAACTTGGGCCCTCCGAGTGTTTTGGACTTCAACTCCCATAATTCCCAACAACCTTAGGTCCTTTCTTTAAGTGGCTGAGGGGGAAAAAGAAAGGGCTTGGGAGGTCTAACTGTGCTTTGGTCTTACCTATGCCAGCTTTTTCCATTTTAGTCCAGTTACTATTGTTGGCTAATCTAGTTCCAGAACTTGGTGTAGTTCCCGGGCTGGACACACAGCCTTGCTTTAGCATCCTCTTTATTGGTAGCAAAGACCTCATCACACTAGAGAATGAATCCACTTTAAATCTGGTTTCTGCCTTTTGCAGAATTCTGGAGTTTGTAGTTTAGCGAGGCTGTTAAATGGGTTGTTATAGGTTTTTCCGGGCTATATGGCCATGTTCTGGAGGCAATTTTTCTCCTGACGTTTCACCTGCATCTATGGCAAGCATCCTCAGAGGTAGTGAGGATGCTTGCCATAGATGCAGGCGAAACGTCAGGAGAAAAAATGCCTCCAGAACATGGTCATATAGCCCGGAAAACCCTACAACAACCCAGTGATTCCGGCCATGAAAGCCTTCGACAATACATTGAGGCTGTTAAAGATTGTATTGTCGAAGGCTTTCATGGCCGGAATCACTGGGTTGTTGTAGGTTTTTTCGAGCTGTATGGCCATGGTCTAGAGGCATTCTCTCCTGCCATAGATGCAGGCAAAACATCAGGAGAGAATGCCTCTAGACAATGGCCATACAGCCCGAAAAAACCTACAACAACCCACTGTTAAAGATTCCTCCCTAAACTACAAACCCCAGAATTCTGCAGGAGGCAGAAACCGGATTTAAAGTGGATTCATTCTCTATAGTGATAAAGTCCTATAAGTGACAAAGCAGATGATACACAGCAAAGCAGTATTCTGAACTTTTTTGTGTTGATGGTGACCAAAGACTCCCGTGCCCATTTTTGGCTCGCTTTAAAGAAACACTCTAAGTTTGGGAAGGTTGTACTAAAAGTAATACCTGTTCAGGTCAGCCCTTCTTTATTAGCAGTGCAAGACATAAGCAGCTATATACACATGTGAAGTATCAACTTGTCTACAAAGTGTGCAAAGTAACTCTATGTTTACAACATGGGACTTCTCAAAATGGTCTCTGCCAGTGGCAATGCATTTGTGATGCCTTTGAACCCATTCATGGAATCATGGAACCCTATTCTGCCATGTAGCATCACTCAATCCAAACAGTCCTGACAGATGGACATCAACAACATTCCCAGGCAGCAGTATATTGGAACAACTCTTAAAACAACAACAATAATGCTGATACGATATGAGTATTTAAAGATTAAACTGCAAAGACTCTGGCACAAGCCAGTCAAGTTGGTCCCAGTGGTGATCAACACACTGGGTGCAGTGCCTAAAGACCTTGGCCTGCACTTAAACACAATCAGTGCTGACAAAATTACCATCTGCCAGCTGCAGAAGGCCACCTTACTAGGATTTGCACACATTATTCGCCGATACATCACTAAGTCTTAGACACTTGGGAACTGTCCAAGCCAGTAGAATGACCTTGTCTGCTGTGTACTCATCTTGTTGTGTTTCTAATAATAATAATAATAATAATAATAATAATAATAATAATAATAAGGCCACCTTACTGGGATCTGCACACATTATTTTCTGATACATCACACAGTCCTAGACACTTGGGAAGTGTCCAATGTGTGATCCAATACAACAGCCAGCATAATGATCTTGTTTGCTGTGTACTAATCTTGTGGTGTTTCAAATCATCATCATCATCATCATCATCATCATCATCATCTGCAAATACTATGGCACAAGCCAATAAAGGTGGTCCCAGTGGTGATCAGCACACTGGGTGCAGTGCCCAAAGACCTTGGCCTGCACTTAAAAACAATCACTACTGACAAAATTACCATCTGTCATGTGCAAAAGGTCACACTACTTGGATCTGAATGCATTATTCACCGATACATCACACAGTCCTAGACACCTGGGAAGTGTCTGACGTGTGATCAAATACAAAAGCCAACATAGTGATCTTGTTTGCTGTGTACTAATCTTGTTGTGTTTCAAATGATGATGATGATGATGATGATGATGATGATGATAAAACAAAACTTTATCTGTAACCTGCCCTCTCTCACCAAAAGGACCTACCATTGGGAGGTTCTTTGCAAAGTTTAGGTGGAATCTCATTTCCTGTAATTTGAATCCATTGCTTCGAGTCCTAATCTCTAAAGCAGCATAAAATGAGCTTGTTCCCTCCTCAATATGGGATCCTTCCAAATATCTAAACATGGATATTATGTCTCCTTCTCTCGGCCTTCTTTTTTTCCAACATCCCCAGCTCCCTCAGCCACTCCACATAGGGCTTGGTTTCCAGACTTTTGACCATTTTGGCCACCCTTCTCTGGACACCTTCCAGCTTGTCATCAAATCCACTTTGGAAAAACGCTTTTAAGATTTTCTGCTTGAGCATCTTGCACTATCTTCATCATTCATTCACCATTACCAAGGAGTTCCCGGTGGTGCAATGGGTTAAACAGGTCACTGGTTCAAATCCAGGGAGAGTGGGTTGAGCACCCTCTGTCAGCTTCAGCTCCTCATGCAGGGGCACGAAATAAGCCTCTCACAAGGATGATAAAACATCAAAACATCTGGGCGCCCCCTGGGAAACATCCTTGCAGACAGCCAATTGTATCATACCAGAAGTGACTTGCAGTTTCTCAAGTCGCTCCTGACATGACAAAAAAAAAAAAAATCAGAACACTGGATCAAAGAGTCTCAAAGAAAGTTTTTCCAAAGTGGATTTGTTGAGTAGGTTCAAAGATGGTACAAATGCATTGGACACTGGGAGATTTGTTAAATAATAGTGCCCAATACTGAGAGGCTGAGAGGAGATATGATAGCCATGTATAAATACGTGAGAGGAAGCCACAGGGAGGAGGGAGCAAGCTTGTTTTCTGCTTCCTTGGAGACTAGGACGCAGAACAATGGCTTCAAACTACAAGAGAGGAACATTAGGAAGAACTTCCTGACTGTGAGAGCCGTTCAGCAGTGGAACTCTCTGCCCCAGTGGGAGTGTGGTGGAGGCTCCTTCTTTGGAAGCTTTTAAACAGAGGCTGCATGGCCATCTGTCAGGGGTGATTTGAATGCAATAGTCTTGCTTCTTGGCTGGGGGTTGGACTGGATGGCCCATGAGGTCTCTTCCAACTCTTTGATTCGATGATTCGATGATTCTATGAAAACATCTGGGCGTCTCCTGGGAAACGTCCTTGCAGACAGCCAATTCTCTCATACCAGAAATGACTTGCAGTTTCTCAAGTCGCTCCTGACATGACAAAAATCAGACACTGGATCAAAGAGTCTCAAATAAAGTTTTTCCAAAGTGGATTTGTTGAGTAGGTTCAAAAATGGTACAAATGCATTGGCCACTGGGAGATTTGTTAAATAATAGTACCCAATATTGTAAACACAGAGTTACTTTATATATGTATTTAGCTGCACATGTCTCATGTTGTTAATATGACTCTCATATTTGGGATAACGAGAATGCCTTCAAAGCCAGGACTGAAGCATGGAGTGGATTTGCAGCTCTCCGGGACATGGGAACCACCACCAACAGTGCTCTGCTGGAATTTAACTTGGCTGACGCTTCTGGAAGTATCATTCTGACAACATCCCTGGCATGGGTCTAAGTGAGCTGAAATCCCTTCCTTCCCGTCTGCCTCCATCCCTTTCCTAATAATCCCTACAGTGCACATTGAACAGAAAAGCCCTGTAATCCGCAACGCTTCGTTCCTGCCTCACTTTCCTTTTCTGACGCCTTTCTCTGTTTCCAACTCCCTGAAACTCGGCTTCCTAATCCTCCTTAAAAACCAGAGCTTCTAATACAATCAGAACACAAGCAGATTAGAAGCCTCTAATTAATTTTGTGGCCTTTATTTTCACAAAGAAAAAAAAAGAACTAAAAAAGGGGGAGAGTGGGGCGAGAAAGAGAAACAGAGAGAGAGAGAGAGAGAGCAATTAAGTGCAGTGAAATTTACTCTTTCGCCTCGGCCAGTTTATTGTTCATCTCTTTGCTCTTCTCCTTGTCCTCGGCCGCCACGTTCGCTCCGCCTGAGCCCTCGGCGCTCTTCTTCTTCGATGCCCGGCTGGACGCCACTTGCTTATCTTTGGCCTTTTTCAGCGGTTTATGGCTTGTGGTCGTCTTTTTTGGTTTGGAAGGCTGCGGGCTCGGCTTCTCCACCTGCGACCGACAAGCCGCCGAGGGAAAAAGAGAGAGATACGTACAACACACAAGGAGAGGCGGGGAGGGAAGGGAAAGGGAGGTTTAGAGAGGAATGGCCAAGCAGCAGAAGGCGGTCATTTGTATGACATGTATGTGGAGTAGTTCGGAGGTTCATGTAAGTCAGGAATGGACAAGGTAGGGCCATCTGTGAGGCCTTATGAGATTGCGTTAGGTCTCCAATGGGTTGTTGTAGGTTTTTTCAGGCTGTATGGCCATGGTCTAGAGGCATTCTCTCCTGACGTTTTGCCTGACGTTTTGCCTGCATAATAGAATTGGGCCAAAATTCTCACACAGAATCCCCATGACCAACAGAAAATACTGTGTATTGTCGAAGGCTTTCATGGCCGGAATCACTGGGTTGTTGTAGGTTTTTTGGGCTATATGGCCATGTTCTAGAAGCATTCTCTCCTGATGGTTTACTTGCATCTATGGGAGGCATCCTCAGAGGTTGTGAGGTCTGTTGGAAACCAGGAAATTGGGTTTATATAGTTGTGGAATGTCAAGGGTGGGACATTTAACAAGCCACACCTAAAAACTGTCAGGCCATCAAATGCTAAGACAATCCTTCACCCCCCCCACAACCCCCCCCCCCCCCCACCCAGGGGTCCTAACCTCCAGGTTGAGAAAGGCTGCACTAAGAGAACGTTGGATTGAGGTCTTTATTGCTATTTAAATGGCATTGAATGGCTGTAGGCCTCCATGGGTTCATTTACACCAACTAAACTACCAGAGCTCAATGCTATAATAGTATAGGAGTTATCATTTCCCAAGGCCTTTCCCTTTCTCTACAAGAAAAGTGCTGGAATGTCACCAAACTACAACTCCCAGGATGCCATAGCATTGAACCACAGCTTTCTAAAGTGTTGTCCAACTGCATTAATTCAACAGTAGAGATGATGATGATGATGATGATGATGATGATGATGATGATGATGACTGGGTTGTTGTAGGTTTTTTCGGGCTATGGCCATGTTCTAGAGGCATTCTCTCCTGACGTTTTGCCTGCATCTATGGCAAGCATCCTCAAAGGTATTGAGGTCTGTTGGAAACTAGGAAAAAAAGGGTTTATATATCTGTGGAATGACCAGGGTGGGACAGAGGACTCTTGTCTGCTGGAGCTAGGTGTGAATGTTTCAACTGACCACCTTATTAGCATTTGATGGCTGTGCCTGGAGCAAACTTTTGTTGAGAGGTAATTGAGAGAATGCCTCTAGACCATGGCCATGCAGCCCGAAAAAACCTACAACAACCCAGTGATTCCGGCCATGAAAGCCTTCGACAATACATTGATCATCTCTACAAGGAGAAACTGTTCCTCTCCAGACCATGGTTTTTCTTTCAAAGTGACCTCTCTGTATGGGAGGCATTTCCATCAATTTTGGGGGCAATTTAAAATTAGTTGCATCAAAAGTGGCCTTTTTTGAGATAGTATAGTCCAGAGTTCTGGTCACGATTGATACTAGATAGCTGAACCCACCTAAAACCTAGGAAGGCAATCCCTTTGCAAGACCAAAGGAGAGTGTGGATGTGACCCTTAGTGGCCCATATCGATCTTCCTGATCCTGCAGTGACTCACAATTCCACTTATGCAAAAGTAGGCAATCTACAAGTTTTACACATGTGTTGCTCCCCACATTTGCTCCTCATAATTCTGCATTCCACTCTTTACATTTCCCAGTGCATTGCAGAATTGCAACAGCAAAATAAAATTACAATTACTGTAGATAGGAACGTCATTTTCCTTTAAAGCAGTAATTCCCAATCTTTTTTTGACCAGGGACCACTTCGACCAGGGACCACTCTCCAACATTAGTACCAAAAGGGTTACGAATCAGTATTTGGTCAACTTTAGATTTGGTTTGGTTATTTGGGGGGGGGGGGGGGCTAATTCAGAAAATTGCATTGGATAGACCACGTCAGCTCTAGTTTCTGATATAGAACATATGTCATCCAGTAGTTGCCATCTGCTCGCCCATAAAAAGCCATATTGAATAAGCCTTCACACTATAAGAGAGTTTCGTGAGACCAGTTGCTCTCATTGCAACGGTGTAGGCTGCGGACCATATTTTAGTTCTTGAGGACCACTGGTTGGGAACATACGTCATCCAGTAGTCACCATCTGCTTGCCCACAGAAAACCATATTTAATAATCTAGAGCTGATGTGGTCATAGTAAACTTTCGTGGATAGTCAACATCCCTGTTGCCTCGGCACTATAAGAGGATTTTGCATGACAAAGTGGACTCCATGACATGCAAGTGTGGAGAAAAGCAAACCATAGACCACCTGCTACAATGCAACCTGAGCATTGCCACATGCACAATGGAGGACCTTCTCACAGTGGCACCAGAGGCACTCCAAGTGGTCAGCTTCTGGTCAAAGGAAATTTAGCATAATGCCAAGTTTTTAAAACTTTGTGTTTTTAAATGCATTTTAACTATACCCTCAACTTGCTTCTGACACAAATAAATATAAATCCCTGTTACCTCAGCACTATAAGAGGGTTTTGCAAAATTAGTTGCTACTGTTGCTGCATGGTTTCGAGGCAATGGTGTAGTAATGGTGAGACCATGGATCATATTTTAATTGGGTTGTTGTAGGTTTTTTCAGGCTATATGGCCATGGTCTGGAGGCATTCTCTCATGACATTTCGCCTGCATCTATGGCAAGCATCCTCAGAGGTAGTGAGGTGACTACCATACTGTGGATGCTTGCCATAGATGCAGGCGAAATGTCAGGAGAGAATGCCTCTAGAACATGGCCATATAGCCCCAAAAAACCTACAACAACCCAGTGATTCCGGCCATGAAAGCCTTCGACAATACATATTTTAATTCTTCTGGACCACTGGTGGTCCATGGGCCACAGTTTGAGAACCACTGCTTTAAAGCATGACACACCCTGAACTCCTGCCTTTGTTTTGAACCTGCACTCCCCTTAGCAGATGACTCCTGGAAAACCCTTCCAGAAATGAGGTCCAGCTCCCAAAAATGCTTCTTGGAAGTAAGGTTTATCCTTTAGAAATGCCTTCCAAAATGATGTTTTGGCCCCCAGAAAAAAGGACTCTAAGCTTTGTCTTCAAACAAGAAACTCCTGCAAAAAAAAAAACCTTCCTAAAAACATGACTTGCCTTTCAGGAAACACTCCCAAAGTATGGTTTGGTTTCAGAACATGGTGACCTACAGAGTGAAGAGTGAACCATTCATTCCCTTTGACACAGAACAGATGCATTGACCTACTTTAAACAACCCATATTGAGGAAGAAGTGAGTTCCTTCCTGAACATAGCCTCTTTCGTTTCATATTTTTAGCCAAAATAATAATGCCATAGACAGATAATCTCTTCCCCTATTTCTCCATCTTACTCACCCTCGTTGTTTCCTTGTAGGGCTCGCTGTAGAGGCTGCGTATCCTCCTGTGTTCGAGGAATTTGTTATCCGATGGCCCGGGCTTGGCACCTTCTGCAGTGAACTGGGCACTGTAGCTTGTTTGGTGAAGCATCTTCTCTGCTGGAGGTTTGTACTGCGGCTTCGCCTTGATGGGTTTTGCCGGCTTGCTATCTGTCCAGGGTCGGAATTCATTTCTGGAGAAAGGAAGGATTGGTGAGAATGCAGAATTGAAAATAGAAATAGAGGGGAAGGAAAACCTTAAGATTGGGGGAGATGAGGTTGCATTCCACTAGTAACCAGGCAAAATATTGACAAAGGGTCTGCTGATGTACATAAGGTTGCCAGGTAACCTATGGTTCAGATAGAGGTGCCCGGAAATCAGTGAGGGACTAGATTGGGAATTGGGTTGCTGGCTGAACTCAAAGGGTGCTTCCCAATGGCCTCTCTTCTCAATCCTGGAGAGAAGTGATTAGTGGGGTTGTGCTGGTATGGCTGTACCAAAAGCTCCAACTTCCTTTTCTTTCTTTGAGTGTTTGCATGTATTCCAAAGTTCCATGCATTTTGCAATAAGGTGGCTTCCCTTGGTTTACAATTATAGGGCCTATGACCCATCAATCATTGTTAAGTTTTGCTTCCACCCCTTTCGCCAGGGCTCTGGGAGGAGAGAGAGCTATTTTTGCTTAGTCTTGCATTGGAAAGCTTAGCTACAGGACATGGATTAGCTCCACCTGTAGAGAAGCTTCGTTTCTCACAGCATCCGGGGGAAACTGCATCCGGGGGAAATTCTAAGGGAAAACAGTTCCAAAGGACTCCAGCTGGAGAATCTACAAAGCCTTGACTGGTAGGTCTACTCAGGACCCAAGAAGCAGTTTGGAGCCAGGAGTAGAGCCCACACCAGCAAAGTTTAGAAAGTAGATTGCCCAAGCAGGGGTTAAAAGGGGTTTTCCTCTTAAAGAAAAGAAACAGTTCACAAAGCCAGTTGCCTATCTCTTGTGGACAAAATGAAGAAAGCCACCAGTTGATTCAATGCCTTGAAGCATTTGTTTAATTTGTTGAAGATCTAAGAAGTATTTGATTGTTTGTTGAAGACTTAAGCAATAATAAAGGACTTTGTTAAACCTTTCAAGCTTCTAAAGACTCTGTATAGGAAAATCCTTAGGGCCTCTCACTCGAGGCACCCCGGCTTCCCGCTGGCCACAAAGAGCACGTCCTGTTCAAAAGCCAACTGCTATAGGCCCAGCACATGACAACACAAGGGTGTTTGATCTGGGATTTGGCTTGGTCATATCTCATATCTCATTGCATCTCTGGGGATAGACCCAGAGATGCAATTTTGCCTACTATCTCTCTTTGCCAACTGGATTGAAAGTTATCCTTCATAATGAGATGTGCAAGGCCCAGAGGAGAGGGTGATAGTCTGAGCCAGTAATTCAACATTACCACGCAAACCCTGGCCTCGACTTGGTGGCATTGGAGACACACCTTGGTACCTGGACAGCTGATCTTAAGAATTTGGATTGAACAGTCTCCAGTGGGGTGAAGTCAGAAAAAGGATCAATCCGGGAACTGCAAAGAAGTTGGGCCATTGACCAATCCATAGACCACAACTGGAATATTTTGTCCAATTTTGGGCACCACAATTCAAGAGAGATATTGACAAGCTGGAATGTTTCCAGAGGAGGGCGACGAAAATGATCAAGGGTCTGGAGAACAAGCCCTATGAGGAGCAGCTTAAGGAGCTGGGCATGTTTGTTTTCTGCTTCCTTGGAGACTAGGATGCGGAACAATGGCTTCAAACTACAAGAGAGGAGATTCCATCTGAACATGAGGAAGAACTTCCTGACTGTGAGAGCTGTTCAGCAGTGGAACTCTCTGCCTCGGAGCGTGGTGGAGGCTCCTTCTTTGGAAGCTTTTAAACAGAGGCTGGATGCCCATCTGTCAGGGGTGATTTGAATGCAATATTCCTGCTTCTTGGCAGAATGGGGTTGGACTGGATGATGGCCCATGAGGTCTCTTCCAACTCTTTGATTCTATGACCTCCCAGAAATCCCAGCCTGTTTACGAGCTGTTAGGATTTCTGGGAGTTGAAGGCTAAAAACATCTGGGTACTCCAGGTTGAGAACCATTGATGTAGGAAAATTCAGTCAAATAGCACGGTAGCCAATGGCTATTTCAACTTGTTGCATTCCAGCTTTCTTGGGACACGTGCACACACAACACATCACTTTGAAAGGTGCAGCATAAACCTTCCACAAAAAGCTTTCCATTCTAACCAGTCAACCAACTTGGCTGTCCATGTGAATGACAGCCATCAATGGGTCATCCCATGTGACAGCCTCTCTCCTCCCCCCAGGGGAGGAACACACCCATTAATTAAAACCCAGTAGCTCGTTAATATTCAAGGCACACTCCAGACTAGCAACAAACCGCTTGTTCGTCACTGAAGGCTGCCCTAGAAACACCAGGGGCTCTGGGGCTGCAACTAATTGGCAAATTGTGCCTGCATCAGAATGAATTTTCTTGGTATTCAGGCTGGTTCTCTGATCTGGGAAAGGAAATTCAAAAGCAGAAGCAAAGCTCTGTGGAATGTCCTTCACATCTATAGACCGAGGTTTTGTAAAGTTCCTTTCTCTCTGTTTTGAACTACAACTCTCAGAAAGCCCTATATGACAATTCTGGAACTCTAGCCCAGAAAATAAGTTTAAAAGTGCTGTTGTGGATTGTATTATTTTTGTCACTTATTCTTGCAGGCAGAAACCGATCGTTTCCAGCCAGCAGAACAGGACAATGCTTAAAATCTATATAAATAAAAATTTAGTGTTTGTTTGTGGGGTTAACATAACTCAAAAACCACTGGATGAATTGACACCAAATTTGGACACAAGACACCTAACAACCCAATGTATGTCCTTCACTCAAAGAAATTGATTTTGTCATTTGGGAGTTGTAGTTGCTGGGATTTATAGTTCACCTACAATCAAAGAGCATTCTGAACCCCACCAATGATGGAATTCAAGCAAACTTGGCACACAGTTCTCCCATGACCAACAGAAAATACTGGAAGGGTTTGGTGGGCAGTGTCCTTTGGTTTTGGAGTTGTAGTTCACCTACATCCAGAGATCACTGTGGACTCAAACAATGATGGCTCTGGACCAAACTCTACACGAATACTCAATATGCTCAAACGTGAACACTGGTGGAGTTTGGGGAAAACAGAATCTTGACATTTGGGAGTTGTAGCTGCTGGGATTTATAGTTCACCTACAATCACAGAGCATTCTGAACCCCACCAATGATAGAATTGGGCCAAACCTCCCACACAGAACCCCCATGTGGGTCACAGCAATGCGTGGCAGGGGACAGCTAGTCTATATAAATAAAAATGTATTGTTTGTTTGTGGGATTAACATAACTCAAAAACCACTGGACGAATTGACACCAAATTAGGACACAAGATACCTATCAGGCTAACAAGTGACCGTTGCTCATAAAAACATTGGAAAACACAGCAGAAGAGACATAGAATCATAGAATCAAAGAGTTGGAAGAGACCTCATGGGCCATCCAGTCCAACCCCATTCTGCCAAGAAGCAGGAATATTGCATTCAAATCACCCCTGACAGATGGCCATCCAGCCTCTGTTTAAAAGCTTCCAAAGAAGGAGCCTCCACCACACTCTGGGGCAGAGAGTTCCACTGCTGAACGGCTCTCACAGTCAGGAAGTTCTTCCTCATGTTCAGGTGGAATCTCCTCTCTTGTAGTTTGAAAGCGAAAAAGCGAAAAATAAAAATACATTACAACACATGTGCATAACCACATATATACACAAATACACAAATACACAGACTGGACCACAGCAACACGTGGCAGGGGATGGCTAGTCTATATAAATGTAATGTTTGTTTGTGGGATTAACATAACTCAAAAACCACTGGACGAATTGACACCAAATTTGGACACAATACACCTATCAGGCCAATGAGTGACCATCACTCATAAAAACACTGAAGAACACAGCAGAAGAGACTTAAAAAACCAAAACATAAAAATACATTACAACACATGCACAAAACCACATATATATTACACAAATACACATATACACAAATATATACACACACAAAACACATATACACAGACTGGGCCACAACAACACGTGGCAGGGGACGGCTAGTTTGGTAATAAGACAAAAATGTGCACCAAGCTGGGACAGTCCTGGACAGTCCTCGTCCCTCTGCATGGCAGCTTGCCACCAGGGAAGGGAACCTGCGAGGTTTTAAAACTAACAGGGAAGGGAAATTGTGAGATTTCAAAACTGTTTGCTTAGGCTGACTTTTTTCAAAGTTACTTTATGGTTCTGGAGGGAGGGGCACCTTCCATTAATGAAGCAAACGAAGCGATTCAGATTTCCCGCTATTTCCAATCTTTTTCTCAAGAAAATTTCAGAAATCATTTTAAAATCGAATCGCCAGCACCCCCTATATACGAAACGAGTTTAGAACCATTTTTTTTCTTGATTGCCCAAGCCTACTATCTATCTATCTATCTATCTATCTATCTATCTATCTATCTATCTATCTATCTATCTCAGGCATGAGTAAACTTGGACCCTCCAGGACTGCAACTCCCACAATTCCTAACAGCCGGTAGAAATTTATGAACTGCTGGACTGCTGACATGACCAGAGACAATGAGTAACATTTGTGTTGAAAACAACATGTTTACATAGTCATAGAATCATAGAATCAAAGAGTTGGAAGAGACCTCATGGGCCATCCAGTTCAACCCCCTGCCAAGAAGCAGGAATATTGCATTCAAATCACCCCTGACAGATGGCCATCCAGCCTCTGTTTAAAAGCTTCCAAAGAAGGAGCCTCCACCACACTCCTAGGCAGAGAGTTCCACTGCTGAATGGCTCTCACAGTCAGGAAGTTCTTCCTCATGTTCAGATGGAATCTCCTCTCTTGTAGTTTGAAGCCATTGTTCGCGTCCTAGTCTCCAGGGAAGCAGAAAACAAGCTTGCTCCCTCCTCCCTGTGGCTTCCTCTCACATATTTATACATGGCTATCATATCCCCTCTCAGCCTTCTCTTCTTCAGGCTAAACATGCCCAGCTCCTTAAGCCGCTCCTCATAGGGCTTGTTCTCCAGACCTTTTATCATTTTAGTCACTCTCCTCTGGACACATTCCAGCTTGTCAATATCTCTCTTGAATTGTGGTGCCCAGAATTGGACACAATATTCCAGGTGTGGTCTAACCAAAGCAGAATAGAGGGGGAGCATGACTTCCTTAGATCTAGACACTATGCTCCTATTGATGCAGGCCAAAATCCCATTGGCTTTTTTTGCCGCCACATCACATTGTTGGCTCATGTTTAACTTGTTGTCCACGAGGACTCCAAAATCTTTTTCACACGTACTGCTCTCGAGCCAGGCGTCACCCATTCTATATCTTTGCATTTCGTTTTTCCTGCCAAAGTGGAGTATCTTGCATTTGTCACTGTTGAACTTTGTTTTGTCAATTTTGGCCCATCTCTCTAATCTGTCAAGATCATTTTGCATCCTGCTCCTGTCCTCTGGAGCAGACAATGATTCTTTAAGTTAAGGAAGTCAAACAATGTTCCTTACTTAAACCAATATCAGTGAAAAAAGAAAACCCAACATCTGTCCAGAACTGATAGAATCAGAAGTTGTAGCTGTGACGTTTTGGAACAACTACAGCAAGAAATATGCAATTTATGAGACCTTTTTACTATCCAAAAGTGTGGCAGACAGCAGAGTCTGGATACCCGCCTCTTTCTCCAAGGGGGAATGGTGGTGTATTCAGCAAAATGGTAGGCCGTGGAATTGTAGGAGTTGCGGTCCAAAACATTTGGAGGGCCAAAGTATGCCCATGCCTGGTCTACACTGACCATATAATGCCATTTCAAACTGAATTATATGGCAGTGTAGATGTGGACTAAGTCTTTCTTGTGTTGCCAAGAAGGATAAACCACAAGAGACGTCACAGCCCCTAAAACTCGTGGCTAAAATGAATTTCGCATACCATATTGTAAAATCCACTTTCTAAAGCTCTTTGAAAGTACTTTCAGAAGACAAAAGATGGGGGGAAACTGTTTTCATTAAATACTAGTTTTAAACAACATGAAAATTGGTTTGGGACAAGTTTACTAAGTGCAGTACTAAAGGGGTTTTTTTTTGTCTTGGGAGCCTCCAATGTGGCATACAGATTTGTGTGATAATCACCAATGGAACAGAATGAATAGTGAATCAGAAAATAAAGATCCAACTGTTATTTACAGAGGATAATATATATGGTACATGCACAAGGCACCATTAGAAATCCCAGCCATTATTCTCATGTGTTTTTCTGAACATCCAGTAATGTCTGGTTGGACACAGGATTTTCTGGACCTTTGCTCTGAAGGAGGAAGGCTATTCTCAATGGTTTTAACCCTGAGCTTGCAGTAGTTCAGTAGGCTGCAATAGAGATTGCAACCTACTTTTCCAATTGGGAACTCCTAGCTATGTCTGGGTCAAATGCAAAAACAAAAAAAAAATACATGAGAGGAGGGGTGCCAGCTGAGATGTGCCGTTTAGTGCGCCTTCATTAAAAGCTTCATCTCGTGAGCCTCGTAAAAAGATAAAAGGCGTATGAATAATGCAACGGGAAGCGTGAAGAGCTCAGAATAAATGCAACCCACGCAGAGCTTCCACAGCCGAGGCAAGAACAAGCATCTCTGTGGTTCAAGTCCCAGAAAAAGCAAGCAGCGTTGCCATCTTTAAAAAAAACCCAAAACCTACATTTATGTTGAACTTTGACTGAGACACCTCTGTGGCAAACCTGGATTGAGACAGGCTTGGTCACGCTTAAAAACAATTCCCAAAACATAGGCCCCTTCCACACAGCTATATGAAATCCACATTGACCTGGATTATATGGCAGTGTGGACTCAGTTCAAAGCAGATATTGTGGATTATCTGTGTTGATATTCTGGGTTATATGGCTGTGTGGAAGGGCCCTTAGATGTCACAATCATAGAGTAAATAAATTAATCTCAAATTGAATATACTCTAGAATAGAATCTAAGGAACTGCTTTAGTTGGAATTGAGAATAGGGGTGTATTGATACTGTTGCACTCCAGAACAGGAATAACCACATGTTGAGTAGGAAAACAATCCTTTTTTATCGAAGATAAGTAAAAGCAGCAAAATTGAAAAACTGTGCTGGTACGGCTGTACCAGGAGCTCCAAATTTATTTGCTTTGTATTAAATGTTTGCTTTCAATCCAAGGTTCCAGGAATTCTGCAGATAGGTGGCTTCCTTTGGTTGCAGTCATAGGGCAAGTCACCTGTCCATCATCGTTAAGTTTTGGTTCCACCCCTTGCTCAGGGCAATTGGGAAGGGAAGGGAGCCATTTTTAGTCAGTCTCAGCAAGGAAAGCTAATATACAGGACGTGTGCAAGCTTCCCCTGTACAAAAGCTTCAACCCTTAAGACTTTCTGGGGGAAAACAGTCTTAAGAGTCTCCAGAGATTTCCAGGAAAACAGCCCTAAAGACTAAAGAACTCCAGCTGGAGAATATCTAAACTTTTACTGGTAGGTCCACTCGGTGCTTCGAGATGCAGTTCGACCCGATAGCGGAGCCCACATCAGTAAGGGTTAGATTACAGTAAGCCTGGGAGAAGTTAAAAAGGGGACTTTCCTTTAAAGTAAAGAAGAAGTTATTGAAGACAGTTGCCTGTCCTTCGTGGGCAAGATTAGGAAGCTACCAGTTGCATAAAGCCTGGAAGCATTTGTTTAGCTTTAATGAAGACAAGAGAAGTTTCTGTTTGATTGTTCATTAATAAAAGACTTTGTTATACTTCACAAGCCATCTAAAGATCATTTGTGGTGGAAAACCTCTGAGAACTTCTCCTTGGGCCCCCTGGCTTCCCGCTGGGCAAAGGTTGCACGTCCTGTTCTAAAGGAAATTCTTTACAGGCCCAGCACACAACAGAACAAAAACACTTTAAGGGAATAGATGAATTCTATTACGTAAGAAGATAAGCAGGAACAAATTAGTCCAAGGTATGGTTCAGCAAAGTACAAAAACAAAGTCTAGACTTCTCTAATAAAATCCAAAGAAACAGGGAAACGTTGATTCAAGGCATGAATCACATGAGACAAAGAGTCAAACCATACAGCAAGAAATCCTTAAACATGAATCTTCCTAGCAAGGTTTCCATGAGACAAGAGCAAGAACTTGACAGGAATCTGAAACGATGCTTCATCTGACTATATTTCCTATGTGTGGAACTTTATATCCTCACATTAAGCCCTTCCAAGCCCTCAGAAATTGGTTTCATTTTCCCTGAATGTCTCTCATCCTTATCTGTCGAAGCAATTCAGGGAGTAAACTCTCATCCCTTTACCTGTAGGAACATTCTCAAGGGAAACTACACTTTAAACCAGCGTCTCTATGTCATTCTTTGCATTAATATCATTGACCAAACCATTGCCATCTTGACCCTCATTGACATCATTCCCCACATCCAAAGCAACTTGATCTTGAAACACAATCACAGGCTGAATTTCAACAGACACCATATGTGCCATACCCAAGGCCCATGGGCCAAATCCAGACCTACGTGTCATTCTGTGCAATCCTCCTCCAGATGCTGGACTACAACTCCTGTATTCCTCTTCGTTAGACATCATGACTAGAGCTGATGTACTGTTCTTAAATAATTTGATATTATTTTTGATTGCATTTTTAAATACTTCTAATAATTTGACTGTTTAATTGCATTTTAACATTGAACTTCATTGAACTGTAAGTTGCCTCGAGTGCCAAAAGGTGGGATGTGCCATTGACTTACCACCAACAACAACAACAAAAACCAAGTATTTTGGAGCTAATAAAGGGTCATCAATGATCAGTAGCCATCACTAGCCTTAATAAATGCTAACTTCCATAAAACAATTGCACAAAGATCAATGTTTTGCTTTTGCTGTTTGCAGAATGTTTGGCACAGTCGAAGTTTATTTAGGAATTTTCAATTGTTGTTTACAAGACACTGGCAACATTAGGATCGGAAAAGATAGCAAACAACCAAGGAAACCTTTGGATCTTGGATTTTGGCGATAAAAGTTAGGTATAAATAAATATAGTACACTTTCCATTACCCGGAGCTCCAGCAACCAGCACTCTCAAGCAACTGGCAAAAACCCTGAAGACATAACAAATAAAATCAATTTTAACTGAAATGTAAAATGCAGACAATGATTATTATTATTGGATTGCTGTGAGTTTTCTGGGCTGTATGGCAATGTTCCAGAAGCATTATCTCCTGACGTTTCGAGGGATGTTTGCTTCTGGAATGAATGTTTCTAATTTGCTTTTATTGATTGTATTTCAGTATTAATACCGAGTAAATCAAAAGTTTATGGTATGGTATATGTTCTGGTACGGCTGCACCAGGAGCTCCAACTTTATTTGCTTTGTATTGAGTGTTTCCTTGCAGTCCTGGGTTTCAGAGACTCTGCAGAAAGGTGGCTTCCTTTGATTGCAGTCATAGGGCAAGTCACCTGTCCATCATTGTTAAGTTTTGGTTCCGCCCCTTGCTCAGGGCAATTGGGGAGGGCAGGGAGCCATTTTTTAGTTAGTCTCAGCAAGGAAAACTAATGTACAGGACGTGTGCAAGCTTCCCCTGTACAAAAGCTTCAACCCTTAAGACTTTCCAGGGGAGAACAGTCTTAAGAGCCTCCAAAGATTCTAAAGATTTCCAAGGAAACAGCCCTAAAGCCTTGAAGAATTTCAGAGGGTAACAGTTTGGAAGACCAAGGAACTCCAGCTGGAGAATATCTAAGCCTTTACTGGTAGGTCCATTCGCTGCTCGAGACGCAGTTCGACCCGGTAGTGTAGCCCACATCAGTAAGGGTTAGATTACAGTCAGCCTGGGAGGTTAAAAAGGGGATTTTCCTTTAAAGTAAAGAAGAAGTTATTGAAGACAGTTGCCTGTCCTTCGTGGGCAAGTTTAGGAAGCCACCGGTTGCTTAAAAGCCTGGAAGCATTTGTTTAACTTTAATGAAGACAAGAAAAATTTCTGTTTGATTGTTCACTAATAAAGGACTTGGTTATACTTCACAAGCCATCTAAAGATCATTTGTGGTGTAAATCCTCTGAGAACTTCTCTTTGGGCCCTCTGGCTTCCTGCTGGGCAAAGGTTGCACGTCCTGTTATAAAAGAAATTCTTTACAGGCCCAGTGCGTGACAGAACAGTATAGTATCGTATAGTATTAGTTAGCCATATTTTTAATAGTAACGGCAAAACAACCAGAAACTATATTTTTGCTGCATATACTGATCCCTCACCCATAGGTTTGGGGACTGGTAGATGCCAGTTAAGTGTAGTTTCCTGATGCTGTTGATGTTGTTGTGGTTGTTGTTGTTGTAGTTATAATTATTATACAATAGACTAAGATTCAACTGAGATTCCTTCCAGACAGGCCCTATATCCTAGGATCTGATCCCAGGTTTTCTGTTTATCCCGGATTATGTGGCAGTGCGGACTCATATAATCCAGTTTAAAGCAGAAAACCTGGGATCACATCCTGGGATATAGGATCTGTCTGGAAACACCCTGAATAATAATAATAATAATAATAATAACAACAACAACAACAACAACAACAACAACAACAACAACAACAACAATAACAATAATAATACCAAGTATGGATTGCCAATGTTGCAATCCCAGGCAACAGCAGGATTGAAGAGACACAACATGAAAAGCTGACACAATACAAGGATTTGAAGATTGAACTGCAAAGACTCTGGCACAAGCCAGTCAAGGGGGTCCCAGTGGTGATCGGCACACTGGGTGCAGTGCCTAAAGACCTTGGCCTGCACTTAAACACAATTGGCACTGACAAAATTACCATCTGCCAACTGCAAAAGGGATCTGCACACATTATTCGCCGATACATCACACAGTCCTAGACACGTGGGAACTGTCCGACGTGTGATCCAATACAACAGCCAGCAGAGTTATCTTGTTTGCTGTGTACTAATCTTGTTGTGTTTCAAATAATAATAATAATAATAATAATAATAATAATAATAATAATACTCTTTAAGTGGGCTTCCTTCTCATTTAACCCCACTCTTCCCCTTGCACATTACTGATTATTTTATACCAAAGGATTCCTATAAACCACAAATTCAGTGCTGTCCCGAGCCACTCTAAAAACATCAAGGCCAACCTTTTGGGTCTCAAGGGAGTCTGAAGGGCAGGACTGACACATGATGAACAGATGGAAAGCTTGGGAAGCTTCCTTTAATTGCTGTCCTCTGATGAAAACATCGGGGAGCCAAGCTGGATGCAGAAAGCCAGTCTGGAGCATCCCAGGTGGTGCCAAAAGGAAAGCATTAAAAACCTTACAATAAACCAAGCAGCCAGAAGCTACTCAAAAGTTCTCCAGTCCAAAATGAAGCTTCTAATAATATTCTTGTTCACAATTATTGCTTTTGAGGGATAATTCCTGGTTTTAGGATTTCAATCATTCTGGACCATAACACCCAGAATCTCTCGCCCAGGAGACACATACTACTGAAGGGATATTGGGAGCCATGTTCCAAAAAGGTGATGCTTCTGAAAATTAGGATGTTGGGACTCATGCTTTGGTTGGTTTGTTCAGTCCAATTTTTGGAGAAAAAGAGTATATATGTGTTATCGAAGGCTTCATGATCGGAATCACTGGGTTGTTGTGAATTTTCTGGGCTGTATGGCCATGTTCTAGAAGCATTCTCTCCTGACGTTTCACCCGCATCTATGGCACATCCTCAGAGGTTGAGAAGTCTGCTGGAAACTAGGCAAGTGGGGTTTATATATCTGTGGGATATCCAGGGTGGGAGAAAGAACTCTTGTCTGTTTGAGGTCTAACAAACCTCACAACCTCTGAGGATGCCTACCATAGATGCAGGTGAAACGTCAGGAACGTGGCCATAAAGCCCCAAAACCTCACAACAACCCAAGAATACATATAACAGAATATTCACATATATTTTTATTCTCGTATTCTGAGTGCCTTTCCATACAGCAGTATAACCAGGGGCGGCTCGTCCATTATGCGAAGTAAGTGGTCGCAGAACACTTTTTTTTTGCCAGGGGCTCAGAGGCGCCTCTGTAAATGCCCCTCGACTGCCACCCTCAGCTCACAACAGCCCTAGCAGTCCGGGGGGAAGCTTGGCTTTCTTGCCTCGCTGCCGGGCGATCCTCTTCCCCAAAGGGGCCGGGCTCTTGAGCCTCACCTAGCCCCTATTGTTCCTGCTCCACCCAGCCACCGGGAGCGTGCGCAGAGCCGGCGCTCAATCATTCTCCGCATTCAATCCCTTCCCCATGACCGGCTCCTTTTCCCGAGTCCCCCGGCGCTCCACCCGCCTCCTCTCCTCTCCCCAATCCGCAGGTGGGCCAAGGGGCTGAGCCAGTGGAGCTGTTTCAATAGGGGCGTTGTATCCTCCCTATAGCTAGCTCCAGTTAGGAGTCTGGCTGCCGCCCGTTGCACTAGTTGGAATTTCTGGGCCATCTTCAAGGGCAGCCCCATGTAGTCCAAAAACTTACAACAGTGGTTCTCAACCTGTGGGTCCCCAGATGTTTTGGCCTTCAACTCCCAGAAATCCTAACAGCTGGTAAACTGGCTGAGATTTCTGGGAGTTGTAGGACAAAACACCTGGGGACCCACAGGTTGAGAACCACTGATTTACAATATAAAACGTGAAGATGTGTAGTTTATTTGTTTATTTATTTATTTACCATATTTATATACCACCCCTCTCACCACAGAGGCAATTTAAAGCAGTTCCGAGTTTCACAAGGTCTTTCACTTTCTCTGCCCAAGAGTGTCTTCCAATGAGAGCGGAAATATTTGTTTTAGTGTCACAAAAAGCGAGCTCCTTATTTCGTGCCAAGACCTGATTTAAAACATGGGGACTGTGTGAAAGTAAAGAAACGGAAGATTTATGTCTCTGCTATTGCGTGCGCACACATTCTTCTCCATTTATAGAGGCAGATGCTCAAAGCAGACTTGCTAAATTTAGACTAGTTATAAACCCATTATCTCTAATGCTATTCAGAGGTGACGCCAAACTATTCTTGCAGATCGAGTCCAAATTGGTATTTGAGATCGGAAATCTAATGCCAAACTATGGGTGCACTTGAATTTGGGACTCATTCAAAGACATGTGTTACAAATGGGCTGGGACAATGATTGAATTCAGGCATAACTGTAGAGACTCATTGGAGAAAAATCCTAGGTCATTCAATGCAACCTCCTGGTAACTTAAAGGGGAAGTAAACTGTGCTATTACGGCTGCACCAAAAGCTCCAACTTCCTTTTCTTTCTTTGTTGCATCCCAGACCAAGGAACGAGACCATAAGATTAAATCCACCACACTGGACTGCAGGAAAAACAATCCTTTTTTATTGATGAAAAATTGGTTACAAAAGAAAGTTAAATGCAAAGTCAAAAAGCCACCATAGAAACACAGCATTCAGGAAAATCTCTGAACTTGAGCAAAATTCCAAAAAACACAAGACAAGAACCAGGAACCTGTTAGCCTCTCGCTAACCATGTACTTGAAAAACTAGAAGCCTCTGGGATTACCGGCCATGGAACACAGGAAGTCTGCCAAGGCACAGCCACAGTCCCAAACGTTGCTTGATCTAAGGAGGCGCCTGGCAGGCGGCCCTTATACCAAAGAAGCTATTCCTTGAAACGCCCCTTGACTTTGAAGCCTGAGCCTGTCTCTCCTGTAATCTATTTGACCTTCGTAGGAACTGTGAATCACTCTCTTGTTATCTGTTCCCTTCGGTCCTCATTAAAAAAACCCAGGTGGAGAGCTATCACGACTAAATTCCAAAACATTTTCATCCAGCTGTTCAGTTTCGTTTTCCCCGCCGCTGAACTCAGCATCAACACCAGTTTCCACATTGTCAGGGAAAACTACATGTTCAGTGGCTTCCTCAGTTGGAAATACTATCAGAGAATCAGGTTCACACAGATCAGTTCACACAGGTCAGGCTGAACCCCAACATTCTTTGAGTGTTTGCATGCATTCCAAAGTTCCATGCATTTTGCAATAAGGTGGCTTCCCTTGGTTTGCAATTATAGGGCCTATGGCCCATCAATCATTGTTAAGTTTCGGTTCCACCCCTTTCCCCAGGGTTCAGGAAGGAAAGGGAGCCATTTTAGCTCAGTCTTGCATTGGAAAGCTTAGCTACAGGACGTGGATTAGCTCCACCTGTAGAGAAGCTTCGTTTCTCTCAGCATCCGGGGGAAATTCCGGGGGGAAACAGTTCCAAAGGACTCCAGCTGGAGAATCTACAAAGCCTTGACTGGTAGGTCTACTCGGGACCCAAGAAGCAGTTTGGACCCAGGAGTAGAGCCCACACCAGCAAACTTTAGAAAGCAGATTGCCCAAGGAGAGGTTAAAGGGGGTTTTCCTCTTAAAGAAAAGAAACAGTTCACGAAGCCAGTTGCCTGTCCCTTGTGGACAAGATTAAGAAAGCCACCAGTTGATTCAAAGCCTTGAAGCATTTGTTTCATTTGTTGAAGATCTAAGAAGTATTTGATTGTTTGTTGAAGACTTAAGCAATAATAAAGGCCTTTTAAACCTTTCAAGCTTCTAAAGACTCTATAAGAAAATCCTTAGGGCCTCTCAGTCGAGGCACCCCGGCTTCCCGCTGGGCACAAAGAGCACGTCCTGTTCAAAAGCCAACTGCTATAGGCCCAGCGTGTGACAGCACAGTAAACCATAGATGTACCTGAATGATATAGCACATTTTCTCCCTGATATTGGATAAGTGACATCATGTATGCATATTCTGTGATTACAGAGGTCTCAGTGCAGTGTTTCTCAACCTTCCTAACGTCGCAACCCCATAATACAGTTCCTCATGTTATGGTGACCCCAAACATAAAATTATTTTCGTAGCTACTTCATAAATGCAATTTTGCTACTGTTATGAATTGTAATGTAAATATCTGATATGCAGAATGTATTTTCATTCACTGGACCAAATTTGGCACAAATACCTGATACGCCCAAATTTAAATACTAGTGGGGTTAAAGGGGAAAATTGAATTTGTCATTTAGGAGTTGTAGTTGCTGGGATGTATAGTTCACATACAATCAAAGAGCATTCTGAACTTCATCAACTATGGAATTGAACCAAAATTGTCACACAGAACTCCTATGACCAACAGGAAATACTGGAAAGGTTTGGTGGCCATTGACCTTGAGTTTGGGAGTTGTAGTTCACCTATATCCAGAGAGCACTGTGGACTTAAACAATGATGGATTTGGATCAAATTTGGCATGAATAATCAATATGTCCAAATGTGAACACTGGTGACGTTTGGGGGAAAAATAGACCTTGACATTTGGGAGTTGTGTTCGCTGGGATCTATAGTTTACCTACAATCAAAGAGCATTCTGAACCCCAACAATGATAGAATTGGGCCAAACTTCCCACAGAGAGCCCCCATGACCAGCCTGGACACAGCATATTATTTGAGAATACAGAAATGCTGGACCACTCTAACAACCACCATGTCAGACTACACAGAGAAGCAATTGAAATCCACAAGCATGTGGACAATTTCAACAGAAAGGAAGAGACCATGAAAATGAACAAAATCTGGCTACCAGTATTAAAAAACTCTAAAATTACAACAGCAAAACAGCAGAGAGGAAACAATCAGGCACATCTTAACACCTCTCAACAAAAGATTTTCCCAGGCTCAGCCAGGCCTTCAAATGCTAATGAAGGTGGTCAGTTGAAACATTCACACCTAGCTCCAGCAGAGAAGAGCTCTTTGCCCACCCCAGTCATTCCACAGATATATAAACCCCTTTTTCCTAGTTCCAACAGACCTCATTACCTCTGAGGATGCTTGCCATAGATGCAGGCGAAACGTCAGGAGAGAATGCCTCTAGAACATGGCCATATAGCCTGAAAAAACTCACAAGAACCTAGTGATTCCAGCCATGAAAGCCTTCGACAATACACCTTTATAAACTTTTTCAAACTTGGCATGCATCCACTTATCTTTGCTATGATCACTAAAGTCTACCTGAGTTTGGAAAACATGGCAAACTAAATACATATAAAAAAGAAGCAAAAACTTACAAACATCTCATTGTGTTCACAACACATGAAAGTTGGAAAAGAAACTCAAAAGGGAAAGATGGAGAAGCACAATGCTTAACTACCACCTCTTTGCAGCATTCACTCAGATCCCTTCTCTCCCTATGAACCTTCAAGGAAGTTAAGATCGTCTGAGGAGATCCTGCTCTCAATCCCGCCTGCTTCACAGGGACAAGAGACAGGGCCTTCTCTGTGGTGGCCCCTCGGCTGTGGAACTCCCTGCCTAGGGATATTAGATCAGTCCCCTCCCCCTTGACCTTTTGAAAAAGAGTGAAAGCCTGGCACTTTGAGCAAGCGTTTGGAATTTCAGCATGACCAGATAAACTCAAATTGGAATATGAACGAGGAACGGCTAAGACAGTGGAACGGTTGAGGAATTGAGCAAGAAGACATAGTTTTTATAATTTTTATTGTTTATTGCTTTTATGGTTTTTAAATGTATTGTGATATGATTTTTCGCTTTTAACCGATGCACCAGGATTGTGGCGCAGCTGGCTGAGTGTCAGCTGCATTAAGATCACTCTGACCGTAAGGTCATGAGTTCGAAGCCAGCCTGGGTCGGAGTGAGTGTCCGGCCAATTGTGTAGCTTGTTGTCGACCTTTGCAACCCGAAAGACAGTTGCATCTGTCAAGTAGGAAAATTAGGTACCACCTATGTGTGGGGAGGCCAATTAACTAATTTATGAGGCCATAAAAAGACTCCAGCAAAAAGCACTCCAGCAAAGCATGCGGGGAATGCGGAAGTACTTCATCAGTGTCGCAGATGGACAATGAAAGCGACAGCTCCCCTGGCAGCCTGAAAAAGTTAAATAGCCTCTGTGTATGTAGTTAACGGCGCTCCATGCAGTCATGCCAGCCACATGACCTTGGAGGTGTCTATGGACAACGCTGGCTCTTCGGCTTAGAAATGGAGATGAGCACCACACCCCAGAGTCAGACATGACTGGACTTAATGTCAGGGGACTACCTTTACCTTTATGTAGTTATACATTGTATGCCTAATTGGCATTGAATGTTTGCCATATATGTGTACATTGTAATCCGCCCTGAGTCCCCTGCGGGGTGAGAAGGGTGGAAGATAAATGCTGTAAATAATAATAATAAATAATTGTTGACGATTTGTATGCCGCCCTGAGTCGCCTTCGGGCTGATATGGGTCAGATAGAAGTGACGTAAATAAAATAATAAATAATAAATAAAATCCACATTGAACTGGATTATATGGTAGTATGGACTCAGATAGCCCAGCTCAAAGCAGATATTGTGGATTACTGTGTCTGCCTTGACATTCTGGGTCATATGGCTGTGTGGAAGGGTCCGCACTGACACAGATCCCATCCACTTTGCTCAGTTCAGATTCATATAATGCAGCTTAACTACACAGGGTCACACATTTGGGGACAACATTCCTCTACACATTTTAAAATAGCCATTGATTCTTGAAGGACAGTAGTCTCCCCCAAGAACATGGAACATAGTCCCAAACCTTTCTCAGATGGAAACCAGGACAGGTACAGTCAATGGCATCAAGTTTGGTCAAGTTCGCAAAATCTCTCTCTCTCTCTCTCTCTAATATGCTATTTTTCTCCCTGCAAGCTTGTTTTCTGTTCCTATAGAGACCAGGCTACAATGGAGTAATGGATTCCAACTGCAGAAGAAATGATTCCACCTGAATATTAGGGAATAATTTTTTTTTTCCATGTCAGGAGCGACTTGAGAAACTGCAAGTCTCTTCTGGTGTGAGAGAACTGCCTGTCTGCAAGGACGTTGCCCAAGGGACGCTCAGATGTTTCAAAATCCTGTGGGAGGCTGCTCTCATGTAACCCACATGGGAAGCCCATACCTTGGGAAGTCTGATCTGGCCACAGTGGTCCACGCTCTTGTTACATCCCGAATAGACTACTGCAACGCACTCTACGTGGGGTTGCCCTTGAAGACTGTTCAGAAACTTCAACTGGTCCAGCGAATGGCAGCCAGATTGCTCACCGGAGCGACATACAGGGAGCACACCACCCCTCTGCTGTGTCAGCTCCACTGGCTGCTGGTTCAGTTCTGAGCACAATTCAAGGTGCTGGTTTTCACCTACAAAACCCTTTACAGTTCTGGTCCAGTGTATCTGTCCGAATGTATCTCCCTCTACGTCCCACCCCGGAATTTGAGATCATCTGGGGAGGCCCTGCTCTCGACCCCACCGCTATCACAAGTGAGGTTGGTGGGGACGAGGAGCAGGGCCTTCTCAGTGGTGGCCCCTCACCTGTGGAACTCACTCCCGGGGGAAATTAGGGCATCAACATCCCTCCTCTCCTTCAGGAGGAAGGTAAAGACATGGTTGTGGGACCAGGCCTTCGGGCAATCTGACAACTAGATATGGACAACCAGATAGATAGGACTGACAGGACTGACAATTGTGGAATTGGAATTTGAACTATGAGATTGCGAAACGCTGACCGTCAATGAGGAGAAATGGTTTGTATTGGTTTTATTGCTTTTACTGGTTTTATGGTTGCAAGCATTGTTGTTTCTGTTAATTGATGTTATTGCTAGAATTGCTGTTTTCTGTTAATTGATGTTATTTTGTCTTATTGTTGTTATGTGATGCGGGCATCAAATTGTGCCTTGCTTTTGTAAGCCGCCCTGAGTCCCCTCCGGGGTGAGAAGGGCAGGGTAGAAGCAACCGAAATAAATAAATAAATAAATAAATAAATAATAAAGCTGGAGCTGACAGATAGGAGCTCACCCCACTCCCTGGATTCAAACTGATGACTTTGGGTCAGCAGTCCTGCTGCCACAAGGGTTTAACCCATTGCTCCCAGGGAAGAACTTTCTGATGGTAAGAATCATTTGGCAATGGAATATGCTGCCTGGAAATCCTTCTCTGGAGACTCCTTACAGATGGCCATACAGCCTCTGTTTAAAATCCTCTCAACAAGGAGACTCCACTGGACTCTGAGGCAGCAGTGGTTTCTGCTGTTGCCACTCGTTGGACCAGTTGGAATTTCCGGGCCGTCTTCAAGGGCAGCCCCATGTAGAACATATTGCAGTAGTCCAATCTAGAGGTAATTAGATTGGCTAGGTCCCTATCACATGGTCTGTTTTCAAGCCAAATGCCACTTATCCTATATTGGTGCATTATAATCAGATATCTCTGCATTATAATGCTGCGGTGCATCAATAAAGACGTGCTCCAAACATGATGCCCCTCATTACCATCTACGGCATTGCAGGGCAAACCTCTCAGTCGGTCCCTCTGGGAGGGCAAAGATGTTTCTGTCTGCAGCAGCTACTTGGAAGGAAGGCAGTTGGTCCAGAGCTGCTTATAGATCTTTCGGGAAGATGCTGATATCAACAGAAACCCTGCTGAGTGGCTCCTGCAATATTTATCGACATTTGGAGAGGTGGGGCAGGGCGAATGGCAAAAGGGAGAAAGACCATAATAATTACGGAGCAGGAAAAGCCATCAGGATAATTTGAATCAGGGCAGCTCTCACATCCATCCATCACTGGGCACTTTCTATTAAAATTATAATTGCTTGATGCCCCTGGAGAGAATGGGGAGGAAGAAGGAAGGACTGTCAAGGTCACCACAAGCACGAAATCGATAAGGGAGGCTGGTAAATTAGGCTCATCATGATGTTGCGTTTGACCAAGGGTTACTTCTGAAAGTGCCATCCAGCGAAATGCACTGGGAATATGACTGATTGGATATGAAGAAACCATCTTCAGGTGAAAGTGAAGATCGATGCAGGGATGGTCCAGATTCTTGGTGCATGTCAAGGTTTTATGGGGTCTTTCATTGTGCCAGGTACTTAAGGATGTGCCTATACTCAATGCAGTTTGACATTTTAAGTGCCGTGATGCAATAAGTTTGATGAGGCACCCACACTCTTTGGAAGAGAAGGCCAAACAATCTAAAACTACATCTCCCATGACTCACTGTCAGCCATCACAATTTAGCAAAGAGTGACAATATCTATTACCTTTTGAAAGTCTCAAGAATCATAGAATCCAAGAGTTGGAAGAGACCTCCTGGGCCATCCAGTCCAACCCCATTCTGCCAAGAAGCAGGAATATTGCATTCAAATCACCCCTGACAGATGGCCATCCAGCCTCTGTTTAAAAGCTTCCAAAGAAGGAGCCTCCGTCACACTCCGGGGCAGAGAGCTCCACTGCTGAATGGCTCTCACAGTCAGGAAGTTCTTCCTCATGTTCAGATGGAATCTCCTCTCTTGTAGTTTGAAGCCATTGTTCCGCGTCCTAGTCTCCAAGGAAGCAGAAAACAAGCTTGCTCCCTCCTCCCTGTGGCTTCCTCTCACATACTTATACATGGCTATCATATCTCCTCTCAGCCTTCTCTTCTTCAGGCTAAACATGCCCAGCTCCTTAAGCCGCTCCTCATAGGGCTTGTTCTCCAGACCCTTGATCATTGTAGTCGCCCTCCTCTGGACACATTCCAGCTTGTCAATATCTCTCTTGAATTGTGGTGCCCAGAATTAGACACAATATTCCAGGTGTGGTCTAACCAAGGCAGAATAGAGGGGTAGCATGACTTCCCTAGATCTAGACACTATGCTCCTATTGATGCAGGCCAAAATCCCATTGGCTTTTTTTGCGCCACATCACATTGTTGGCTCATGTTTAACTTGTTGTCCATGAGGACTCCAAGATCTTTTTCACACGTACTGCTCTCGAGCCAGGCGTCCCCCATTCTGTATCTTTGCATTTCGTTTTTTCCTGCCAAAGTGGAGTATCTTGCATTTGTCACTGTTAAACTTCATTTTGTTAGTTTTGGCCCATCTCTCTAATCTGTCAAGATTGTTTTGAATCCTGCTCCACAATACAGTCTTGTGGCAGAGAGTTCCAAGGTTAACCAGGTGTTTCTCAAAAGAAAGATGCCACTGGCCTTCATTCTAGAAACCCTCTTCACTCAACACATTTATTATTCTATGTTATCTACTCCGAACTCAAGAACAGAAAACAGAATGTTGGTGGGCAGGAAAAGAGATTGAAAGATGGGTTCAAAATGAACCTTAAAAACTGTGGCATAGACACTGAGAACTGGGGAGCCCCAGCCCTTGAGCACTCTAATTGGAGGTTGGCTGTGACCAGCAGTGCTGCAGAATTTGAAGAGGCACGAATAGAGGGTGAAAAAGAGAAACATGCCAACACAGAAATGCTGGACCACACCAACAACCACCATGTCAGACTACACAGAGAAGCCATTGAAATCCACAAGCATGTGGACAATTTCAACAGAAAGGAAGAGACCATGAAAATGAACAAAATCTGGCTACCAGTATTAAAAAACTCAAAAATTATAACAGCTAAACAACAGAGAGGAAAAAACCAGGCACAGATTAACACCTCCCAGCAACAGATTTTCCCAGACTCAGGCAGGCCTTCAAATGCTAATGAAGGTGATCAGCTAAACATTCACACCTAACTGCAGCAGGGAAGAGCTCCTTGCCCCACCCCAGCCATTCCACAGATATATAAGCCCATTTTTCCTACTTCCAACAGACCTTCTCAACCTCTGAGGATGCTTGCCATAGATGCAGGCGAAACGTCAGGAGAAATGCCTCTAGAACATGGCTCTATAGCCCGAAAAAACCCACAAGAACCTAACATGCCAAGAGGAAGGCACGTCAAGCCAACCCCAACCGAGACCATCTTCCACCTGGAAACTAATGCCCTCACTGCGGGAGAGGATGCAGATCAACAATAGGGCTCCACA
The DNA here is from genome assembly GCF_025583915.1 of Anolis sagrei ordinatus. NCBI lineage: Eukaryota > Metazoa > Chordata > Lepidosauria > Squamata > Anolidae > Anolis > Anolis sagrei. Next base: position 274,168,737 of record NW_026846588.1, on the reverse strand, counting down.
GTCACCTACAGACCCACCAGAACACTGATCCTGGAAGACTATCCTACTCAGCCAACGAGGGATCGCCTAAGTAAGTAAGTAGTAAAGGTTTGAGGGGCATTCATTAAAGATTTTCCCTGGCCCACTTCTGTTTATCACAGGATGCTGAAACTGCACATGTGTGATGATATACGTCTCTATAGCTTACATGCCAATTTACAACTCAGAATTGATAGTGGTCTTGATTTTACAGATGCCGGTGTGAGGTTTGATCATGGACCCAGTGGAATACAGATTAGTCCTCAAGTTCCTTTCCTTGAAAGGCCGCACACCAAAGGAAATGTGCGATGAGATGAAAGAGGTTGATGGGGATGATTCCCCATCATATGATAGAGTCAAGAACTGGCACTGTCAATTCCAATGTGGTCAGACTTTGATGGAAACAGCTCTAATTCCAGGGTGACCCCACTTTGATATGAACACACCATCCAGCAAGTGGGGGTTGCCATTTTGGAAAATCACTGCGTAGCCTTCACCACCTAGTCCAAAATGTCAGGGTTAGTGTGGGGCCTGTGGTAAAAATCATCCAAGACCATCTTCACATGCATAAGGTATCCACTCACTGGGTCCCCTGGCTGCTCACATCTTCCCAGAAGCAGGAACGAGTCGAATGCTCTCAGGCTCTCTTGACAATGATGTGCCATGGAAACCAGAAGGACTTTTCCAACATACTGATCACACAGGGTGAAAGCTGGGTCCATCACTCTGATCCTGAGACTAAAGTTCAGTCGATGCAATGGAAGCAACATGATTCACCACCTCCAAAGAAGGTACATATCTAACTCTTGGCAGGCAAGGTCATGCTCACAGGATTTTAGGACCAGCACTGAGTAGTATTGATGGATTTCCTAGCAAAGGATACCATGATCACTGGGGCATACTATGATTGACGGCTGTGGAAATTGCAGGAGGCCATCAAAACCAAGAGACAATGTGGCATGCTAACCAAGCCTTCTGCAAGACAATGCACCCGTTCACAACTCACATGCTGCCCAATGGAAGCATGCTCTTGTGACTTTGACATTCTACTCATGCCCCTTATTCACCTGAACTTGCTTTATCGGATTTCCACGTCTTTCCAACAATGAAGTTGTTTTTGAAGTGCAAGCATTTTTCAGATGATGGGACTCTGATTCCGAAGTCACAATGTGGCTTTTGGAGCAACCTGTTGCGAGGTGTTTACAGTTGCTTAAAAAGATGGGAGAAGTGTGTGTCCCTCAGTAGCATCCATGGAGAGAAGGACTCAGAACTGGGTCACGGTTCATTGCTCACAGTCCACAGGAAGTGGGTGGGTCAGGGGAAATCTTTAATGAACGCCCCTCATAGCTAGATTCAAACCTTAACTCTCTAGCAGAAATTTCTAAGGACCTCACCAAACTACAAATCCTAGAATTCTGTATGACAGAGCCATGGCAATTAAAGTGATTGCCAACTGAGATTAACTCTGCAGTATTACACTTCCACTTTATTCCGATTTCAAGCCCTATTGATATATATGCACATCCTCAGAAACGTGGTCAGAAATGCATATCTTCCCATCAGAACCCTGGAAGTTGGGATGGAACAAAGCTAAAGAGAGTTTTTGAAATACAGGTTGAATATCCCATACCTGAAATGCTTTGGGACCAGAAATGTTTTCAATTTTGAATTCTGGAATACTTAAATTTGCAGATATGTACATAATGTGATCAAGTTCTCAGTGGTATGGGGATACCAAGCCACCTTACCTCTCTCCTGAGGAATCTGTACAAGGACCAAGGAGCAACAGTAAGAACTGACCACGGAACAACAGACTGGTTCAAGATTGGGAAAGGCGTGCGGCAGGGTTGTATCCTCTCACCCAACCTATTCAACTTGTATGCAGAACACATCATGAGATGTGCAGGACTTGACGAATGCAAGGCTGGAGTGAAAATTGCTGGAAGAAACATTAACAACCTTAGATATGCAGGTGATACCACTTTGATGGCCGAAAGCAAGGAGGAGCTGAGAAGCCTTCTAATCAAGGTGAAAGAATAAAGTCCAAAAGCTGGGTTGAAGCTAAACATAAAAAAACGAAGATTATGGCAGCAAGAATGATTGATAACTGGGAGATAGAGGGAGAAAATGTGGAGGCCGTGACAGACTTTGTATTTCTAGGTGCAAAGATGACTGCAGACGCAGACTGCAGCCAGGAAATCGGAAGATGTTTACTTCTTGGGAGGAGAGCAAGGACCAATCTCGATAAAATAGTGAAGAGTAGAGACATCACACTGGCAACGAAGATCCGCATAGTAAAAGCAATGGTATTCCCCATAGTCAGCTACGAATGTGAGAACTGGACCAGAAGGAAGGCTGAGCAAAAGAAGATAGATGCTTTTGAACTGTGGTGCTGGAGGAAACTTCTGAGAGAGCCTTGGACTGTGAGAAGATCCAACCAGTCCATACTTCAGGAAATAAAGCCTGACTGCTCATTGGAGGGAAGGATATTAGAGGCAAAGATGAAGTACTTTGGCCACATCATGAGAAGACAGGAAAGCTTAGAGAAGACAATGATGCTGGGGGAAATGGAAGGAAAAAGGAAGAGGGGCCGACCAAGGGCAAGATGGATGGATGGTATCCTTGAAGTGACTGGATTGACCTTGAAGGAGATGGGGGTGGTGTGTTGTTGTTGTTCATTCGTTCAGTCGTCTCCGACTCTTCGTGATCTCATGGACCAGCCCACGCCAGAGCTCCCTGTCGGCCGTCACCACCCCCAGCTCCTTCAAGGTCAGTCCAGTCACTTCAAGGATGCCATCCATCCATCTTGCCCTTGGTCGGCCCCTCTTCCTTTTGCCTTCCACTTTCCCCAGCATAATTGTCTTCTCTAGGCTTTCCTGTCTCCTCATGATGTGGCCAAAGTACTTCAACTTTGTCTCTAGTATCTTTGTCTCTAGTATCTCTAGTATCTAGGAGCTGGGGGTGGTGACGGCCAACAGGGAGCTCTGGCGTGGGCTGGTCCATGAGGTCACAAAAAGTTGGAAGCAGCTGAATGAATGAACAACAAATATAATGTGATATATTTAAGATAGGGACCAAAGTCTTAACACAGCATTCAGTTATGCTTTTTATGTATATTCATCAAATACCTTGGAGGTGAAATGTTTTTAGTGATTTTGTGCATGAAAAAAGTTTGTGTACAATGCACTATCAGAAAGCAAATTATCGCCCATGTGGACAGTTTTGGATTTTGGAGGATTTGGGTTTTGGGCATTCGAGATAAAAGATACTGAACCTGTATATACCCACCAGCTGTACCTTAATGTACTTTTCTCATGTGGCATCGTGCCAAGTCAGGAGCTCTGGGTGGTGAGTTTTTCCAGTTCCCGTGCTGATCCATGCACCAAGGTCTGGAGCATCTGCCAGCAATGCACTTTGATGCATTTGAGCACTCCTGATAGCACGCAACCCTATATTTATGTTTCCATTTCCTCCAAGTCACACCAAACTATAATAGTGGACTGTGCAAGTCTGAAGCAGTTCCTCCTCAATAATTTAAGTCCTACCCTACAAGAGAATACAGGAAGGACCTCAAGATGTACTGCATCTTGCCAAGGAAATATTTCAAATTGATGTGAGATGGGCTCAACCTGGAGGCACATAACAATGTTGTGCTTACAAACCACACAACAAGCTTTGAGAATACAGGAAGGGCCTCAAGATGTACTCCATCTTGCCAAGGAAATATTTCAAATTGATGTGAGATGGGATCAACATGGAGGCACATAACAACACCGTTGTGCTTACAAACCACACAACAATCAAATACCCATTGACCTACAGTTTGCATCCTTGAATTTTATTCATTGGAATGAAGGGTAGTAACAGGAAGCCCTTTCACACATCACAATTATAGCAATATAATTCTGCTTTAAACATCCTGGGGTTTTGGAAGCAGCAGGACATTCTAAAGAAACTCCAAACCCAATGATTTTGCAGGATTTTGCCATGGAAATTGAAGTAGAATATGTGCTATAATTATGCAGAATGACTGGGACCATTGTCTCAGCCTTTCTTTCATTGTCCCCAAACACTATGGTGCCCTCGATAGTTATTAGGAGGTGACACTGACATATTTGTTCAAAATGTCACTGCACACAACCGAAGCTAATTAAATAGAAGTGAGCAACAGTTCTCTCTCTCTCTGTTTTCATCAGAGAAATTATTCCCAGTTTCCCTTTTATTTAAATACAATTGCAGTTGGCCTCCCATATCCACAGTTTTTGGGCCTACGGATTCAGCCAAACACAGCTTGAAAATATATATTTTATTAATCCTCAAAAGTGTGTGTATGCGCATGTATGTGTGTGTGTGATTATATATATATATATATACACACACACACACACATACAAACACACATATGTAAATGTGTAATGTCCCTTGACATTAAGTTCAGTCATGTTTGGCTCTGGGGTTGGTGCTAATCTCCATTTCCAAGCCAGTGTTGTCCATAGACACCTCCAAGATCATGTGGCTGGCATGTCTGCAAGGAGCACCATTACCTTCCTATTGGAGCGGTACCTATTTATCTACTCAAATTTGCATGTTTTTGAACTTGCATATTTTTGAACTTCTAGGTTGGCAGAAGCTAGGGCTAACAGCAGGAGCTCACCCCACTCCCTAGATTCGAACCAGTGACCTTTTGGTCAGCAAGTTCAGCATCTCAACACTTTAACCCACTGTGCTACTAGGGGCCTCGTGTGTATGTGTGTATGTATGTATATTTGTGTGTGTGTGTGTATAGATAGATAGATAGATAGATAGATAGATAGATAGGTAGAGGTATAGGTATAGGTATAGGTATAGGTATAGGTATAGGTATAGGTATAGGTATAGATTAATAATGCCATTTTATTATACCATTGTATATAATGGGACTTGCATATCCATGGGTTTTGGCATCCATGGGGCATCCTGGAACCAAACTCCAATGACTACCAATGGAACACTATACAATCCCAAATTACAATTCCATTTCAGGTCACAGACTTTATTTCCCCCATAGCACTTTAAGCATTATGTGATGCTGATTGGAAGGCAGAAAGAAGACCCATTGCCTTCTCCAAGCAGAAACTCACATATCCTCAAATGTATCACAAGGACAGCCATGGAAACAAGAGCACGTAAACAGAAGATCAGCACTTTAGCGATATTTGAGTTCAGCGGTGGTCCCATTGTACTCAGATGAAAGAAGGTAAGAAGAAACATAAGCTGAGTATTAATGGAAAAGAGACAGAAAAGCTGCAGAGTTGTGCATCAACAGAACTGCGGTGTCCGGGCCAAGGAAAGTAATAGCATCAATTTATTTTGCTTTGGTCAAAAGAAGACTAGAGTGCCTCAAGTTTTTGTCCTAGGCCTGGTGCTATTCAACATCTTCAACAAGAAGTTGAACACTGGGATAAAGACAATAACATTTGCAGATGGCACCAAAATGGGAGGGAGAGGTAATAGAATCAGAATCCAAAATGACCACAGCAGATCAAAGAGCTGGAACAAAACTAACAAAATGAAACCAACATTATTCTGGCAATAAACACAAAATGCACAGATATAGGATGAGTGAAACTTGTCTCAAAAACAGTATATGTTTAAGGGATCTAGGAGTCTTAGTGGAACACAAGCTGTATATGAGTCAACAGTGTAATGCAGCAGCTAAAAATGCCAATGTGATTCTAGGCTGATCAATAGGAAGTCACAGTCCCATTCTCTCCTGCTTTGTCAGACCTCACCTGGAATTGTCCAGATATCAAAGTATGTCTAGAAGAAGGAATCCACATGGAAAGGGGCAAAATTAGTGCACTGCTCCTCTGAATAAGATTCTGTCCTCCATGGAAAGTTTCCTTCAGTTTGTAAATTTTCCTTCAGTCTATAATTTTGTTTTTTGCATTGCAGTGTGTCTATGTATCTATGTGTATACATATAATTTGCTTATCTACATGCATGTGTGAGCCACATATACACATTAAAACCATATATACATAGACATATTTGTGTGTACACTTACACATATAGGTGTACATATAAACATATATAGTTACATATATGTGTTTATGTTACATATATCGTTTTTATGTGTGTACACACACGAGCACACATAAAAACAAATGATTACAACTTGCAATCCCCTTTTCTGCCCCTTTTCTCTGAATGCCTTAAGCATACTTGTAAATATTGAGCTGAAGTTTTCAGTTACTCCAATGAAAGAGGTCTCAGGGTGGCCTCACAACCAGCAACAATTCAATGCCCAACAAACAAACAGATCTTCCAAAATAACAACTAGAATTAAAACCAGCAATAAAACATAAATTGTTAAGACAGCAATTGTGTGTATGTATGTGTGTGTGTATATATAGACACACATACATGATTTGTAAGATAATAACATACATTTCCAAGATTTCCAAAATGTAAATATGTGCGGAAATTTATGTTTTTTTTATAACACTAATAAAACAATTACTTTTCTCGGAGGTTTCTCATTACATTGGCACAATACACCTAGACAGGGCAGCTGATATACTAAAGTGTCACGACACACAGTTTGGAAAGCTCTGGTGTAGACCTATATAATAGGCCTGGGTAACAACGGAAAAATTTGTTTCTAAAATCGATTTGTATTTGGGGTTTTTTTTTGTTTCGATATTTAAAATAATTACAAAATTTTCCTTTTAAAAAGTTCGATATTTACGAAATTTCGTAAATGGTAAAAAATTAACTAATCGATTTCCGAAACAATAACGAATCGATTCGTTAATGGCGGACGCGACCGCGAAATACGCTAAAAAACCTCCAAAACCTTCTGAAGCTTCCCTCTCCCTCTGTTGTTGACTGTTGGTGTGATATTATATTTTTTTTCACTAATTAAACCATAAAACTGGCCCAGACATGTGGAAATAATAACGAAACGACCTCAAAACAATAACGAAACGAATACAATATCGAAATACGAAGCATTTACAAAACGTTTTTGAAAATTCGTTTTTTTTAATAATTGCTCCAGAATGGTTCGTTATCGTTTTGTAATTGAAAAAATTAACGAATTATTAACGAATTACGAATTAACGAAACGAAACCGCCCAGCCCTACTATATAATGCAGTTCAAATGGCATTATATGGGACTATTCCAGGCATGGGCAAACTTGGGCCCTCCGGATATTTTGGACTTCAACTCCCTCAATTCCTAACAGCCTCAGGCCGCTTCCTTTTCCCTTTGCTTTTCTGCTTAAACAATTGGGGGGGAGGGGGGAGAGGAAAGGTCCTGGGCTTATTAGGAATTGTGGGAGTTGAAGTCCAAAACACCTGGAGGTCCAAAATCTGCCAATGCCTGGTCTACACTGACAATATAATGCAGATTCGAACTGCACTATATGGCAGTGTAGATCCTAATCCAACCTGCAGACCACAGTAGCACCCTGACTCTAACTTCTTCAAAGCATACAGACTGAAAATCCCATTTCATGCTCTCCATCTTTCATTTTTTTAGCCTTTAACTTGCCATCAATCATGCAAGTATTGTTACACTACACACATTACATGCCTCCATCCAAAATTGAAATTGCAACCCAATATACCTCTTGATAAAATCGGTTTGACCACTGCAACTACAATAGTAATGCTTGCTGCTGCTAACACACTCAAATATTTACCCAAGAGCATAAAGACTATTCGACATCATCTCCATTTGTGATGTGGTCCTTTCATTACAGATAGGCATCCCTTATTAGAACTTCTGATATCCAAAATTTCTTCACCTGCGTGGCTGAGAAACAGTGAAACCTTGACTTCACAATAGCTCATTGTTCACAAACATTGCTTCATGCTCAAAATTATTGCAATATGGTATAAAGCTTATTACAATCTAATATAAATAAAAATTTAAATGTCCATTTGTGAATGACTTCAAAACTTCCAAAATACTTCACCAATTGCTTCAAAATTTGGACACAACATAGTATTCGAACAGATGAATGTTTTTATGTATTCACATACCTACTATTATATAGATGTCACACCTGTGACAGGTAAAAATATGCTTGGCATCAAAAACAGTGCCTTCTACAGGAGGTCCAAGCAACACATCGCAACGTGACCCCATCAGGACTGGAGCTGATAAGGGATCCATGGCCTAGTCTCTCCCCCCCCCCCCCCCCCCCCCCCCCCCCCGAGCCTGCCTGCCTGCCTGCCTCTCTCCGGAGGAGAACCGGGAGAAGAAGAGCGGGCGGGGGGGGGAATGCTATAGGGAAAGAAGGGAAATCCAGGCTGGGCAGAGGGGAGGAGTGGGGCATGGGCAAGGAGGTAGGCCCAGCCCCAGGTTTCCATAGCCTCACGGCCTGCCCAGCCTATCTTGGCACCATCTCATGCCCGCACCACCAGGAAGACTGGAGACTCAGAAGGAAGGAAGGACTGAATGGTAGGAAGGGAGAGACAGAAAGGAGGGGAAGAAAAGAAAGTGTTTCCCCAAAACAGACTGGTCATTATTATATAGACCAGTATCATTGCTATTATTATTATTATTATTATTATTATTATTATTATTATTATTATATACCCCAGTATTATTATTATATAGATGATATAGGCCAGCATTATTATTATTTTATTATTATTATTATTATTATATTATTATTGTATTGTCGAAGGCTTCCATGGCCGGAATCACAGGTTGTTGTGGTTTTTTCGGGCTATATGGCAATAGTACAGGTCAATGACTGGCTTAGAAAATGGTGTCAGGAGGAACGCTTTGGCTTCCTCGACCATGGCCTGCTTTTCCAGGAGGATGGCCTACTGGCAAGGGATGGGGTGCATCTCACACAAGTAGGAAAACACCTTTTTGCTCACAGACTCGCAAACCTCATTAGACGCACTTTAAACTAGGTCCACCGGGGGAGGGGGACAACAGCCTTGCGAACACTACTTTACCCATAATGTCTGGGAATCGCCAGAAGGCTAAACGGAGGGCTGCACAAACACAACAAGGACCAAGTACCAAAAGCACAATAATCCCAATTAAACAGCTCAAGGGAAGATCCCAGGGGCTCACATGTCTTTACACTAATGCAGAGCATGGGAAATAAACAAGACGAACTCCAACTTTTAGCACAACACCACAAATATGATATCATAGGGATCACTGAAACCTGGTGGGATGACTCCTATCGCTGGAATGTAGATATCGAGGGGTATAACCTCTTTCACAGAAACCGAACAAAGGGGAGAGGAGGCGGAGTAGCCTTATATGTCAAAAACTCTTATGCTGCAGAAGAGATTCAAGACAGCAATCTGGGAAACCAGCTTGAAATCATCTGGATAAGAATCAAGGGAACTGGGACTCAAAAAGATGTCGTTGTAGCGTCTACTACAGACCCCCAAGCCAGGAGGAAGAACTTGATGAAGTCTTCTGCCAACAGTTGACCAAACAGGCACAGAGAAGAGATGTAGTAGTCATGGGCGATTTCAACTATTCCGATATTTGCTGGAAAACAAACTCGGCCAAGAGTACAAGGTCCAACAAATTCCTCGCTTGCCTTGCAGACAATTTCATGGTCCAGAAGGTAGAAGAGGCAACAAGGGGATTGGCTACTCTTGATCTCATCCTAACAAATGTGGGGGACCTGATCGATGCGGTCGAAGTGGTAGGATCCTTAGGGGCAAGTGACCATGTGCTCCTGCAATTTGAGGTACAAAGGAAGGCCGAAACTAAGACAAGTCAAACCCGCATTTTGGACTTTAGGAGAGCTGATTTCCAAAAAATGAAGGAAACGCTGAGCAGCATTCCGTGGACACAGATACTAAAAGACAAGGGAGTTACGGATGGATGGGAATTTCTCAAGAGTGAAATACTCAAGGCGCAATTGCAAACCGTGCCAACAAAGAGAAAAAATAGAACAAGTGCAAAGAAGCCAGAATGGATGTCCAAAGAACTTCTAACTGTGCTAAGACACAAAAGAGACATGCACAAGAAGTGGAAAAAGGGAGAAATCACCAAAGAAGAATTCAAACAAATAGCCAACACCTGTAGGGAAAAGGTCCGCAAGGCTAAAGCAAAAAACGAGCTCAGACTTGCCAGGGACATTAAAAACAATAAAAAGGGCTTCTATTCTTATTTCAGTAGAAAAAGGAAAAACAAGGAGGCGATAGGACCTCTTCGCGGAGAAGATGGGGCAATGCTGACAGGGGATAGGGAAAAGGCAGAACTACTTAATGCCTTCTTTGCCTCGGTCTTCTCACAAAAAGAGAGTCTTCAACTCAGCAAGATGGAGTGGATGAGGGATTGGAGGACATCCAACCCCAAATTGGGAAAGAAGTCGTCCAGGAATACCTGGCCGCTCTTAATGAGTTCAAGTCCCCAGGGCCAGATCAACTACACCCCAGAGTATTGAAGGAACTAGCGGAAGTCATTTCGGAACCATTGGCAACCATCTTTGAGAGTTCTTGGAGAACGGGAGAAGTTCCAGCAGATTGGAGGAGGGCCAATGTGGTCCCAATCTTCAAGAAGGGAAAAAAGGATTACCCAAACAACTACCGTCCGGTCAGCCTCACGTCGATACCGGGCAAGATTCTGGAAAAGATTGTTAAGGAAGCGGTCTGCAAACACTTAGAAACAAATGCAGTCATCGCTAATAGTCAACATGGATTTATCAAAAACAAGTCATGCCAGACTAATCTGATCTCTTTCTTCGATAGAGCTACAAGCTGGGTAGATGCGGGGAATGCCGTGGATGTAGCGTACCTGGATTCAGTAAGGCCTTCGACAAGGTCCCCCATGACCTTCTGGCAAGGAAACTAGTCCAATGTGGGCTAGGCAAAACTACGGTGAGGTGGATCTGTAATTGGTTAAGTGGACGAACACAGAGAGTGCTCACTAATGCTTCCTCTTCATCTTGGAAAGAAGTGACAAGTGGAGTGCCTCAGGGTTCCGTCCTGGGCCCGGTCCTGTTCAACATCTTTATTAATGACTTAGATGAGGGGCTAGAAGGCATGATCATCAAGTTTGCAGACGACACCAAATTGGGAGGGATAGCCAATAGTCCAGAGGACAGGAGCAGAATTCAAAACGATCTTGACAGATTAGAGAGATGGGCCAAAACTAACAAAATGAAGTTCAACAGTGACAAATGCAAGATACTCCACTTTGGCAGAAAAAATGAAATGCAAAGATACAGAATGGGGGACGCCTGGCTCGAGAGCAGTACGTGTGAAAAAGATCTTGGAGTCCTCGTGGACAACAAGTTAACATGAGCCAACAATGTGATGTGGCGGCAAAAAAAGCCAATGGGATTTTGGCCTGCATCAATAGGAGCATAGTGTCTAGATCTAGGGAAGTAATGCTACCCCTCTATTCTGCTTTGGTTAGACCACATCTGGAATATTGTGTCCAATTCTGGGCACCACAATTCAAGAGAGATATTGACTCTAAGCTGGAATGTGTCCAGAGGAGGGCGACTCAAATGATCAAGGGTCTGGAGAACAAGCCCTATGAGGAGCGGCTTAGGGAACTGGGCATGTTTAGCCTGAAGAAGAGAAGGCTGAGAGGAGATATGATAGCCATGTATAAATATGTGAGAGGAAGCCACAGGGAGGATGGAGCAAGCTTGTTTTCTGCTTCCCTGGAGACTAGGACGCGGAACAATGGCTTCAAACTACAAGAGAGGAGATTCCATCTGAACATGAGGAAGAACTTCCTGACTGTGAGAGCCGTTCAGCAGTGGAACTCTCTGCCCCGGAGTGTGGTGGAGGCTCCTTCTTTGGAAGCTTTTAAACAGGGGCTGGATGGCCACCTGTCAGGGGTGATTTGAATGCAATATTCCTGCTTCTTGGCAGGGGGTTGGACTGGATGGCCCATGAGGTCTCTTCCAACTCTTTGATTCTATGATTCTATGATTCTATGATTCTAATTTTTCTCCTGACGTTTCGCCTGTATCTGTGGCAAGCATCCTCAGAGGTAATGAGGTCTGTTGGAACTAGGAAAAATTGGTTTATATATCTGTGGAATGACCAGGGTATTTATTTATCGTGTCATCAGCAACCATTGTATTACAATTCTAACAGAGCAAAACAAACACACAGATTAAAAATAAAAAGGGAATAAAACCACAGATTTTGGTATTTGGTTAAATGTCCTTTGACCAGTATCTGGTCACTTGGAGTGCCTCTGGTGTTGCCACAAGAAGGTCCTCCATTGTGCATGTGGCAGGGCTCAGGGTGCATTGCAGCAGGTGGTCAGTGGTTTGTTCTTCTCCGCACTCGCATGCCATGGATTCCACCCTGTAGCCCCATTTCTTAAGATTGGCTCTGCATCTCGTGGTGCCAGAGCGCAGTCTGTTCAGCGCCTTCCAAGTCGCCCAGTCTTCTGTCAGGATCCAGTTTCCGGAGCCCAGACTTTGGCGCCGAAAACTAGACTCCTGACGTTTCACCCCGATAAGGAATCTGCAGCTGGTGACCTTGGAGGGAAGCAGTTGTCTGGTGGCGGGAAGTTTTGCGTGGGGTATTGGGGTTGGCGGGAGTTCACATTTTGAACTGGTGGGAGTGTATATAAGGGAGTGCCTGCTGCGACCAGGCAATCCCGGCTTTTCTGTGTCTGAGTATCTGATAGTAAAGTTCTTTGTTCGACTACGATGGAAGTCTCGTGTCATCATTGAGCCCAGCTGTTGTGAGCTGACATTAAGCCGGGATTCCTGCACCATCCTACAGCAGTAGTGAGGTGCTATGATGGAAGAGAGGAGCGAATCCCCTTTGGAGGAGGAAGAAGACACCGTCCTCGGAGCGATGGGAGGAAAAATAACATCGCCTCTTGGAGAAGCCGAGGCAGAGCTCGAAAGAGTGGCTGCGCTCGCCTCCTCGACAGCGTATGCTAACCCTAACGGGGTCACCCAAAGGCGAACGAGAGAGGTCGCAGGAAGGGGCAGCAGCGAGATAGACTTCACATCCCCCCAAAGGTATGGCTGCTTGGAGGAGAGAGTGGCTGCCATGGAAACCATATTAGCCATGATGTCAAGGCTGATGGATCGCCTGGCCCCCCTGCTGGAGGAATCCCAGCCCCGAGCGGAGTCGCCTTGGGAGGCGAGTGCAGGGAGCGGCGAGATCCTGGGGGCGAGACGTAGGACCCAGGAACCTCCAAAGGACGGAGGAGAAGGAATGCCACGGGGAGCCGCTACAACCCCGCAGTCCTTTCCTGTAGCAGTCCCACCGGTGCAGGACGTGGTACGGGGCAACCCGGAGCGCTGTTTGGGCAGCCCGCCCAACCGGGAGGAATGGCACACGCAGGCGCCCAGGGGATGCAGTCCCAACCCCTGCAACAGAGGAGAGAGGAGTTACGTGCAGAATTTGGAGGGAAGTCTGAAGACCTTGATTTCTTCCTGACGCTGGTACGAGGGTATCTGGAGGATAACATGCATACTTTCAGGTCGGAGGCCAGCCGAGTGAGAGCCGTAGGAGCAGCGTTGAGGGGAGGTGCCGCAAGTTGGTACGTCCAGCTCCATGCCTGACGTGACCCATGTCTGGGGTCGGCGAGGGCGTTCTTAGCTGCTTTGGAAGCGCGCTTCCGGGACCCCCTCGAGCGCATCAAGGCGAGAGATAGGTTGAAAACCATCACTCAAGGCCAGAAAAGTGTGTCGGAGTTCGCCGAGGAATTCCAGTTGCTAGCAGAAAGGGTTCCAGAGTGGTCAGCCCAGACCAAAATAGAAATATTTAAAGAGGGCTTGAGGAAGGAATTGCTGGCCTGGGCGCTCCACCGCGACGACCCGGGAACGATCTAAGGATGGATCCAACTAGCCGGGCAGGTTGAGACGACATTGGTCCAAATCAGGAGGCATCGAGGAGCCGCGGCGCAGGCGGGACCGCCGAGGATGGAGAGCCGGAAGCCTGGAGGGGAGCCGCCCAAGAAAGAGCCTGCGAGTGGAGAGAGAAGCCGGCAGAATGGGTGCTTTATTTGCGGCCGTCTAGGCCATAAAGCCTCCGGCTGTTGGCAGAGGAAGGGGGGGGATCCCCCACGGCCCAAAACCAAAGCCGCTGCTGGAAAGAAAGCGGAGGAATGTTTCCCCCTGGAGGCCCCAATGGGATCCTTGGTGAGTCACAGCCCTGGAATGTTAGTCTTCCCCATCAGGTTAGAAGGGATGGGTAAATGGGCTAGCTGCAAAGCCTTTGTAGATTGTGGGTGCTCCAGGAACATAATGACTCCATAATTAGCAGAGGAACTGGAGTGCGAGAAAATGTCTTTGCAGACCCCCATAGCTTTCACTCAATTAGACGGGTCGATGGCATCAGGCGCCCCGGCGACCTTTGAAGTTAAGGGAGTGAAATGCAAAGTGGGCAGCTGGGAGGGTGAGATAACATTTGTTGTCTCCCCATTAGCAACATACAATATAATCCTGGGGATGCCATGGCTGCGAGGAGCTAATCCCTGCATAGATTGGGAGGAGAGAAGCCTGAGATTCCCAAAGACGCCAACGGGGATGGGAGGTAGAGGCGAGGAAAGTAAGCCAAAGGATTGGGTACAGGACATTCCCCCCCAATACCAGGACTTTGCTGATGTGTTTGATGAGAAGGAAGCTGACAGACTACCCCCCAAAAAGAGAGTTGAGGTGAAAATTGAATTACACAAGGACGTTACACTCCCTAAAGCCAAGATTTACCCTATGTCGGCTAGGGAGATGGACGAATTGAAACAGTACATAGACAAAAACCTCGCGCGGGGGTTCATTGAACCTTCTGATTCCCCCCTTGGGGCCCCCGTGCTATTTAGATGGAAAAAGGACGATTCACTTCGATTGTGTGTAGACTATAGGGGGCTAAACGCCGTGAGCACAAGCACCTGTTACCCTTTACCTCTAACCAAGGACTTATCTAGACTGGCGGAGGGAAGGGTGTTTACGAAACTGGACTTGATTGAGGCTTACCACAAAATCAGAGTGAAGCCGGAGGACAGGTGGAAAACCGCATTCTCAAGTGCGTTGGGATTGTACCAATTCTGTGTTTTACCTCACGGTCTAAAAGGAGGGGGAGGGGCATTCATGCAGATGATCAACGAAGTGTTACACCCATTATTGTACCGTGGGGTCTTTTGTTATATTGATGATGTAATAATTTTTAGTAAAAATGAAGATCAACATACTCAATTGGTGAGGGAGGTACTCCAAAGGCTAAGGGAGGCAAAATTGTTCGCCAAACTAGCCAAATGTGAGTTTAACAAGAAGCAAATTGACTTCTTAGGATATAGAATATCCCACAAAGGTATTGCTATGGACCCCACGAAGGTGGAAGACGTGAGAGCATGGGAGCCCCCAACTACACGCAAACAACTACAGTCATTTTTGGGGTTCGCAAACTTTTACCGCTCGTTCATAAAAGATTTTGCCCAGCTCACGTTACCACTCACAGAACTGCTGAAAATGAAAGGGAAGGGGGAGTCAGCCAAAACACGATCCCCGGGGGCTAAGCTAGTATGGTCAAAGGAATGTCAAGATGCCTTCGAAAAGCTAAAGTTTAGATTTACAGAGGAACCACTTTTAACACACCCTGATACGGCCAAGAAGTTCGTGCTGCATTGCGATGCATCTAATTGGGCATATGGAGCAGCACTTATGCAAAGAGATTCTGAGGGAAACTTAAAGCCCTGTGGGTTCATATCCAAAAAATTCACTGAAACAGAACACAATTGGCCTATTTGGGAAAAGGAGGCACTAGCGATAATGAGGGCATTGGAATGTTGGAGGCACCTACTAGAAGGGAGCAGAATCCCATTTGAGGTGTGGACTGACCATAGAAACTTGCAGTACCTAACATCCCCCCGCAAATTGTCAGCCAAACAGATTCGGTGGGGTCAGTTCTTCTCACGTTTCCAATTTGAATTAAAATTCCACAAAGGTAACATGAACGTGGTCGCAGACACGCTCTCGCGTATGCCGAAACAAGAGGGGAAAGAAGAGCGAGTACTAGAAAGCCTCATATCAGTGCAGCGGGGGGGGGAATGGCGGTCGTGACTAGGGCACAAGCGGAGCGCTGCAAAGAGATGGTTGGAGTAGGAGGAGGGGGTAAGAATTGGGAAGAGGAGTTGAAGCAAGCATATAAGGAAGACAAATGGCTCCAGGAGAATATGGAAAAGGTGGAGTGGAATAGCGGATTGGGGTTCGTGAACAGAAAGCCATACATTCCAAAGGTTTTGCAGGAGGAGATGATGAGGAGGTGCCATGATAATAAAAGTGCGGGGCATTTTGGGATCACAAAAACGTCCAAACTACTAGCTAGGCAATGTTGGTGGCCTAGGATGAGGGGCGATATCAAACTATACGTTTCTAAATGTGACACTTGCGCAAAAAGCAAAACCCCCACTACAAAACCATCAGGTCTGTTACAAAAGGTGGCTGACCCCATGAGACCGTGGAGCTCAATCGCATTCGATTTTGTTGGGGAACTACCACCCAGTAGGGGCCAACGATATGTATGGACAATCCTTGACCTATTCTCAAAGCAGGCACACTTTGTGGCACTCCCTAAACTACCCTCAGCAGAGAAACTAGCAGAGTTATTTGTGAAACATGTTTACCGTCTGCATGGATGTCCAGACCAGGTTATCAGTGACAGAGGGGTTCAGTTCACCGCAAACTTCTGGAAGGAATTCATGCGGTTGTTAGGGGCGGAAAGAACATTGAGCTCCGCGTTCCACCCCATGACAAACGGGGGGGTGGAACGCACCCAGCAAACTTTAGGGACGTTCCTCAGATCATACACAAATCAGCGTCAGTCAGACTGGGTCGATCTACTCCCGTATGCAGAACTAGCGTACAACGCAGCCCCGCACTCAACAACAGGAGAGTCCCCATTTAAAGTAGTGTACGGCCAAGAGGTCTCTCCCCTTCCGAGGTTGCCGGAGTGGGAGGAAAAAGAGCAGAGGAGGGAGGAGGATTGGGCAGACAGAATGAGGGCCTGCTGGGAAGGTGTTGTCACGGCCTTACGGGAAGCCCAAAAGAAACACAAACTGTTTGCTGATCGGAAACGGAGGGAAGGGGACAAATTAGAGGAGGGCGAGTTGGTCTGGCTGTCAGCGAAAAACATCAGGGTGGATGCACCATCTCGGAAACTCACCCCACGGTTTCTGGGCCCATTCAGAATCTTGAATAAATTAAATGATGTCACATATAAGCTGAAGTTACCCAAAAGTTTAGGAAAAGTTCACCCCGTGTTTCATTGTGGACTACTCAAAAAGTACCAAGGCCCCCTCGATCAAGAAAGTATATAGAGATGTTTCCTGTTTTCATTTCAGGAGGAGGAAGAGGAGGAGGACGTCATGTCAGGATCCAGTTTCCGGAGCCCAGACTTTGGCGCCGAAAACTAGACTCCTGACGTTTTACCCCGATAAGGAATCTGCAGCTGGTGACCTTGGAGGGAAGCAGTTGTCTGGTGGCGGGAAGTTGTGCGCGGGATATTGGGGTTGGCGGGAGTTCACGTTTTGAATTGGTGGGAGGGTATATAAGGGAGTGCCTGCTGCGACCAGGCAATCCCGGCTTTTCTGTGTCTGAGTATCTGATAGTAAAGTTCTTTGTTCGACTACGATGGAAGTCTCGTGTCATCATTGAGCCCAGCTGTTGTGAGCTGACACTTCTGAGTGCCCAGGGGGAGTCTCTCATCTGGTATCACCCATGAATTGAGGTGCTGGGTTTGGGCCTGCCACTTTTGGACTCTCGCTTGCTGGGGTGTTCCTGCGAGTGTCTCTGTAGATCTAAGAAAACGATGTCTTGATTTAAGTCGTTGACGTGCTGGCTGATACCCAAACAGGGGATGAGCTGGAGATGTCCCTGCCTTGGTCCTTTCACTATTGGCTGCTACTTCCCGGCGGATGTCAGGTGGTGCAATACCGGCTAAGCAGTGTAATTTCTCCAGTGGTGTGGGGTGCAGACACCCTGTGATGATGCGGCATGTCTCATTAAGAGCCACATCTACTGTTTTAGTGTGGTGAGATGTGTTCCACACTGGGCATGCATACTCAGCAGCAGAGTAGCATAGCGCAAGGGCAGATGTCTTCACTGTGTCTGGTTGTGATCCCCAGGTTGTGCCAGTCAGCTTTCGTATGATGTTGTTTCTAGCTCCCACTGACCAGGGTGAGACAAACGACTTTTGTTTGCTGGGGCTAGCTGTGAATGTTTCAGCTGATCACCTTGATTTGCATTCAATGGCTTGGAAGCGCCTGGGGGGAATCTCTTGTTGTCTCACCCTGGTCATTCCACAGATGTATAAACCAATTTTTCCTAGTTCCAACAGACCTCATTACCTCTGAGGATGTTTGCCACAGATGCAGGCGAAACGTCAGGAGAAAAATTGCCTCCAGAACATGGCCATATAGCCCGGAAAAACCTACAACAACCCATTATTATTATTATTTCACAGGCAATGAAACAACAAAAATATTGTATACCCACAAGCATTATGAAATTACATATATTAGAAACCAGCTCTTTCTCTTTTCTTCCTTTTCCATTTAACCAGACTGAGAGAATTTAGAGATATTAAACTCTCATGGTTCCATTGCTTACAGTTAGAGCAATGGTTCAAGAATTGGATAAAAAATCATGGGGAAGGAGGAAAACTTACGCAAGTTGAACAAATGATACAAAAAGAAAGAGCTACGGGAGGATACCATAAGCTGAAAAGAATAACCAGCAAATTGTATAAGATAATAATTGATATTAAGGGGGGGGGGGAATAAAGGATGCAACACTAAGAGAGATATGGGAGGAAGACCTAGGGATTAGAATAAAAGAAGCGGATTGGGTACAATTATGGGATCAAAGATATTTAAAGAATTTATTCATACGTGTTAAAGAAAATTGTTATAAATTTGGTTTGGAAATGGTACTTAACACCCGTGAAGATTGCAAATATTAATAGGAATGCCACAAAAATTGTTGGAGAGGTTGTCAGGAGGTGGGTACATATATACATATGTGGTGGCAATGTAAATATGTAAATGAATTTTGGGGGAAGGTATTTGGAGAGATAGAAGCTATAATGGATATAAAGATAGGGAAAAGCGCAAGCATTGCATTGTTGTCAGTATATAATGTTAAGAAATTGGAAAAAAACAGAGAAAGATGCAATAGATAACAGGTTAACTGCAGCAAGATTACTGATAGCGAAGAATTGGAAAGGTAAAATAAATATATCAATTAAAGAATGGTATAAAGAACTATGGAAAATAGCAATAAATGTTAAATTGACATGTAGGTTATGAGTCAGAAAAGGGGTATGGAAGGAAAACGACTTTGATAAAGTTTGGGGAAAATGTATTGAGAATGGCTTAAAAGAAGTAGATGGGAAAATCCCTCCACAAAAAGAAAAGGTATTTTGGAAAGAGAATGCAAATTGAAGTGGCTCAGAAGGGGGGGGGGGGCACAGAGGTGAAAATATATATATACAAGATATATATACACTTATAGTTGATGTAATGAATTAAAGATGGAATATTTGAAGGTATTGATGTATTGATGTATTCTAAGAAAACCAATAAAAATATATTAAAAAACCAGACTGAGCCACAGCAACACATTGCCGGGTACAGCTAGACTTATATAAAATGTATGCTATGTGTGCAAGATGCATATGAAATATAAATACATTTTTTTGAATCCCATCTCCAAGATACCTCATTATATTGACACATTCGGAATTTTTTTAAAAAGCCAGAATCCAAAACACTTCTGGTCCCAACATTTGGGTACGTCCAATCTATATTTTTTATGGCTACTAACTAGCCTTTTTTTGGTTTTAAAGGCCCAGCAGCAACTAATGGCTGTCATGTTAGTGAAGTTGTTTATCTGTATTTAGTTTAGTCTGAATTTGAAAGACTTTCTCCAACATGCTAAAACTAAACTCCATTCGGATTAGCACCATGGCCAGCTCCTTTGAAATTCAGACTGAGATTCAGGGTGGATTCACCATCTAAATGACACAGCATTAGCTACAAGATGCCACTGTTGTAGCCTAAAATATATGTTTTACTTCAAGCCACTACAACAACAACAACAACAACAACACCACCAACAATAATAGTGACCCACCAGACCCATCAATAGAATGCAGCCATGGCAGTTATAATGGAATCATTTGTTGTTCATTCGTTCAGTCGTCTCCGACTCTTCGTGACCTCATGGACCAGCCCACGCCAGAGCTCCCTGTCGGCCGTTACCACCCCCAGCTCCCTCAAGGTCAGTCCAGTCAATTCAAGGATGCCATCCATCCATCTTGCCCTTGGTCGGCCCCTCTTCCTTTTGCCTTCCACTTTCCCCAGCATAATTGTCTTAATGGAATCATAGTGCAATAATAATATTGTCTGGAATGGATACAATGATAGTCCAGGAATAAATACCAAGCATGGGATATCTGTGCTTCTTTGGATAACTTTTCCTCAGCTTGGTACGCTCTGAATGATTTAGATTACAACTCTCATCATTCCCACCTAATAACACCAACAAGGTGTTATGGGATTTGCAAGCCAAAACAATTGAAGGAGAGAGCTAATAGGTGGAGATGGTTGTTCCAGATACTAGTATTCAGCTTTAACTCCTGCTCAGTTTTAGATGTGGAAATGTTTGTATTTCAATGCTGCAAGGAGCAGGGTTGCCAAGACTCCCGATCTCAGAAACGCACTGCAACATTTCAGAATTAAAAGTCCTATTTTAGAAACCAAGACATTGATTGCATTTTAGAAGTCAGGTAAAAAAGACCATAATATGTTTAATGTATTTGTCGAAGGCTTTCATGGCTGGAATCACTGATTGTTGTAGGTTTTTTTGGGCTATATGGCCATGTTCTAGAGGCATTCTCTCCTGACGTCAGGAGAGAATGCCTCTAGAACATGGCCATATAGCCCAAAAAAACCTACAACAACCCATAATATGTTATTTGGACCTGGCCTTGCACCCATCCAATTTGTTCCTGTTGTGAAAAATACAAAATTCACCCTGACACTGGGTTGCTGTGAGTTTTCCAGACTGTATGGTCATGTTTCAGAAGCATTGTCTCCTGATGTTTCACCCACATCTATGGCAGGCATCCTCAGAGTTTATCAAGTCTGTTGGAAACTAAGCAAGTGGGGTTTATATATCTGTGGAATAATGTCCAGGGTGGGAGAAAGTACTCTTGTCTGTTGGAGGCAAGTGTGAATGTTGCAAATGGCCAGCTTGAGTAGCATCAAAAAGCCTTGTAGCTTCAAAGCCTGGCTGCTTCCTTCCTGGGGGAATCCTTTGTTGGGAGGTGTTAGCAAGGCCATTCAATGCCAATCAAGGCTAATCAAATTGACCAATTGCCACATTCACACTTGCCACCTTGATTAGCACTGAATGGCCCTGCAGCTTCAAAGCCTGCCTGTTGCCTACCTGGAGGAAACCTTTGTTGGGATGTGTTACCTGGTCCTGATTGTTTCTCATCTGGAATTCCACTGTAGTTTAAGTGCTGCTCTTCATTTACTGCCCTGATTTTAGAGTTTTTAAATACTGGTAGCCAGATTTTGTTCATTTTCATGGTTTCCTCCTTTCTGTTGAAATTGTCCACATGCTTGTGGATTTCAATGGCTTCTCTGTGTAGTCTGACATGGTGGTTGTGAGAGTGGTCCAGCATTTCTGTCTTCTCAAATAATACGCTATGTCTAGGTTGGTTCATGAAGTGCTCTGCTATGGCTGACTTCTCTGGTTGAGTTAGTCTGCAGTGCCTTTCATGTTCCTTGATTCATGTTTGCACATTCCATAGATATATAAACCTCAACTGCCTATTTTCCAACAGACCTCACAACCTTTGAGGATGCCTGCCATAGATGTGGGTGCAATGTCAGGAGAGAATGTTTCTGGAACATGGCCATGCAGTCTGGAAAACTCACAGCAACCCAGGCCAGTGATTCCGGCCATGAAAGCCTTCGACAGCACATTCACCCTGGCACTTGTTAACAGGGACAAAATCCATAAGTAATCTGTGTCTTAAATCTTGTTCTTTTGATCATAATAGATACACTGAATGTATGGGGTTTACCAATAGGCTGATTAATCAGTAGATAGAATGGGTCAACTCTAGTTGGATGTATCCAAGAGAATGTCCATCTCTGTGTGATCTCCACATTTATGAACAACAGGAGAATTGTTTACATGAACCAATATGGCCAACGTACTCTCAGATCACTAGAGTAAAGCAACCTATTCTGCTTAGCAGAGGCTCACCAAGATCCCTAGGAGCCTCTGGTGGTGCAATGGGTTAAATCCTTGTACCGACAGGTCATAGGTTCAAATCTGGGGAAAGTGTGGATGAGCTCCCTCTGTCAGCTCCAGCTCCCCATGCGGGGACATGAGAGAAGCCTCCCACAAGGAGGGTAAAATATCAAAACATCCGGGCATCCCCTGGGCAACGTCCTTGCAGACAGCCAATTATCTCACACCAGCAGCAACTTGAAGTTTCTCAAGTTGCTTCTGACACATACGCACACACACACACACACACACACACACACAAAACCAAGATCCCTGGAAAGCTTTCTTAGCTGTCAAGTCAAGTTTCTTTTTAGTGGAGAAGCTGGTAACTCAATCCAGGAACCTCCCTGGATAAAATATGCACCCTTTAAGTTCATCTATACAGTAGAATGAATGCAGTTTGACACCAATTTAATTGCCATGGCCAAATGCTATGGGGTTGTGGAAGTTGTAGTTTTTGAAGGCCTTCAGTCTTTTCTACTGAAGAGTACTGGTGTCTCACTAAACTACAGTTCCCAAACTTTGGTAGCATTGAGCCACAGCAGTTAGTGGTGTCACAATGCATTCATTCTGTGGTGTAGATGCACTTTCTGGTGAGCTTCACCCCATCAACACACAGAAGATTAGGCAACTTGGAAGATGCTGAACAGACTGCTCTCTGGCACCATGAGATGAAGACCCAACCTTAAGAAATGGACCCACAAAGTGGAGTCCAAGACATGAGAATGTGGAAAAGATCAAACCACAGACCACCTACTACAATGCAACCTGAGCCCAGCCACATGCACAATGGAGGACCTTCTCACAGCAACACCAGAGGCACTCCAAGTGGCCAGATACTGGTCAAAGGATATTTAATATAATACCAAGTTTTAAAACTTTGTGTTTTTAAAAATACATCACAATGGTACCCTTGGTTTGCATCTGATACAATGAATAAATACTCCATCGACAAAGCTTATGGTCTTCTTGGTGCATTGTGCCCATACACACCTATGGTCAGGACCCAATGCTCCTCCCAGAATATCTATCTCATGCCGTTCCCTGATAGTGTAACCCAATGTGGTCCACACCCTCAACACAATGTTGCCTCATGACATTCAGAAGACAAGAAGAAGACATTCATTAAGCTGGAAGTCCCACTGGGTCTATAATAGAGAAGAACATGGCGCTCACCTGTAGGAGGATGTGCTCACCCGGGCGGTGACTTCCTTCTTGATCTGCTGGTTGAGGGCATCCACCGCCGCTCTCCCTTTGCTGCTCTCTGGTGGTGCGGAGGAGCCCGGCTGTGGTTGCTGCTGTTGCTGCTGCTGGACAGCTCCATCCTCCACAACATGGACTCGCTTCTTGACCTTCTTGACCCTGGCTTCTTCAGGCCTGCTTGGCTTGGCCTCTGCATCTTTGCTGGGTTTCTCTGGCTCCTGTCCCACTGAGGCCTTCTTCCTCCTCTCTTGGCTTCCAGACCTTTCCTTGGAGCCCCTGTCCAGGTCCACTGGAGGGATGGGCATCTGCTTGGGGATCCAAGGGTGGTCCCCTCTTTTGGGGATGGGCCAGGCCCTGAAATCCTTCTGGTACTGGCTCTCTGAATCGAAAGGCGTGTCCGACGGCTGGTATTCGCTTTTGGGCTTGCAGCTAGGCTCAGGCCGCTGGACTTTCCAAGGCTTGTAGTCCTGGCGCATCACCGAGTCGGCACCCAGGGGCTCTTTGGAGCTGGTTTTGTGGAGCGCCCCGGATGACCCCGCGGTTGCCGCATGTTCCCCGGCCCCAGAGTCACCACCCGCATGGGATGCAGCAGAGGGCTGGGTCTCGATGGCCGAAGACGGGCGTGGCAGGGCCAAGGACGGCTGGACAGGCTGCTGCTGAAGGACCAAGTGGGTGCCGGGGATCTCGGTGGCTTCGGAGTATTTGGTGAAGACCAAAGGCACGGCGATGTCGGCTTTGTCCAGCTGGTTCCAGAAGCGGGCGATGCAGCACGCCCGGCTGATGCATGGCCAGGCCATCTTGTCAGCCGGGTCCAGCCCTGCTCCTACTCCCTCCACTTCGGAGTACCTGCCCTTCCTTCCTTCCTTCCTTCCTTCCTTCCTTCCTTCCTTCCCTCCCTCCCTCCCTCCTTCTCTCTGCCAGGCAAACAATGAGCCTCCTCCCTCTGTCTCCTATCCACCCAACCCTTTCTCCTTCTCCTCCTCCTCCTTCCAAGCTTACATTAGAGGCCTAAAACATCCACCTTGGAGGAATAATCCCCCCCAAACCAGGTGGCAACAAGGAACCCCCCAAAACACCCAAGCAACCCAAGCAATTAATGTGTCTGCCTCTTCCTTAGCAATCTCCAGGGAGGATTCAGCGTGTATAGTTTCTTCCTATGAGAAGATAAAAGGGATTGTGGATCCAGAAAGATCTCTCCCCACTTCTGAAATGTGAACAACAAGGAACCCCCCAAAACACCCAAGCAACCCAAGCAATTAATGTGTCTGCCTCTTCCTTAGCAATCTCCAGGGAGGGTTCAGAGTGTATCCCTTCTTCCTATGAGAAGATATAAGGGATTGTGGATCCAGAAAGATCTCTCCCCACTTCTGAAGTCTGAACAGCCCCTTAAATTAAGCCCCAAGCACTTGATATTTGATCTGCAAGGGAGGCCAAAGAAATCTCTGGGAAGGATTCAGAACTGATCCATTCCGCCTCCTGAAGAAACAAGGGAGGAGGAGAAGGAGGGAAGAGAGGAGGACAATAATGGAGCTAAGGAAAGGGAAGGTCTTCAGGGATGGGGAGAGGTTGCTTTCCCCTTTCTCCTTGCAGCTCCTTGATCCTTCTTTTCCCAATCCCAGAAGAGGATGGACGCAAGCTGAAGGAGAAGAAGATCCAGGCTCAGGCCAGAGAGAGGGATGCGCAAGGCAGGTCGTGGAGGCTTCCCGAGTGGCGTCTTCTGGGGGAGAGGGGCGAGGGGGAAAACCTCATGGCCGGAGAAGAGGAGGAGGGCCTGGGGAAGGGAGAGGGGAGGGAGAAGGGCCCGGTCCTCGCTTGGAAGCAGCCCCAATGCTGGAGAAGGTCTCCCTCGGCGCTTTTTACGCACGGCAAAGTCTCCCGGTGCGCTTTTACGCACGGCTGGCTCCCTCTCCGGAAAGCGGACCCCCGAAAAGCAGAAGACAGGAGCAGCACCGGGTCCCGATCCAGGAAAATTGGGCTCAGCCGATAGAAGAGGAAGAAGAGGAGGAAGAGGGAGAGAGAGGCAGCAGCGGCATCGCCGCAGCAGCTGCAGCAGAGCGCAAACAGGCGGCCACACCCAGGATGGAAGAGAGAGGAGGAGGAGGAGGAGGAGGAGGAGGAAGGCGGAGGAGGGATGCGGTGCCTTCGTCACTGCGCAGGCGCCCTTGGGAGTGTGTGTATCTAGAAGGGGGGGGGAGCATAAACCACCCCTTTAACCCTTTGCTGCCTGCAGGGATGCGCCTTCTCTGTAGCAGGAATGCAGTTTGGCAATGGGTTAACCCGGGTATATGCAAACTTGGGCCTTCCAGGTGTTTGGACTACAACTCCCACCATTCCTAACAGCTTCAGGCCCTTTCCTTTCCCCCCTCAGCCGCTTAAGCGGGAAAGGAAGGGGCCTGAGGCTGTTAGGAATGGTGGGAGTTGTAGTCCAAACACCTGGAAGGCCCAAGTTTGCCCATACTTGGATTAAATCCTTGTGCTGGCAGGACTGCTGACCGAAAGTGGAGTCTCTTGCATTTCTCTCTGTTGAACTAACACAATGAAGTTCAACAGTGACAAATGCAAGATACTCCACTTAGGCAGAAAAAAAAATACTCCAGAGGACAGGAGCAGGATTCAAAACGATCTTGACAGACTAGAGAGATGGGCCAAAACTAACAAAATGAAGTTCAACAGTGACAAATGCAAGATACTCCACTTTGGCAGGAAAAACGAAATGCAAAGATACAGAATGGGGGACAAAGCCTGGCTCGAGAGCAGTACGTGTGAAAAAGATCTTGGAGTCCTCATGGACAACAAGTTAAACATGAGCCAACAATGTGATGTGGCGGCAAAAAAAGCCAATGGGATTTTGGCCTGCATCAATAGGAGCATAGTGTCTAGATCTAGGGAAGTAATGCTACCCCTCTATTCTGCCTTGGTTTTGGATCACACCTGGAATCACACTGTGTCCCATTCTGGGCACCACAATTCAAGAGAGATATTGACAAGCTTGAATGTGTCCAGAGGAGGTCAACTTAAAATGATCAAGGGTCTGGAGAACAAGCCCTATGAGGAGCGGCTTAAAGAGCTGGGCATGTTTAGCCTGTAGAAGAGAAGGCTGAGAGGAGATATGATAGCCATGTATAAATATGTGAGAGGAAGCCACAGGGAGGAGGGAGCAAGCTTGTTTTCTTCTTCCCTGGAGACTAGGACGCAATGGAACAATGGCTTCAAACTACAAGAGAGGAGATTCCATCTGAACATGAGGAAGAACTTCCTGACTGTGAGAGCTGTTTAGCAGTGGAACTCTCTGCCCCGAAGTGTGGTGGAGGCTCCTTCTTTGGAAGCTTTTAAACAGAGGCTGGATGGCCATCTGTCAGGGGTGATTTGAATGCAACATTCCTGCTTCTTGGTAGAAAAGGGTTGGACTGGATGGCCCATGATGTCTCTTCCAACTCTTTGATTCTGTGATTCCTTTCCCCCCTCAACCGCTTAAGCAGTTTGGAACAGCATTATATGGTCAATGTGACCATTATAATACAGTTCAATGTAGGTAAGCTGCATTATATGGCTGTACGCCGGGCCTGGTCAAACTTTGGCTCTCCAGATGTTTTGGACTCCAACTCCCACCATTCCTAACAGCCTCAGGCCCCTTCCTTTTCCCCTGGCTGAGGGAGGAAAGGAAGAAGCCTGAGGCTGTTAGGAATGGTGGGAGTTGAAGTCCAAAACACCAGGAGGGCCAAAGTTTGCCCATACCTGGGTTAAATCCTTGTACTGGCAGGACTGCTGACCGAAAGGGGGCAGTTCGAATCTGGGGAGAGCAGGTTGAGCTTCTGACTGTCAGCCCCAGCTTCCCATGCAGGGACATGAGAGAAGCCTCCCACAGGATGGGCATCCCTGGTCAACGTCCCTGCAGATGGCCAATTCTCTCACACCAGAAGCAACTTGAATAGAATAGAATAGAATAGACTCATAGAGTTGGAAGAGACCTCATGGGCCATCCAGTCCAACCCCTTTCTGCCAAGAAGCAGAAAAATTGCATTCAAAGCATCCCTGACAGATGGCCATCCAGCCTCTGTTTAAAAGCCTCCAAAGAAGAAGCCTCCATCACACTCCAGGGAAGAGAGAGAGTTCCACTGCTGAATAGCTCTTACCATTAGCAAGTTCTTCCTCGTGTTTAGGTGGAATCTCCTTTCCTGTTGTTTGAAGCCATTGTTCCACATCCTAGTCTCCAGGGCAGCAGAAAACAAATCTGCTCCCTCCTCCCTGTGACTTCCTTTCACATATTTATACATGGCTCTCATCATGTCTCCTCTCAGCCTTCTCTTCTTCAGGCTAAACATGCCCAGCTCTTTAAGCCGCTCCTCATAGGGCTTGTTCTCCAGACCCTTGATTATTTTAGTCACCCTCCTCTGGATACATTCCAGCTTAAAGTCAACATCTCCCTTCAATTGCGGTGCCCAGAATTGGACACAGTATTCCAGGTGTGATCTAACCAAGGCAGAACAGAGCACGAGGAGCATGACTTCCCTGGACCTAGACACTATGCTCCTATTGATGCAGGCCAAAATCCCATTGGCCTTTTTGCCACCACATCACATTGTTGGCTCATGTTTAATTTGTTGTCCACAAGGACTCTAAGATCTTTTTCACACATACAGCTCTCGAGCCTGTATCTTTGCATTTCATTTTTTCTGTGTAAGTGGAGTTTCTTGCATTTGTTACTGTTGAACTTCATTTTGTTAGTTTTAGCCCATCTCTCTAATCTGTTAAGATCGTTTTGAATTCTGCTCTTGCAGTTTCTCAAGTTGCTCCTGACACGAAAAAAGCTCCAGCTTCCCATGTAGGGGCATGAGAGAAGCCTCCCATAGGATAGTGTTCCCTGGGTAATGTCCTATCCAGGTGTTCCCTTGGTAATGTCCTATCACACCAGAAGCAGCTTGCAGTTTTTCAAGTCATTCCTGACATGAAAAAAGCTCCCACCTGCCAGCTCCAGCTTCTTCCCATGAGGGCTCATGAGAGAAGCTTCCCACAGGATGGTAAAACATCTGGGCGTCCCCTGGGCAACGTCCCTGCAGATGGCCAATTCTCTCACACAAGAAGCGACTTGCAGTTTCTCAAGCCAGTCCTGATATGAAAAAAATCTCCTGTCTGTCATCTGTTTCTTCCCATGAGGGCTCATGAGAGAAACCTCCCACAGGATGGTAAAACACCCAGGCGTCCCCTGGGCAATGTTCCTGTAGACAGCCAATTCTCTCACACCAGAAGCGACTTGCAGTTTCTCAAGTCACTCCTGTCATGAAAAAAAGCTCCAGCTGCCCCTGCGAAGACATAAGAGAAGCCTCCCATAGGATGGTAAAATATCCAGGCAGCTCCTGGCCAATGTCCTTGCAGACAGCCAATTCTCTCACACCAGAAGGAACTTGCAGTTTTGCAAGTCACTCTTGACACACACACACCCAAAACTGCTAAAGCTCAATCGCAATCATGAGAGTTGTAGTTTGATGAAGCCCCACCTCTCTTTAGTAGGCACGGCTCAAGACCTTGTCTAACTACAACTCCCAGGATTCCACAGCTTTGAGCCATGCCAGCTCATTGTTACACTCATATGTCTCCTTTCCTAAGGCAGGTTCCATCACTTCTTTTGAAAGGTAGTCGTGGTTAACTTGATGGAGGGTGGATCTGCACCAGGCCTGAGCAAACTTGGGCCCTCCTGGTGTTTTGGACTTCAACTCCCACAATTCCTAACAGCCGGTAGGCTGTTAGGAATTGTGGGAGTTGAAGTCCAAAACACCAGGAGGGCCCAAGTTTGCCTTGGCCTGATCTACACAGTAGAATGAATGCAGCTGGACACAGCCAAAAGTACCATGGTTCAGTGCTATGGAATTGGAGGAATTGTAGTTTTACAAGGTCTTTAGTCTTCTCTGTCAAAAGAATGCATGTGGACTGTCAGTACAGATGGGGGTAATTGCCATTTAGGTCTGTACCACTTCAGACTGCAGGAGGTGGGTGTTATTGGGGGGCTCAGGTGGGGAATTCTTGACAGGATGCCATTTTGGACTGGACCACTTAGGGCTGCAGGGGGTGAATGCCATTGTGGGCTGCACCGTTTCAGACTACAGGGGGAAATGGTCTTTTAGCCTGTGCCACCTTGCACTGATATGATGTGGGTGTGTTGTGATTGTGGGCTGTACCACTTCAGGACATGGGAGGGAAGGCATTGTGTAGTCAAAACAGCTGAGATTTCTTGGAACCTCTCATAAAATGATCTGGCTCGATGATGGCTTTAGCTTTCATTTTGTCTGCCGTGTGGCTGTCTAGCCTGGCAGATCAATACAGGCTTTGTGGGCGATTTATAGGCGGTGACAGGAAACTGTAATGCAAGCACAGCTCTCTCCCTTAACAGCAGCTGTTAACAAAATACTAGTAGCAACAAGGACAGCCTTGAAGGGGTGAGTTACTTCACATTTGTAGTACAATTCTTAAAAAAAGATTACACTTATCAGAGAAAACCGGCAGCTTTCATCTCAGGAATGATGGGAATCCATTCCAGGTTTTACCATAGATAATGAAGGAGCTGTCCAATGTCCTGAAATCCCAGAACAGGTTAGCTGGGCCCAGCCCCTTTAGAGTCTGTAATAAAACCTGGAGCAGACTCCTCAAAACACTGACATGGGATGCATTGGGAAGCTGATACAATGGGAAGATGAGGAAACACAACATACAAACTATCTACAGACCCACTAAGAAAATCCAACGAATGCTACATTCAGCAAAGGACAAGAGAGATCCTCTCACCTCTGCAGGAGTCTCTCGTATACCATGGAGCTGTGGACTAGTCTACAGAGGGACCACCAAACACAGTATTGCCCAGACACGCATCAAGGAACATGAAAGGCACTGCAGACTAATCCAACCAGAGAAGTCAGCCATAGCAGAGCACCTGAGGAACCAACCTGGACACAGCATATTATTTGAGAACACAGAAATGCTGGACCACACCAACAACCACCATGTCAGACTACACAGAGAAGCCATGGAAATCCACAAGCATGTGGACAATTTCAACATAAAGGAAGAAACCATGAAAATGAACAATGGCTACCAGTATTAAAAAAAACTCTAAAATTACAACAGCAAAACAACACAGAGGAAACAAAAGATTGCCCCAGGCACTGCGAAGCCATCAAATGCTAAACAAGGTGGTCAGTTGAAACATTCACACCTAGCTCCAACAGACAGGAGTTCTTTCTCCCACCCTGGTCATTCCACAGATATATAAACCCAATTTTCCTAGTTCCAACAGACCTCATAACCTCTGAGGATGCTTGCCATAGATGCCGGTGAAATGTCAGGAGAGAATGCCTCTAGAACATGGCCATACAGCCCAAAAAAGCCTACAACAACCCAACTCTTTCAGTGCTTGAATCACACTTTCATAATCAAAAACACCCAGTTAATTTTTAATATTTCTGACAAAGACCATCAATATCGAAGCCATGATCCTTCCCCATCAATTTCACTGGACTGAATGCCACGTTGTCTGAATGCCTGATCACCATCTTCCAAAGCAGTTACTTTATCCCCAGCTCAAGGACAGAAAACAGAATGTCAGTGGACATCAAAATAGATATAAAGATGGATTTTAAAGTAACCTTTAAAATGTGGCATAAATACTGGGAACTGGGAAGTCCTGGCCATCAAGCTTTGGAACTGGAGGTCAGCTGTTACCAATGGAGCAATGGATTTTGAAAAGGACAAATGGAGGGCGAAAGGGAGACGGCTCCCCAAGCAAACCCTTGTTGGAACTACTTCCCATATGGAAACTGATGTCCTCACTGTGAAATAAAGACCATGTGGATCCAGAATAGGTCTCCATAGTCACTTATGGGCCTACCGACAAATGCATTACCTAGATTTATGCAGCCATAATAGATTCATACTCACAAACCCCTATGTATCAGGTTTGTTGGGTTGTTGTAGGATTTTTGGGGCTATATGGCCATGTTTGGGCTATATGGCATTTTCTCCTGACGCTTCACCTGCATCTATGGCAAGCATCCTCAGAGGATGCTTGCCATAGAAGCAGGTGAAACGTCAGGAGAAAATGCCTCTAGAACATGGCCATATAGCCCAAAAAAACCTACAACAACCCAGTGATTCTGGCCATGAAAGCCTTTGACAATTAATCAGGTTTGTTGTTGTTCATTCGTTCAGTCATTTCCGACTCTATGTGACTTTATGGACCATTCCACGCCAGAGCTCCCTGTCGGTCATCACCACCCTTAGCTCCTTCAAGGTCAATACAGTCACTTCAAGGATACCATCCACCCATCTTGTCCTTGGTCGGCCCCTCTTCCTTTTTCCTTCCATTTTCCCCAGCATCATTGTCTTCTCTAAGCTTTCCTGTCTTCTCATGATGTGGCCAAAGTACTTCATCTTGACCTCTACTATCCTTCCCTCCAATGAGCAGTCGGACTTTCTTTCCTGAAGTATAGACTGGTTGGATCTTCTCGCAGTCTGAGGCACTCTCAGAACTTTCCTCCAGCACCACAGTTCAAAAGCATCTATCTTCCTTCGCTCAGCCTTCCCTAAGGTCCAGCTCTCACATCTGTAGGTGACTACAGGGAATACCATGGCTTCGACTATGCAAATCTTTGTTGCCAGTGTGATGTCTCTACTCTTCACTATTTTATCAAGATTGGTCATCGCTCAGGTACATAATCAGGTACTAGTATAAAATATACAGGGATTATAAACATTTCCCAATCCTGCCTTACTTGGTATGAGCTGCTGCTAATGATGGGGGTCTCTTCTCCTGCCAATCAAGGAGCATCAGGCTGAGGTCTCCACTCCCTTTGACCAACATTCCATAGTGCAAGGAGGATTTCCACAGGGATCCTGCTTCTGATTCTCAAATTGGAGACCAATGGCAGAAGGAGGTGGAAATATCAGTCTTCTGAATTCCACTTAACAGGAGAACAGACATCTCTTGCTCACAGTGGTTGCTGTCATTAAATCTGGTTAGGGGAAATTTTATGAACCCTATGCATTCTCTACACTTTGAAAAAGTCGGGATTGTGAATATAAATCAGTTTTGTGTGTGTAACTCTAGGGATGGAGTCATGAATTCCAGGCTAGAATGATGTTGTTGCTGTTGATAATGAAAAAACTGGTTCCGGCCCCACTTACCTCTCCGAACGCATCTCCACCTATGAACCGACGAGGACCTTAAGATCGTCCGGGGAGGCCCTGCTCTCGGTCCCGCCGGCGTCACAAGCGCGGTTGGCGGGGACGAGAGACAGGGCCTTCTCGGTGGTGGCCCCTCGGCTATGGAATGCCCTACCAGTGGACATTAGGCAGGCTCCTTCGTTACTGGTGTTTCGGAGGAGGGTGAAGACATGGCTCTATGAACAGGCATTTGGATAACTATGCAATGACAATTAACTCAGTAAGACRGCATTGGAACAAGGAACGGAAAGGATTGTGAGAACGGGATCTGATTCTAATTGAGGCGTCGATGACTATGTGTGTTGTTTGTRYATGTGCGTCTGATATATTGTTCAATGTTGTCCATTTTTATTGTAAACCGCATTGAGTCGCCGTTTCAGGCTGATAAATGCGGTATACAAATGGAGTAAATAAATAAATAATAAATAAATAAAAAACAAATAAATGAATATAGACAGAGATGGAAGATGCCACATTATTACCTGAAATCTTACTGTGTCCAGAAGAGGGTGACTAAAATGATCAGGGCTCTGGAGAACAAGCCCTATGAGGAGCAGCTTAAAGGGGTGGGCATGTTTAGCCTGAAAAAGAGGAGATATGAAGAGGGCCACGTATAAATATGTGAGAGGAAGTCATAGGGAGGAGGGAGCAAACTTCTTTTCTGCTGCCCTGGAGACTACGACACAATGGAGCAATGGCTTCAAACTACAAGAAAGGAGATTCCATCTGAACATGAGGAAGAACTTCCTGACTGTGAGAGCCGTTCAGCAGTGGAACTCTCTGCCCTGGAGCGTGGTGGAGGCTCCTTCTTTGGAGGCTTTTAAGCAGAGGCTGGATGGCCATCTGTCAGGGGTGCTTTGAATACAATTTTCCTGCTTCTTGGCAGGCGGTTGGACTGGATGGCCCATGAGGTCTCTTCCAACTCTTTGATTCTATGATTCTAACAGCAAACTGTATAATAGTGAACCCAATTGAACCATTAGTATAAAGTCACCCTGGAAGACTCTTCTACTCTAGGATTCTATGATCCCTAAAAGTTTCAGTTGAATTATCAATTGACCGAAACTCCTGCCAGTAACACCTGGTGGATTGTGAAACAGAAATGAAATCCTCTAGTCATTTTTTTAAAAAAAAAATCCAGTCTAGACAGTATTTACCACATGAGCTGCATACTTCATTCTTAATAGCTTTTCTTCCTCCTTCAAATAGCTTCTGAAGGCTAAAATATCACATTGAGGAATAGAATCTGGTCATTCCCAGAAACACACAGCTCTGGAGACTTTATTTAAACAGATAATGCTTTTTAAAAATAGTTTACAGTAGATCTTTCTAAGACTACCAAGATTTATTCATTCTTCTCAATTCCTTCCTACTTTGCTCTGTGCTGATTTCAGCTGTTTTTCCTTCCAGCTCTCCAAGGATCTGTCCAAATTTCTGAGTACTGAAAATGCTTATCAGAGAGGAACAGAACACCAGCAGTTCTGGAGCGCTATCTAGCATTTGTGTAGAAGTGTGGTGATGGTGTTGTGGGTGTTACTGTACTTTGCAAAAAGAAGAATCAAGGCTGGGGTCAGAAGTCTGTCAGTGTCTTATCCGTGCCTAAATTCCTGTACTGGTTGGGCGTTGTTGTTTATTCGTTCAGTCGCTTCCGACTCTTTGTGACCTCATGGACCATCCCAGGTCAGAGTACCCTGTCAGCCGTGGCCACCCCCGGCTCCTTCAAGGCCAAGCCAGTCACATCAAGGATACCATTCGTCCATCTTGCTCTTAGTCAGCCCCTCTTCCTTTCTCTTTCAATTTCCCCCAGCATCATTGTCTTCTCCAAGCTGTCCCGTCTTCTTATTATATGGCCAAAGGACTTCATCTTTGCCTCTAATATCCTTTCCTCCAGTGACCAGCCGGGCTTTATTTCCTGGAAAATTGACTGATTGGATTGTCAGTGAACCAAACTTGGCACACAGAACTCCCATGGCCAACAGAAAATACTGGAAGGGTTTGGTAGGCATTGATCTTGAGTTGTAGTTCACCAACATCCAAAGAGCACTGTGGACTCAAGCAATGATGGATTGGGACCAAACTTGGCATGAATCCTCAATATGCCCAAATGTGAACACTGGTGGAGTTGGGGAAAATAGACTTTAACATTTGGGAGCTGTAGTTACTGGGATTTATAGCACCTACAATCACAGAGCCTTCTGAACCCCACCAATAATAGAATTGGGCCAAACTTCCCACAGAGAGTCCCCATGACCAACAGAAAATACTGTATTTTCAGATGGTCTTTGGCAATCTTCTGACACCTCCTCACAACCCCCCCCCCCCCCCCCCCCCCCCCCCCCCCCCCGCCAGGTCCTAACCCTCAGGTTGAGAAAGGCTGCACTAAGAGAATGTTGGATTGAGGTCTTTATTGCTATTTAAATGGCATTGAATGGCATACCTGTTTTGACAGGCTTTTAATGTTTGATATTGCTGTTTTTAAATAATTTTAAATTGCTTTTAAATTTTGTTAGATTTTAGCCATTCTTGTAAGCCGCTCCGAGCCCCAGGGGAGTGGCAGCATATAAGTTCAAATAATAAATAAATAAATAAATAAAATTGAATGGCTGTAGGCCTCCATGTGTTCATTTACACTACCTGAACTACCAGAGCTCAATGCTGATAGTATGGGAGTTATCATTTCCCAAGACCTTTCCCTTTCTCTACAAGAAAAGTGCTGGACTATCACCAAACTACAACTCCCAGGATGCCATAGCATTGAGCCACGGCTTTCTAAAGTGTTGTCCAACTGCATTAATTCAACAGTAAAGATGATGATGATGATAATAATAATAATAATAATAATAATAATAATAATAATAATAATTGGGTTGTTGTAGGTTTTTCCAGGTTATATGGCCATGTTCTAGAGGCATTCTCTCCTGACATTTTGCCCGCATCTATGGCAAGCATCCTCAGAGGTAGTGAGGTCTGTTGGAACTAGGAAAATGGGTTTATACATCTGTGGAATGACCAGGGTGGGAGAAAAAACTCTTGTCTGTTGGATCTAGGTGTGAATGTTTCAACTGACCATCTTGATTAGCATCATGGCCATTAGATCATGGCCATATAGCCCGAATAAACCTACAACAACCCAGAGAAAGAATTGTTGGAGGCTACAGACAATGTAGTTGCTATGTATTGTCGAAGGCTTTCATGGCCAGAATCACTGGGTTGTTGTAGGTTTTTTCGGGCTATATGGCCATGATCTAGAGGCATTCTCTCCTGACGTTTCCCCTGCATCTATGGCAAGCATCCTCAGAGGTAGTGAATATGTAGTTGCTATTGCCCGTTTTTGGCCAAAAGATGTTTAGCCACTTGTGCACCTTCTATTTTTATCAATTTTATACTAATTTATGCAATGCTTTTGATATGAAATAAATAAATCAGATCCTGTTTTGCGGGGTCATAATCCAATGCCCAAACAACTACATCACACTGTTCTCATTATTGTTCTAGAAGGCTATGCAAGAAATATGAATTAAAATTATTATTATTATCTCCAAGATATCCTGCTTGTTTCCCAAAGCTGGTTTCAAGATCACTTAGATCACTTACCAGTATTAAATTCAGATAAAAGTGCACAGAGGAACAATTAATTAAAAAAACCTAAAAAAAGACAGTGTTAAAAAGCAGTGAAGCTATCTTTAGCATTAAAAGAAATCCATTATAAAGATAAAAGTCCATAAAAAGCATGCTATTAAAAGGCTTTAAAAGACTCCCTGGATTCGTCAAAGTACATAACTTTTCCTCACAAAATGAGAGTGCTCAAACAAACATGGATAGGGTAATGGATTTAAAAGGGGCCCAAAGGGTCATCTAGTCCAACCTCCCGCCAAAAGGAATATACAACTAGTGAACCCCCAAAAGATAGCCACCAACCCCCAAAGAGAAACAGTTTACATCATTCATTTCATTATGCCATGAATCTTTACATTCATAAATATTTTAATGGATTGTTGTAGGTTTTTTGGGGCTATATGGTCATGTTCTAGAGGCATTCTCTCCTGATGTTTTGGAATTTTAATGGAATTTATCCTGATTTTAAATTGGGGGGATGTCATAGGGAGGAGGGAGCAGGCTTGGTTTCTGCTTCCCTGGAGACTAGGATGCAATGGAACAATGGCTTCAAACTACAGGAAAGGAGATTCCACCTGAACATGAGGAAGAACTTCCTGACTGTGAGAGCCATTCAGCAGTGGAACTCTCTGCCCTAGAGTATAGCGGAGGCTCCTTCTTTGGGGGCTTTTAAACATAGGTTGGATGGCCATCTGTCGGGGGTGCTTTGAATGTGATTTTCCTGCTTCTTGGCAGAATGAGGTTGGACTGAATGGCCCATGAGGTCTCTTCCAACTCTAGGATTCTATGAACCCTATTCTTAAATGGGACCCACACTGTGGACAGCTCTTTTAAGACCAAGGAAAGCGTGAAACTGATTCATTGCTCCTCTGACCTGCCTTTCATGCTCCAATGTTGTCTCTTTTTTTGTTCCTTGTGCTAAAGCCTAGTTGTAGGCCTGCTGCCAAGAGCCTATCTTCCAATGGTACTGAACAGAGTGGATGAATCTTTGGACTTTGTGATCTGAGGAATAGTCATCAGCCTCTTATCAGAAAGCACCACTGTTACTTAGCTAAGCTTTGCTGCAATCAGCCTTTTATTGTCAGCAATTTCACAATGTTCATTGTTGCATCTGAGCAGGAGTGTGAACTCCACACTTAAATGCAACAGATAAAAGCTGTGCTTGAGATCTTACGTTGCACTTGAGTCATGAAATCTAACCTCACCTAGATATGTGCAAGTTGCACCATACCACACTTCTGCTATATACCAGTCTGGGAGTATGCTTGCTAGTCTTCCCATTCAAATGCGAAGAGGGTTCCCATTTCAACCTCTGAGGATGTCTGCCATAGATGCAGGCAAAACGTCAGGAGAGAATGTTTCTAGAACATAGCCAGACACCCTGGAAAACTCACAGCAACCCAGCACAGAGGGTTGTTTGGAAAATCCTAATGTTAGTCCCAACTAGAGTTGGCCAACTGAATCATGTGTGACTCAATAGGAAAGTGCTTAGGGAATGCTCTGTTGATACAGTGGGTCAAATTTGGTTGTGAGAAATAGTTCAGACAACAGTGTGGATATGAATGTCAACAGGTAATATGTTGTGGATATGAATGTCAACAGGTATGGTCTCCTAAGACTCCTAACTCCCTTTCACATGCATAAGCAGGAAAACAGTCCATGTGAAAGGGAGTTAGGAGTCTTAGGAGACCATAAGTGAACATGAGTCAACAGTGTGATGTTGCAGCTAAAAAGTTAATGTGAGGTCCTATATTCCAGGATCTGGTCCCAGGTTTTCTGGGTTGCTGTGAGTTTTCCAGACCATAAGGCCATGTTCCAGAAGCATTCTCTCCTAATGTTCCACCCACATCTATGGCAGGCATCCTCAGAGGTTGTGAGGTTTGTTGAAAATCACGCTTTTCTGTGGTTCAGATCTGAGGACAGTGGGTTGAGCTCCCTCTGTCAGCTACAGCTGCCCATGTGGGGATATGAGAGAAGCCTCCCACAAGGATGGTAAAACATCAAAAATATTCGAGTGTCCCCTGGGCAATGTCCTTGCAGTCAGCCAATTCTCTCACACCAGAAGTGACTTGCAATTTCTCAAGTCGTTCCTGACAGAAAAAAAAAAGCTCAACAAAGCCACATTTCCTGGGCAACGACTTTTGTGCATGTCTTTCTTAGCCTGTCTGCAAACACAAGAGACTGTTATGTATCCCAAGTAACAAAAGCTCTGTTGGTACTACTTGCTCCTTCTGTATTAAGGAAAAAGAGAAACCTTGTTAATGTTGGTACAATTGTTTGAAAAACAAGCATCTCCATGAGCAGACAAGTTGAAGGATAGTGCTGTGCAGTGATTTCAGTATAAGGTCTTTGACACCCCCCCCCCCCCAATGATATTCTTACTAGCTACTAAATGGGCTAATGCTACTGTGAGATGAATTTGTATAGTTGGTTTTCTACATTTGCAGGGGTCGGGGATGCAAGACCTCAATGGAAGTCAAAAACCGGCAAATAATACCATTGTATTGTTGAAGGCTTTCATGGCTGGAATCACTCAGTTCTTGTGGGGTTTTTCGGGCTATAAGGCCGAAGGTCACCTCTGAGGATGCTTGCCATAGATGCAGGCGAAACGTCAGGAGAAATGCCTCTAGAACATGGCCTTATAGCCCGAAAAAACCCACAAGAACTGAATAATACCATTATCTACCCAACTGCCTTGTTCCAATGCATCAGCCTGAATTTCAAGACCTTCTTCAGCCATCTGCATCTTCCCCCTCTCATTTTTCTCCTCCTCTTACCTCTCTCGCCAACTTCTCTCTTGCCTCAACTCCATTATCCATCATCCACCATAAGCCTCAATCTGAATTTAAGATTCAGATTGGGGAGTTCAAGAACTGAACGGAGGAAGAGGTGAGTTTGCAGATGGCACCAAGTTGGGAAAGATAGCTAATACTTCAGAGGACAGGATCAGAATCCAAAATTATCTGAACAGATTGGGAACCTGGGACAAAACTAACAAAATAAATGTCAGCAAGGACAAATATATAGTATGACACTTAGGCAATAAAAATGATATGCACAGATACAGGATGGGTAACACTCAACTTGGAAACAATTCATGGGAAGGAGTATTATTAGACCACAAACTGAACATGAGCCAACAAAATGCTGCATGCAGCAGCTAAAAAAGCAAACGAGATTCCAACTGTATCAATAGGAGCATAGTGTCCAAGTAGAGACAGAAGTAACTTTTGATTATCTTGGTGTCCCTTTTCTGGATTCATTCCAACTTGTCAACAACCTTCTGAAACAGTAGTGCCCAGAACCAGGCGCCACAGAAACAGGCACTCCACTTTGGCAGGAAAAACAAAATGCAAAGATACAGAATGGGGGGCAATGCCTGGCTCGAGAGCAGTACGTGTGAAAAAGATCTTGGAGTCCTCATGGACAACAAGTTAAACATGAGCCAACAATGTGATGTGGCAGCAAAAAAAGCCAATGGGATTTTGGCCTGCCTCAATAGGAGCACAGTGTCTAGATCTAGGGAAGTAATGCTCCCCCTCTATTACGCTTTGGTTAGACCACACCTGGAATATTGTGTCCAATTCTGGGCACCACAATTGAAGAGAGATATTGACAAGCTGGAATGTGTCCAGAGGAGGGCGACTAAAATGATCAAGGGTCTGGAGAACAAGCCCTATGAGGAGCGGCTTAAGGAGCTGGGCATGTTTAGCCTGAAGAAGGGAAGGCTGAGAGGAGACATGATAGCCATGTATAAATATGTGAGAGGAAGCCACAGGGAGGAGGGAGCAAGCTTGTTTACTGCTTCCCTGGAGTCTAGGACGCAATGGAACAATGGCTTCAAACTACAAGAGAGGAGATTCCACCTGAACATGAGGAAGAACTTCCTGACTGTGAGAGCCATTCAGCAGTGGAACTCTCTGCCCAGAGCTTTGGAAGCTTTTAAACAGAGGCTGGGTGGCCATCTGTCCGGGGTGATTTGAATGCAATATTCCTGCTTCTTGGCAGAATGGGGTTGGACTGGATGGCCCATGAGGTCTCTTCCAACTCTTTGATTCTATGATTCCACAAACTGGAAGACTACACTATGTAACAACCTTTGAAAGA
The DNA here is from genome assembly GCF_025583915.1 of Anolis sagrei ordinatus. Taxonomy (NCBI): domain Eukaryota; kingdom Metazoa; phylum Chordata; class Lepidosauria; order Squamata; family Anolidae; genus Anolis; species Anolis sagrei. The sequence continues at coordinate 274,128,318 of NW_026846588.1, read as the reverse complement.
TTTTCTGTTGCTGATTTGAAAGCATTATTTCCTATTTAATTGTATGGTACTTACTTTGAAAGTAGCTGCTATACTTCATAAACTTTGTTTTTGTGGCTGCCACAAACCAGGTGGATAAGGAGCCCCTCGGTGGCGCAGTGGGTTAAACCCCTGTGCCGGCAGGACTGAAGACCAACAGGTCACAGGTTCGAATCCGGGGAGAGGCGGATGAGCTCCCTCTATCAGCTCTAGCTCCACATGCGGGGACATGAGAGAAGCCTCCCACAAGGATGATAAAAACATCAAATCATCCAGGCGTCCCCTGGGCAACATCCTTGCAGACGGCCAATTCTTTCACACCAGGAGTCACTCCTGACACAACAAAAAAAAAACAAAACCCCAGGTGGAATTGATTGATACTCGATGAGATATTTATTGAAAAACTATAGCAAACTGTACTGCAAAATGGCAGTGTTCCCTGGTTTGAACTTCAGCTCCAAGATTCCCCTTCCGCTTGCTGTCTGGGAGATTCAGGGAGTTGCAGTCCAAAGCCAGGGCCCTTTTGCATGGTAATGCACACACACACATGCCCATATTCTGCTCCTTAAAAAGGGGAGAGGCTTCCTCCAAACTGCATTGCGCCCTAATCTCACCTTGCCCAATGCTGCTCCTTTAATGCTGCGTCAACACTACAAAGGGCAGAGACTTTGCCCCTTTTGACTTTCTTCCCTTGGGAAGCCTCTTTGGCCTTTTGCTTTTTCCAGCCACAGAACACTCAGGGATCAAGATGAAGATCGCATTCGCTCCCCGCTCGGTGCCTTTACAGAGAAGGCTGCAGACGGCTTCTGTGGCTCAATGGGTCTTCAGCTTCCTTGCCTTAGGTAAAAAAAGAGAGAGATCTTTTCAGTTTTCTTAAGAACTGCCAACTTCCTGATGGTGGCAGGTGGCAAGGGATGGGAAGGACAGAAGGCTTTGTTGAAATGGTTCCCACAATGTCTTCCATGGCAGGTGGCAAGAGATGAGTAACACCTGGCTTGAAATAAAGGGGACTTAGAGGTCTTTCAGACCATCCTTAAGCAATCCCTCATTGTGCAAGTAAGATAGTCTTCCAGGATCAGTGTGCTGGTGGGTCCATAGGTAACTGTGGAGCCCTATTCTTGATCTGCATCTTTTTCCACGGCGAGGGCATTGGTTTCCAGGTGGAAGGCGGTTTTAGTTGGGGTTGGCTTGATGCACCTTCCTCTTGGCACATTTCTCTCTTTTGCCCTCCATTCATGCCTCTTCAAATTCTACAGCACTGCTGGTCACAGCTGACCTCCAGCTGGAGTGCTCAAGGGCCAGGGCTTCCCAGTTCTCAGTGTCTATGCCAGAGGTTTTAAGGTTGGCTTTGAGCCCATCTTTAAATCTCTTTTCATACCCACCAACATTCTGTTTTCCATTCTTGAGTTCAGAGTAGAGCAACTGTTTTGGGAGACAGTGGTCAGGCATCTGGACAATGTGGCCGATCCAGTGGAGTTGATGTTGGAGGACCATCACTTCAATGCTGGTGGTCTTTGCTTCTTCCAACACGCTGATATTTGTCCACTTGTCTTCCCAAGAGATTTACAGGATTTTCCGGAGGCAGCGCTGATGGAATCGTTACAGGATTTGCATGTGATGTCTGTAGACAGTCTATGTTTTGCAGGTGTATAGTAGGGTTTGGAGGACAATAGCTTTATAGACAAGCACCTTGGTATCCCTACGGATGTCCCGGTTCTCAAACACTCTCTGCTTCATTCGGAAAAAAAGCTGCTTTCAGAGCTTGGGCGGTGTTGTATTTCAGTGTCAATGTTGACTTTGGTGGAGAGGTAGCTGCTAAGGGAGCGGAAATGGTCAACGTTTTCTAATGTTACATCATTACGCTGTATTTTTTTGCATTGGAGAGGGATTGGCTGGTGACTGCTGGAAGAGCACTAAGACCATAAGCAACACAAGAGTCAACAGTCTGATGCAGCACCTGAAAAAAGCCAATGTAATTCTAAGCTGTATCAATAGGAGAACAGTGTCAAGATCAATGGAAATAATAGTCCCACTCTTGTCTGTGATGGTCAGATCTCACCTGAAATATTTTGTTCAAGTTCTGGGCATTGTAAAGTTATGGGCAAGTTAGAATGGATCCAGAGAAGGGTGACCAAAATGGTCAAAGGTCTGAAAGCCAAGCTCTCTGAAGAGTGGTTGAGGAATCTGGGTATGTTTAGCTCGGAGAAAAGAAGAGGAAGGGGACATGATAGATATGTTTAAATGTTCGACAGAGTGTCCCATTGAGGAGAATGGGGTAAGGTTGTTTTCTGCTGCTCTGGAGACAAGGACACAATGGAGCCATAGATTCAAATTTCAGGAAAAGAGACTCCATGTAAACATTAGAAAGACCTTCCTGGTGTTTAGAGCTGCTTGATTGTGGGATATGCTGCCTGGGAGCCTGGTGGAGTCTCCTACTTTGGAGGTTTTAAAACAGAGTCTGGGTGGCCATCTGCCAGGAATGCTTTAATTCTGTCCTTCCAAATGTATTAGTCCAATTGCTAACTGGAGTTGGAAGCACACCATCTTGTGTCTGCATTTTGAGATCTTATTGTGTATGAGATCTTCTGCGGAGGCCCTTCTCTGTCTCCAACCATCCTGACAGATGCTTCTATTGGGAACATAGGAGAGTGTCCTATTCATGGTTGCTCCCAGGCTCTGGAAATCACTTTCCAGGGAGGTTAGACTGGCACCTTTCTTACTATCCCTTTGTAAGTCTCTTTATTTGTTAGTGAGTCTTTGAGGGCCAGAGGAAAGGCCCTTCCATGCACAGTGCTTGGATCAAACCTGGATTCTCAGAAGCCAAGATAAATCAAGTGAGGCTGTCGTACTTTGTCCATATTGTGAGAAAACATGAATCACTAGGAGAAAAAGCAATGATGCCTGGTTAGATAGAGGCAGTAGGCAAAGAGGGAGACTGCATGGATGGATTTCCATCAAGTAAGCCAAGGCCTTGCACTTGTTGGTCTTGAGTGGAAATCATCTATTGGACAGATGGCAAGCTATTTCACCTCAGCAGACTAAAAGCCAAAACCAAGGTTACAACAACATCTGTTATTGAACTCCAGTATGGTGATGACAATTTCATCTGTCCACATTCAGAAGAAGACCTACAAGCCACTCTAGACAACTTCACAGAAGCATACAAGAAGCTCGGCCTCTCATTCAACATCGAGAAAACCAAAGTGCTCTTCCAGCAGTCACCAGGCAATCCTTCTCCAATGCCAGAGATACAGCTTAATGGTGTCACATTAGAAAATGTTGACCATTTCCGCTTCCTCCCATCTTTTCACAAAAGTCAACATTGACACTGAAATACAACACCGCCTGAGCTCTGCGAGTGCAGCATTTTTCCAAATGAAGCAGAGAGTGTTTGAGGACCGGGACATCCATAGGGAGACTAAGGTGCTTGTTTCCAAAGCTATTGTCCTCCCAACCCTGCTATATGCCTGCGAGACATGGACTATCTACAGATGTCACACGCAACTCCTAGAATGATTCCATCAGTGTTGCCTCGGAAAAATCCTGGGAAGACAAGTGGACAAATGTCAGCGTACTTGAAGAAGCAAAGACCACCAGCACTGAAGCGATTGTCCTCCACCATCAACTCAAGTTCCTCCAACAGGATATTACAACTTCTGGAGGAAATATACCATAGAATCTCCTGGAAGAATTCCTATTTTAGGGTAAATGAAACCATAAGAACCAGTCCTGTGGGTATAGAGGTCACAAGGCATGCTTCTGGTACAGAGCTAAGAAAGAAGCTGCAGCTCTATTTGCTTTTGGTTTGAGGCTGGTCACAAAATATTGCACATGGAGGTGAATTCTGTGCTGTGCCTGGCAGTCGGAAGCTGAGCAGATATTGGATCTGGGCCCAGACAGCTGGATGCCCAGAATAGTATGGATCCTGATGGCAGAAAGAACTGTGTGCGAAGCTGTGGCTCAACAGAGCAAAAGAAGCATTCTGGCTCATGCAGACAACTCAAGGGGGAAAACGTTTGCAGTTGCCAAGGTGACGGCATAACTCTTGGGAAAGGAAACTGGGTTGTAGGAAGCTCAAGGCATGGCTGGCAATCATCTGAGCACAGTGTGGTTATTGGAGACAAAGGAATACAGGAGAAAAAGGGAAAGCGAGCAAGCTGGAGATAGGAAGAGATTATCAGTGGCCTTTTGGCCCAAGGAATCTGATTCCAATAGTCTTCAGATGCCTCTGGGATGCTGCAAAACATTGCATGCCTCACACCCATTCATTGGCTTCAAAATATTGAGGGAAATTATTATACTATGTAGCACAATTTTATTCCTGTGTTATATATGACATTTCCTAATTGGTTGTATCATAAAAACATGGAAAATGTTAATTAAAGTGGAAAAACATTTTGCTATAGTTTTTCAATGAATATCTCGTCCAGTCTCAACCAATTCAACATAGTTTGTAGAAGACACAAAAGTGGAGTTTCTGGAGTATAAAAACTACTTTCAAGGTAAGTACAATATAATTAAACAGGAAATAACATTTTCAAACCAAGAACAGATTTTTCAGTTTTTGCTATATAGCATTATTATTTGATACACAACAAGATGAGTCCACAGCTAACAAGGTCACTACGCTGGCTGTTGTATTGGATCACACGTCAGACACTTCCCAAGTGTCTAGGACTGTGTGATGTACCGGCGAATAATGCATACAGATCCCAGTAGGGTGGCCTTTTGCAACTGACAGATGGTAATTTTGTCAGTGCCGATTGGTTTTAAGTGCAGGCCAAGGTCTTGAGGCACTGCACCCAGTGTGCCGATCACCACTGGGACCACCTTGACTGGCTTGTGCCAGAGTCTTTGCAGTTCGATCTTTAAATCCTCATAGCATGTCAGCTTTTCCAGTTGTTTCTCTGCAATCCTGCTGTCACCTGGGATTGCAACATCGACAAGCCATACTTTGTTTTTTAACACGATTGTGAGGTCAGGAGTTTTGTGCTCCAAAACTCAGTCTGAATTTGCAAGTCCCATAGTAGTTTGACGTGTTCATTTTCTGTAACTTTTCCCGGCTTGTGATCCCACCAGTTCTTTGTCGCAGGCAGATGGTATTTGTGGCACGAGTTCCAATGAATCATCTGAGCAATGGTGTTATGCCTCTGCTTGTAGTCTGTCTGTGCGATCTTCTTGCAGCAGCTGAGAATGTGACCTGCTGTTTCAGTTGCTTCCTTGCAGAGTCTACATTTGGGATCTGTTGTCGACTTTTCAATTCTGGCTTTGATGGCATTTGTTCTAATGGCTTGTTCTTGGACTGCCAAAATCAGGCCTCCATCTCAAAGTTCTGTTTGTGAGCTACAGTCATGTTTTTTTATTTGTCAACTTGGCTTATTATTATTATTATTATTATTATTATTATTATTATTATTATTTCTCTCTACTTAAGCAATATAGGCAATAGCCATCTATCAATCTCCTTTCAGTCCTGGTGTCTCTTCCAATGCATGCAGGTATCACCAAACACAGAGAAGAGAGGAAATGATATTTCAATTTTAAAATAAGTGCTGCAATTGAGTAAGAAAGCGTCCTGCCAAACAGGCAGAAACTACATATCTGTCTTCTGAACTTACTGTGGGAGCCGTTCAGCAGTGGAATTCTCTGCCACGGAGTGTGGTGGAGGCTCCTTCTTTGGAAGCTTTTAAACAGAGGCTGGATGGCCATCTGTCAGGAGTGCTTTGAATGCAATATTCCTGCTTCTTGGCAGAATGGGGTTGGACTGGATGGCCCAGGAGGTCTCTTCCAACTCTTTGATTCTATGATTCTATGATTCTAACAGCAAACTGTATAATAGTGAACCCAATTAAACCATTAGTATAAAGTCACCCTGGAAGGCCTAGAAAATATTTTTATTCGAAACATACTAAAAAATACTAGTTTAACACAATACAGCACTCCTTTAATTGCCTGTTCTTTAAACACATTTTATTTAGATAGTGTGCAGGAATACAAAGGAAGGAAGTTCTGGAGTTGAGGAGCAGCCACTGAGAAGAGCCTTGCCTTCTCACCTTCAAAGGTGGTGGGACTGAGAAAAGTGTCTCTCCTGAGAACTTCAGGATTTGGAAAGGCTCACATGGGGAAATACAGTTTACCCAGTGATTCCCAAACTCTAATCCTCCACAGGTTTTTGTCTTCAGCTACCAGAAGCTGAAGTCTGCCTTGGTCAATGCTCAAGGGCTCTGGGAGCTAAAGTCCCAAACGCCTGGAAGATAAGTTTGGGAACACAGTGCTCTACCACATCAGCTAGATCTGTCCAAGGTACTGAATCTATTTTGGTGATAAGGTTCAATGCCTTGAATGACTGTGGCTGGATCTACACACTGAAATGCATTATATGGGTCTAAACGAGCCTAAAATGCACTCAAGCTGCATTATATATCAGTTCAGGCAGTCTCCATGTTACGAACAAGATAGGTTCTGTAGGTCTGTTCTCAAGTTGAATTTACATGTAAGTCTTAACAGGCATGTTTTTAAAGTTTAACTCCAGGAATATATATATATGCCCCTGTTTCTTTTGTTGTCTGGGTCCCTGTCCAGAAGATTTCCCCTCACTTTCTGTCTCTGTAACAAATGGGTTTTGAAAAATTTGGCTTGTTGTGGAAACAAGGATTGACAATAAAGCTTCAGTGGAGGGGAGTTTTCCCAAGAAGCCAGATTAGGTTTGAGAATGGAGGGAGTGAAAAATAGACTAATTAGATGTTCTGAGGGAATCTGTGAGAAGACCTTGAAGCCCAGGTGTATTCGGCATGATCTCATGGCTATTGGTCAGGCTTAAATTAAGTGGTATTGGCTTTATGCTTCTCAGAGAAGACCACGTTGCCAAAGGATGGCTCTCCTGTCTGTCTCTTCATGTTTCAAGTATCCTCAAGTTTCCTCCTCGTTGTTTTCTTGAACGGTTTACCTTGGAAAAGTGCCTATTATTTTGTTTATGGATTTATGTTTGCAGTAACGCTGTGGATTTTGGCACTCTTGGCTTTATGTGTTTTATCCTTTTTTTATTATTGCTATTTTTGTATTTGCTATACTTCTGACCCTTTTGGAATTGCCCTTTCCCCCTTTTTAATTCCTTCCTGCAATAAACATTCTTAGATCGAACTATTGGACTTGTGTTTGGTGCTGGGTGAAAAGGTGTTTCAGTGCTAGAGTGAAATAATAATAGTAAATATTTATTTATTTATTTATTTATTTATTTATTTATTTATTTATATCCCACCACCATCTCCCCAAGGGGACTCAGGGTAGCTTACATGAGGTCAAGCCCAGCAATACAACAGTGCAAATATACAACATAAGAATACAACAATAAAATATAAGAAAATAAAATACAAGAAACAATACAAATAAACACATTAAACAATATAAAATCACAATGTTTGAACACAGAAAATTGATCACAGTGGGCAGGGTTGGTTACAAAGATTAAAAGTTTAAAAACACTGGGTGAGAGGGCAATATAATGTATCTGAAAAGGGAGGTCTGAGGGATGAAGTAGGGCCTAATTGCACTAACTGGTAAAATAAAGTGCTTCCGAGGACTTTAACTTACTTTACTTAGGCAATCCCTCATTGACCGAGTAGGATAGTCTTCCAGGATCCGAATTCTTGTGAGTCTGTAGGTGGCTGTGGAGCCCTATTCTTGACCTGCATCTTCTCCCGCATTGAGGGCATCGGTTTCCAGGTGGAAGGCGGTCTCGGTCGGTGTTGGCTTGATGCACCATCCTCTTGGCACGTTTCTCTCTTTTGCCCTCCATTCATGCCTCTTCAAATTCTGCGGCACTGCTGATCACAGCTTACCTCCAGCTGGAGTGCTCAAGGGCCAGGGCTTCCCAGTTCTCAGTGTCTATGCCAGAGTTTTTAAGGCTGGCTTTGAGCCCATCTTTAAATCTCTTTTCCTGTCCTCCAACATTCCGTTTTCCGTTCTTGAGTTCGGAGTAGAGCAACTACTTTGGGAGACGGTGGTCAGGCATCCGGACAACGTGGCTGGTCCAACAGAGTTGATGGCGGAGGACCATCGCTTCAATGCTGGTGGTCTTTGCTTCTTCCAGCACGCTGACATTTGTCTGCTTGTCTTCCCAAGAGATTTGCAGGATTTTCCGGAGGCAGTGCTGGTAGAATTGTTCCAGGAGTTGCATGTCATGTCTTTAGACAGTCCATGTTTTGCAGGCATATAGCAGGGTTGGGAGGACAATAGCTTTACAAACAAGCACCTTGGTTTCCCTATGAATGTCCTGGTCCTCAAACACTCTCTGCTTCATTCGGAAAAATGCTGCGCTCGCAGAGCTCAGGTGTTGTTGTATTTTGGTGTCGATATTGACTTTGGTAGAGAGGTGGCTGCCAAAGTAGAATCATAGAATCATAGAATCAAAGAGTTGGAAGAGACCTCATGGGCCATCCAGTCCACCCCCATTCTGCCAAGAAGCAGGAATATTGCATTCAAATCACCCCTGACAGATGGCCATCCAGCCTCTGTTTAAAAGCTTCCAAAGAAGGAGCCTCCACCACACTCCGGGGCAGAGAGTTCCACTGCTGAACGGCTCTCACAGTCAGGAAGTTCTTCCTCAAGTTCAGATGGAATCTCCTCTCTTGTAGTTTGAAGCCATTGTTCCGCGTCCTAGTCTCTAATGTTACACCATTAAGCTGTATCTCTGGCATTGGAAAGGGGTTGGTTGGTGACTGCTGGAGCAGCACTTTGGTTTTCTCAATGTTCAATGACAGGCCGAGCTTCTCGTATGCTTCTGTGAAGGTGTTTAGAGTGGCTTGTAGATCTTCTTCTGAGTGCGAACAAATGACGTTGTCATCAGCATATTGGAGTTCCATTGCAGATGTTGTTGTAACCTTGGTTTTGGCTTTCAATCTGCTGAGGTTAAACAGCTTGCCATCTGTCCGATAGATGATTTTGATAGACATCTGTCAGGGGTGCTTTGAATGCAATATTCCTGCTTCTTGGCAGAATGGGGTTGGACTGGATGGCCCATTAGGTCTCTTCCAACTCTTTGATTCTATGATTCTATGACATGTATTTCGAGGACATGTATGCAGGGATTGATCAAGTCAGGGGATTATTGTTCATTCATTCATTCATTAAAGGCACACTGGAACAACCATGTTTTCAGACTCTTCCTGAAAACTGCCAGGGTGGGGGCTTGCCAAATTTCTCTGGGGAGCGAGTTCCAGAGCCGAGGGGCCACCACAGAGAAGGCCCGCTCCCTCAGCCCCTTCCAGCTTGTCAATATGCTTCTCGAATTGTAATGCTCAGAACTGGACATAATATTCCAGGTGTGCCCAGTCACTCCTTGCCATAAGAGCCATAAGAGCTTATGCTTATTGCAGTTGAGTGTTTCAGGATTTGTAGTCTTCAGAAATGACATTGCTTATCCCTTCCTTCTGTGCCCAAGACCCAGATCTGCCAGTCTGCCTTGTGGCTGAAAGCATCCCTCTGTTTGCCTGGCAGTCGGGGCTTCTGTGCCAACCATTCTGCCCATTAGCAGATGGGCTCCGTGGTGGCCGCTGTCTGCTGTTGCCATGGCTATGGAGATGAAGCCCAGGCCTCGGAGGCTGCCCAGATGAACAGCGTGCAGCAGGAGAATGGAAGAGCTGATTCATTCTTGCAGTAGGCAATTGCTTCGCCCTCTTAGCACGCAAAGGTCTGGCAGCTGGCCTCAGACAAGCTTGTGATGTCGGGACTCCAGAGACTTTTTCTTTCTAGTTTCTGGGAAAAGCTGGCATTCTTCAGCGAGCTGCTAATGAAAGAGAGGTGACAGTTTGCACCGAAATGGGCACCGAGTGCTTCTTTTGTCCAAACAGACAAAAGGAGCTTGTGTGCGGATGCCCCTCCTTGCAAGCTGGGGATCACGTTGACATAAGAAGCAGCCACACATTTTAAAAATTAGTTTTATTAAGTTTTCTCAACAAATTAATGAAAAGATCTCATATAACTCTAACCCCAGGTAATTAAAACATCTTCAGCTCTCTCTCTCTGGGTTTCACATGAGAAAGACATTTTAGTTACTTTGCTACCATAACAAAGCCTATCACTCAGCCTAACAAGATAAGCCTCCATTCTTAACTAATGAGATTTGGCTCTACCAGCCTGCTACCAAGCTATTATTTGCTGGTAAGCTGCTTCAAACATCACCCAACATCTCTATTACACATAAAAGCATTAAAGCATGTGATATCTAATTCACAATCACATTATAGTGTCAAAAACCATATAAGTAGATAGCTTATACATTTCGGTAATTGTCATGTGTTATACAGAATGCAATGTGGATACACAGTGTTTCCTTGCTATTTCATAGAATCATAGAATCATAAAGTTGGAAGAGACCTCATGGGCCATCCAGTCCAACCTCCTGCCAAGAAGCAGGAATATTGCATTCAAAGCATCCCCAACAGATGGCCATCCAGCCTCTGTTTAAAAGCTTCTAAAAAAGGAGCCTCCACCACACTCCGGGGCAGAGAGTTCCACTGCTGAACGGCTCTCACAGTCAGGAAGTTCTTCCTCATGTTCAGATGGAATCTCCTTTCTTGTAGTTTGAAGCCATTGTTTCGCGTCCTAGTCTCCAGGGAAGCAGAAAACAAGTTTGCTCCCTCCTCCCTGTGGCTTCCTCTCACATATTTATACAAGGCTATCATATCTCCTCTCAGCCTTCTCTTCTTCAGGCTAAACATGCCCAGCTCCTTAAGCCGCTCCTCATAGGGCTTGTTCTCCAGACCCTTGATCATTTTAGTTGCCCTCCTCTAGACACATCCCAGCTTGTCAATATCTCCCTTCAATTGTGGTGCCCAGAATTGGACACAATATTCTAGGTTCTCTTTTTGCAGACTCACTGTTTTGTGGGTTTTTGCCACCTGGCAATGATGAAGTGAGGAAAGGGGTTTCACCCTCCCCCTCGGGAGAGAAGAAGCCAATCATAAAAAAGAGAGAGAGAGGAGATACAAAGCAGTATGTAAATCACAGCCTTATAGCCCCTTCCTTACAGCTAGCAAAAAAAATGCGTAGTGGCTTTAAATCTCCCCTTGCTTCTGCCTCGCCCTCAGAATGCGATATATAGATATAGATATAGATAGATATAGATAGAGATAGAGATAGAGATGATAGAGATAGAGATAGATATGTTCGTTTGTGGGATTAACATAACTCAAAAACCACTTGATGAATTGACACCAAATTTGGACACAATACACCTATCAGGGCAACGAGTGATCATCACTCATAAAAACACTGAAAACACAGCAGAAGAGATGTAAATAGACAAAAAAACCCCCCAAAAATCCATTACAATGCATGCACAAAACCCATATATACACAAACACACATATATACACACATACACGGCAGATGAGACTTAAAATCCAAAAAATCAAAAAGAAGCTACAGCGCATGCGCAAAAACAACTCCCCTGGCAAACAAAAAACACATTGATATATCCACACTCTCTTCCGGACTACAGCTCCCAGCATCCCCTAGACCAAGCCTTTTAGAAGAGGATGATGATCCAAATGCACTGCTTCCAAACTGCAAGTTTTCTTCTCCTTGGATTTCTTGCATATTTCCCTGCATATTTCCAATTTCCTATTTGTGGACTGCAACTCCCAGCAATCCCCCAGATGGACAGAATAGATAGAGATAGGTAGTTAGGTAGATTGATCAATCAGAAGGACTGCTGGGAGTTGCAGTCCAAGAATAGGTAGAAAAGGAAGAATGGGGAGAAAGAGGAGGGGAAAGAAAGGAGGGGAGAAAGGGAAGAGGAAGAGAAGGAACGAAGGAGAGAAGGAAAGAAAAAAAGGGAAGGAAAGAGAGGAAGAAGGAGAGAAAGAGGGAGGAAAGGTTGGCCACAGCAACATGTGGCAGATACAGCTAGTGTGTGTGTGTGTGTGTGTGTGTGTGTGTATAGTCCCTACTACGCAGATTTTCATTTTTTGTGGGTGGTGCTGGAACGTAACCCCTGCAATAAGTGGGGGAACACTGTACACAGCACACACCTGTTGTTGTTGTTGTTATTTATCCAAGGTATTATGGTCCTAAGATAGATTGCTCCTTTCAGGTTTGGGCTAAAACCCAGAGTGGACTCTCCATCCCAGTATATAGAAGCTGCCGCCTGCCATTGAGGGAATGATGTGAGATTTAATCTCTGCCTTGATTAATCATCAGTCAATTGGACTGAGAACGAGGTCATGCTATCAGCTAATAAGATGCACTTTGGGTTTTCAAGAGTCATAAAACAACACAGCCAAAGGAACTGGCATTGAATCAATGTGTGAAATGTTACTCATCCACAATTATAATGCTTTCATGTGTTTCTTATAGCTTTGTTATCCATGTCTACATCTGCACTGTAGAACGAATGCAGTTTGAAACAACTTGAATTGCCATGGCTCAGTGCTGTGGAATCATGGAAGTTGTAGTTTTAACAGGTCGCCTTCTCTGCCAAAGAGTTCTGGTGCCTCAAACTACAAATCCCAAGATTCCATAGCCAAGTGGTTTGTTCGTCCTGCAGTAACATCCCCTTCGCAAGATGGATGTTGGATTTGCCTTGAGATCTCTCAGGTGCATCTACACCAGGCAAGGGCAAGCTTCAGTTCTCCAGGTTTTTTGGACTTCAACTCCCACAATTCATAACAGCCTACTAGCTGTTATGAATTGTGGGAGTTGGCCTCCTAAACACCTGGGAAGCCCAAGCTTGCAATTGCCTGATCTATGTTATAGAATGAATACAGTTCTCCCGGTCCTCAAACATAACTTCCAGAAGATGCTGACCATAGTCACAAAGAAGGTATTAGAGATGCTTAGAGACACAATATTAATAAAATCAGCCAATAATTAAATCTGCAACATTGGAACCTGAAAATATGGAACACTTGTTGTATGTATATTGAAATATCTTGTCGATGGGACTCAAGTCAAACACAGCATTCATTTATGACTCATATACACCGTCTACATATAACTTTACTGCAGGCATAGGCAAACTCCGCACTTCCAGGTGTTTTGGACTTCAACAGAATTGTGGGAGTTGAAGTCCAAAACACTTGGAGGGATGCAGTCAGGGCGGCTCGTCCATTACACGAAGTAAGCGGTCGCAGAACACTTTTTTTTGCCAGGGGCGCAGAGGCGCCTCTGTAAATGCCCCTCGACTGCCACTTGAGGAGCGCCCCCTCAGCTCACAACAGCTCTAGCAGTCCGGGGGGAGCCTCGGCTTTCTTGCCTCGCTGCCGGGCAATCCTCTTCCCAAAGGGGCCGGGCCCTTGAGCCTCGCCTAGCCCCTCTCGTTCCTGCTCCAACTGGCCACTGGGTGCGCGAGCAGAGCTGGCGCTCAATCATTCTCCACGTTCGATCCCTTCCCCATGACCGGCTCCCTTTCCTGATCCCCCGGTGCTCTACCCGCTTCCTCTCCTCTCCCCAATCCGCGGATGGGCCAAGGGACGGAGCCGCCACGCCTGGCCCGCTTCAGGTCCGGAGGTGTGTCTGAAGACCCCAGCATGTGCACCAAAAGTCGCCTCTTCTCCTGACTTTCTCTTCAGCCATTGGGACCAAGAGAGAGAGAGAGAGAGAGAGAGAGCCCCTCTGGCTGGAGGTATCTCCCACCTCCGCTCCCTCCTTTGTTTTTGCGCCTACCTTCAGGAAAGGTGGGCATCTCCACCTCTCTCTCTCTCTCTCTCTCTCTCGGTCCCAATGGCTGAGGAGAAAGTCAGGAGAAGAGGTGACTTTTGGTGCACACGCCGGGGTCTTCAGGCACACCTCCGGACCCAAAGCAGGCCAGGCAAGGGAGCAAGTGCGGCAAGTGTAGTTACTGGGATGTATAGTTCACCTACAATCAAAGAGCATTCTGAACTCCACCAATGATGGAATTGAACCAAATATGGCACACAGAACTTCCACAACAAACAGAAAATATATATCAATGATTGGTTGGGGGGGGGGTGGCAAAATACTGTTTGCTTACCGTTGAAAATACCCATGCCTGCTTTAAGGTAATTGTATGCAATCTTTGTAATATATTGGAGGAACAGAGTTCAGGACTTTGGACAGTTCCTTCCTTTACTCTTGCTGAGAACTTCCAGAGCACTCTCTCTCACCCAACAACAGGATTTTGTCGGAAGGTGCCATGACACAAATGGCATCGAACTTTATAAGCAGGTATGTCCTCGTACACCTTGTATCAAGGACATGGCATTTTCTCAAAGACTGTCATTCCCTCAACAGCTCCGTTGTGCATCGTGACCTTCATTGGCCTGGTCTTCACCCGCTTCTGGTTGATCAGTGTGCTTTACGGTGCATGGTGGGCCTACGACTGGGACAAACCACGCAATGGTGGCAGGAAGATCAATCTGATTCGAAACTCGGCTGTCTGGAGATATATGAAGGACTACTTCCCCATTACGGTAAGCAAAGCTTCACTGAATCAATGTCTTCAACCCTACCATCAGGGTGGCATAGCCTACATTTCCATTTGTGTTATGAAGTTCAAGGTTGGGTGGCAATATTTGTCTTCAAATGTCCAACTAGATGCATGACTTAATACACATTTCATGGCAGTCAACTGAATGTGCAAGTTCACAATCCAGACAAAAATGTCCCTCTTCTTGTATATAGTTTGATGTGTGTCTTCGAGCCATTTCTTTTGTGGCCTGCTCACATTTTGAGTGTTCAGAAGATGAGGTTGGGGATGCTGGGAGAGTTTCAGAGGGAAATGTTTTGGAATCTTCCAGCAGCAATGTTTTGGTTTCACCTGGTGGTTCCCGGAAGAACAGGGAAGGCTGTTCCCATGGGAAGTTACCTGGAGTGCTGTCCAAGGAAATTGGAGAAGACAAATGTTTGTTGAGGTCAGAAAGACTAAATCTACATCAACAGGGCCGGCAATTAAGGACTCGCTTCCCCAACCAGCTCAGAGATAAGGAGACAAGATGTTACTTACTTAGGCGATCCCTCGTTGTCCGAGTAGGATTGTCTTCCAAGATTATGGAAGGGTATGTAGGTGACTGCGGAGCCCTATTTTTGATCTGCATGTTCTCCCGCAGTGAAGGTATTATTTACTTTACTTAGGCAATCCCTCGTTGTCCAAGTAGGATAATCCTCCAGGGTGGGTCCGTAGGTGACTATGGAGCCCTATTCTTGATCTGCATTGCCTCCTGCAGTGAGGGCATTGGTCTCCAGGTGGAAGGCAGTCCTAGTTGGAGTTGGTTTGATGTGCCTTCCTCTTGGCACGTTTCTCTCTTTCGCCCTCCATTCGTACCTCTTCAAATTCTATATTTATTTATTTATTTCGGACATTTCTACCCCACCCTTCTCACCCCCTAGGTGAGACACACTCAGAGCGGCTTACATCTGGCACAATTTGATGCCAACAATTACAATAAAATGCAATAACAATAACACAATAGTTAAAAACATACAATTAATACAATATCAACTAAAAAACCGCTCTATCGCCCGCGTTCATCAAGTTCTAAAATCCGTCAATCCATTTAGCATTACCATAGTCCTTTCCAACTCTAGTCATCATTACCTTTTTAATCTGCCTGATTACCCAAATGCCTGGTCCCATATCCATGTCTTCAGTTTCCTTTTAAAAGAGAGGAGGGATGTTGACGACTTGATTTCCCCGGGGAGTGAATTCCACAGGTGAGGGGCCACCACTGAGAAGGCCCTGTCCCTCGTCCTCACCAGTCCCACTTGTGACAAAGGTGGGGTCGAGAGCAGGGCCTCCCCAGAAGATCTTAAACTCCGTGGTGGGACATAGAAGGAGATACGTTCGGACAGGTATGCTGGGCCGGTGCCGTATAGGGTTTTATAGGTCAAAACCAGCACTTTGAATTGTGCTCAGAACTGGATCGGCAGCCAGTGGAGCTGACGTAGCAGAGGAGTGGTGTGCTCCCTGTATGACGCTCCGGTGATTAATCTGGCTGCCGCCCGTTGGACTAATTGAAGTTTCTGAACAGTCTTCAAAGGCAGTACGTTGCAGTAATCTATTCGGGATGTAACAAGGGCGTGGACCATTGTGGCCAGATCAGACTTTCCAATATCACTGCTGCTCACAGCTGACCTCCAGCTGGAGCGCTCAAGGGCCAGGGCTTCCCAGTTCTCAGTGTCTATGCCAGATATTTTAAAGTTGTCCTTGAGCCCATCTTTCAATCTCTTTTCCGTTTTCCATTCTTGAGTTCGGAGTAGAGCAACTGCTTTGGGAGACGGTGGTCGGGCATCCAGACAACGTGGCCAGTCCAGCGGAGTTGATGGCGGAGGACCATCAATTCAATGCTGGTGATCTTTGCTTCTTCCAGCATGCTGACATTTGTCTGCTTGTCTTCCCAAGAGATTTGCAGGATTTTCCAGAGGCAGTGCTGATAGAATAGTTCCAGGAGTTGCATGTGATGCCTGTAGACAGTCCACGTCTACAGTTATCAATCAGTCTTTTTGCCTCTACTATCCTTCCCTCCAATGAGCAGTCAGGCTTTATTTCCAAAAGTATGGACTGTTTGGACCCTGATTAAGCAGCTGAGGGGGAAAAGGAAGGGGCCCGAAGCTGTTAGAATTGTGGGAATTGGAGTTCAGCACATCTGGAGGGCCGAAGTTTGGCTAGGCCTAGTGTAGATCCATGTAATGCAGCTTACCTGCACTGAACTGCCTTATAATAGCTACACTGACCATATAATGCTGTTCCAAACTGCATTATATGACAGTGTAGCCCCACAGCTTTCGTTTACCAACTGATTAACCCAAAACAGATTCTAGAACCCTGCTTTTCTCCATCACACCAGCAGATGGCACTTTCCAACTACCAAGAAACTGTATGGCATTCTGGAATGTCAACAATATCCTTTTCCAGTGACATCCCAAATACACAAAATAGTGATGCTTCTATTGGGCCAGCCAAAAATCCAGAAAATACACCATGCAAGCTTTGGAAGCTCCACCAGCTTCGTCAGACAAGGGTGTTCAAAGTCACACAGGAGGTTTTGAGATATCAGAATACTGTGACAATAGTGTGAAAGACACAGTGTAGGTAGGAATACAATCATAACTCCCCAAAGTGCCCAATTCAAGATAATCTCTAAAGCTAAGCAGGTTCAGGGGTAGTTAATACATGGATGGGGGATCACCAGGGAATGAAACCAGGCAGCTCCAGCTGGCAAAGAATCTTGCCTGAAGCCAAGGAGATCTCTATTGCTGCCAGCTAGAGTTGTCAGTATTGAGGACAAAGGAGAAATTGACTGGCTCTATAATAATACACTTCATTTATATTATGCTTTATCTCCCCGGAGGAACTCAGAGCTATTTATTTGTCATGTCAGATCAACCAGTCAATTATATTATATTTCTAACACAACAAAGCAAACAAACAGATAAAATACAACATTTGTGAGTTTGGTAGTTGATTAAATGACATGTCAGTATCTGGCCACTTGGAGTGCCTCTGGTGTTGCTGCAAGAAGGTCCTCCATGGTGCATGTGGCAGGGCTCAGGGTGCATTGCAGCAGGTGGTCAGTGGTTTGCTCTTCTCCACACTCGCATGTCGAGGATTCCACTTTGTAGCCCCATTTCTGAAGGTTGGCTCTGCATCTTGTGGTGCCAGAGCGCAGTCTGTTCAGCGCCTTCCAAGTCACCCAGTCCTCTGTGTGCCCATGGGGGAGTCTCTCATTTGGTATCAGCCATTGGTTGAGGTTCCGGGTTTGAGCCTGCCACTTTTGGACTCTCGCTTGCTGAGGTGTTCCAGCGAGTGTCTCTGTAGATTTTTGAAAACTATTTCTAGATTTAAGTCGCTGACGTGCTGGCTGATACCCAAACAGGGGATGAGCTGGAGATGTCTCTGCCTTGGTCCTTTCACTATTGGCTGCTACTTCCTGGCAGATGTCAGGTGGTGCAAGACAGGCTAAGCAGTGTAATTTCTCCAGTGGTATAGGGCGCAGACACCCCATGATAATGCGGCATGTCTCATTCAGAGCCACATCCACTGTTTTAGTGAGGTGAGATGTGTTCCACACTGGGCATGCATACTCAGCAGCAGAGTAGCACAGCGCAAGGGCGGATGTCTTCACTGTATCTGGTTATAATCCCCAGGTTGTGCCAGTCAGCTTTCTTATGATATTGTTTCTAGCACCCACTTTTTGCTTGATGTTCAGGCAGTGCTTCTTGTAGGTCAGAGCACGATCCAGAGTGACTCCCAGGTATTTGGGTGTGCTGCAATGCTCCAGTGGGATTCCTCAGAGCTGATTACATATAAGGCAAACATTCAATGGTATTTTTCACAAACAAAGACATACAGTACACATACAGTAGACATACAGTACAGTACACAGATAAGGTAAAGGCCATCCCCTTTTTCCATCTCCGGTGTCTGGAGGTGTGCTCAACTTCCGGCCATGGGAAGGTGCTCTTGTTCCAGCCTACTAAATCGTACAGTAACATTAGAGCTGTGATTCTGCTCTGAATTGTACTCTGAACTTGAATGTTTCCAAACCTATTAGGAGGATAAGGTTTAGGACCTGCCATTCATTCATTCACTTAGCTGCTTAGAAATCTGTACTAAAATTTGGGGAACATTCTTCGTTCTGCTAACATACCAGCCACTAGATGACACTGCTTTGTTTTAATACATACTGAATGGTTGAAACATCTTCTAGACTTCAATGGTTTCATGCTTACCACTTAGGTGTCTACCAGAGAGACAAGAATTGCAGCTATTAAAGTTCTTAATTTACATATGTTGTAAAATAGGCAGCTGGGATTTCGGAAACTGGAATATGGCAACCCTGCAAGGAGAGAAAGAGGAAACTTTTTCTTGGAACTCAGCAGCTAGATGCTGGGGATGCTGAGGATTCTGCCTCAGAGGATGGAGGGAACGGTGGATTTTTCATTGAGTCTGTGTCAGACTGGAGAAGAGACAGAAATGCAAGCCATAGATCAGAGAGAAGGGCCTACAGCTGCAGAAGAGACAGAGGATATTTTTTTTCTTGAGCCTTCTTGGCCTTCTAGAAGATGGGGAGTTGCCCCGTGATATGAGATTAGGCCTCTGCTTGGAGAGAGCAAAGCAAAGGTTAACTGCAAGGTCAGAAAGAACCTGTGAGAAACAATCCTTGAAACCCAGGTCCAGAAAAGATTATTTAATGTCTGTTTGGTCAGGTTCAAGCTTTATTTATTTATTTATTTATTTGCTTACTTACAGTACTTATATTCTGCCCTTCTCACCCTACAGTGGACTCAGGGAGGATTACAATCTATATAAATAAAAATGTAATGTTTGTTTGTGGGAGTAACAGAACTCAAAAACCACTGGATGAATTGACACCAAATTTGGACACAAAAATCTAACAACCCAATGTATGTCCTTCACTCATAAAACACAGCACAAGGGACTGAAAAAGCCCTAAAAAGCTAAATGACGATACAGAAAAAAGGGAAGAAAGAAGGATGGAAGGGGAGAAAAAGAAAGAAAGAAAGAAAAGAAAGAAAGAGGGATGGAAAGAAAGAAGGAAAGGGAGAAAGAAGCATGGAAGCAAAGAGAGAAGGAAGGAAGGAGGTAGAAAAGGTAGAAAAGGAAGAAAGGAGAGAAAGAGGGAGGGAAAGAAAAAGGGGAAGGAAGGAAAGTTAGAGAAGGAAGGAAGGAGAGAAGGAAAGAAAAAAGGGAAAGGAAGGAAAGAGGGAGCGAAGGAAGGGGGGAAGATGTAGAGAAAGAGGGAGGGAAGGAAAGAAGGAAAGAGAGAAGGAAGAAAAGGGAGACAGCAGAAGAGAAAGAAAAAGGGGGAAGGAAGGAAAGAGATAGAGAAGGAAGGAAGAAGGGAAGGAAAGATGGGAAGGAAGGAAGGAAGGAAGGAAAGAGGGAGTGAAGGAAGGAGGGAAAGAAGGGGAGAAAGAGGGAAGGTTGGCCACAGCAACGCGGTACAGCAAACATTCAATGCCATAGACACATGACATATATAGACAGACACTCAGAGGCTATTTAACATTCTAGCTTCTGGCCACCAGGGGAGCTGTCGCTCCACCGTCCCTTTGTGAAACTAATGTACTTCCTCATTCTTTGCATACTTCCTGGAGATTTTTATGGCCTCGTAAATCAGTTAAATTAGCCTCCCCACATAAGTGGTACCTAAATTTCCTACTTGCAATGCAACTGTCTTTCAGGCTCCAAAGGTTGACAACAAGCTACACAATTTTGGTCGGGAGTTCACTCCGACCTGAGCTGGCTTCAAACTCATGACCTTTTGGTCAGTAGTGATGTAATGCAGCTGATTCCCAGCCAGCTGCACCACAGTCCCGGTGATTATGTACTCATAATCAGGTACTAGTGTATAATATACAGGGATTATAAACATCTCCCAATCCTGCCTTACTTGGTATGAGCTGCTGATAGTGATGGGGTCTCTTCTCCTGCCAATCAAGGAGCAGCAGGCTGAGGTTTCCACTCCCTTTGACCAACATTCCATAGTACAAGGAGGATTTCCACAGGGATCCTGCTTCTGATTGTCAAATTGGAGACCAATGACAGAAGGAGGTGGAAATATCAGTCTTCTGAATTCCACTTAACAGGAGAACAGACATCTCTTGCTCACAGTGGTTGCTGTCATTAAATCTGGATTGGGGAAATTTTATGAACCCTATGCATTCTCTACACTTTTGAAAAAGTTGGGATTGTGAATATAAATCAGTTTTGTGTGTGTAACCCTAGGGATGGAGTCATGAATTCCAGGCTAGAATGATGATGTTGCTGTTGGGCTGCAACTGTCTTTTGGGCTGCAAAGGTCAACAACAAGCTACACAGTTTTGGTCAGGAGCTCACTCCAACCTGGGCTGGCTTCGAATTCATGACCTTTCAGTCAGGAGTGATTTTAATGCAGCTGACTCCCAGCCAGCTGTGCCACAGTCCCGGTGCTTAAATTAGGTGGTGTTTTCCTGGGCTTTCCAGAGCAGACAACATTGCCTTAAAATCAAGTTCATGTTTAGCTTTCAAGTTTGCCTTTGTTCCTGAAAGGGTTTTTTGCCTGGGAAAAGTTCACGAATTTATGCCTATGCTCTTGTCTTCGTGGATTTCATGTACCTTGCTACCTTGGACTTCATTTACCTTGCTACCTTGGATTTCATGTACCTTGCTATCTTGATCTATGTATTTTTGGACTATTGCTCTTTCAGAGCACCTTTGCTACTGCTTGTTGGGAGTGTGTCCATTTTCCATGTTGTATATGCATTTTGCAAATAAACTACTGTAGTTAGCTACTACTGGACTCTGTGTGATGCTGGGCGAAAAGGTGTTCCTGGCCTAGTGTGTGACACTTTTCTCTAGAAAAGCCCTGTTAGCTGCCTATTCTCTTGGACTCAGTGTAAGAAGAAAAGGGTGTAAACAAGATACCTTTTTGAATTCTGCATGGCGCTGGAAAGAATCTATATAAATAAAAATGTAATGTTCATTTGTGGGATTAACAGAACTCAAAAACCACTGGACGAATTGACACCAAATTTGGACACAAGACACCTAACAACCCAATGTATGTCCTTCACTCAAAAAAAATTGATATTGTCATTTGGGAGTTGTAGTTGCTGGGATTTATAGTTCACCTACAATGAGAGAGCATTCTGAACTCAACCAAGTATGGCATCGAACCAAACTTGGCATGCAGTTTTCCCATGATCAACAGAAAATACTGGAAGGGTTTGGTAGGCAGTGTCCTTTGGTTTTGGAGTTGTAGTTCACCTACATCCAGAAAGCACTGTGGACTCAAACAGTGATGGATCTGGACCAAACTCTACACGAATACTTAATATGCCCAAATGTGAACACTGGTGAAGTTTGGGGAAAATAGAATCTTGACATTTGGGAGTTGTAGTTGCTGGGATTTGTAGTTCACCTACAATCAAAGAGCATTCTGAACCCCACCAATGACAGAATTGGGCCAAACCTCCCACACAGAACTCTCATGACCACCAGAGTGGGTCACAGCAACGCGTGGCAGGAGATGGCTAGTTGGAGAAATGTGGGGTGGGACTCTCTTTTATTTCCTTGTTATTGGCGATCGGATTCCCCTTTGTTGGCAAGGCACAAGTCTCCGAATGCATATTCTAAGTACCGTTAAATTCATGGCTATTTCAGGTGCTGGCTGTTTCCTTCTCATCCCAGTTTGTATCTGAACATACAATCAGATAGAGGATTAGAAGGGCCACTTAATCTCCTGGGAGGAGTCCCAGGAGATTAAGTGGCCCTTCTAATCCTCTCCTAATAACTCTGTAGCACAAACGAATGCATCTCAGGATAAGGAGGTAAAGAGAGCTGTCCTTCTCTCTGATTGCTGTTCATCTGGGAAGTGACTCTACAAGACAGAGAGAAACAGAGGGAAAGGAGAATGTGTGGCAGGGAGAGAAGGCTTGGCATTTGCTGCTCTGAGGATTTATTTATTTATCGTGTCATCCGCAACCAGAACATTGTATTACATTTCTAACAGAACAAAACAAACAAACAGATAAAAAAACCCCACAAATTTTGCAAACTTGGTAGCTGATTAAATGTCCTTTGACCAGTATCTGGCCACTTGGAGTGACTCTGGTGTTGCTGCAAGAAGGTCCTCCATTGTGCATGTGGCAGGGCTCAGGCTGCATTGCAGCAAGTGGTCAGTGGTTTGTTCTTCTCCACACTCGCATGTCGTGGATTCCACTTTGTAGCCCCATTTCTTAAGATTGGCTCTGCATCTCATGGTGCCAGAGCGCAGTCTGTTCAGTGCCTTCCAAGTCACCCAGTCTTCTGTGTGCCCAGGGGGGAGTCTCTCATCTGGTATCACCCACGGATTGAGGTGCTTTTGGACTCTCGCTTGCTGAGGTGTTCCAGCAAGTGTCTCTGTAGATCTAAGAAAACTATTTCTTGATTTAAGTCGTTGACGTGCTGGCTGATACCCAAACAAGGGATGAGCTGGAGATGTCTCTGCCTTGGTCCTTTCACTATTGGCTGCTACTTCCCGGCGGATGTCAGGTGGTGCAATACCGGCTAAGCAGTGTAATTTCTCCAGTGGTGTAGGGCACAGACACCCTGTGATAATGTGGCATGTCTCATTAAGAGCCACATCCACTGTTTTAGTGTGGTGAGATGTGTTCCACACTGGGCATGTGTACTCAGCAGCAGAGTAGCATAGCGCAAGGGCAGATGTCTTCACTGTGTCTGGTTGTGATCCCCAGGTTGTGCCAGTCAGCTTTCGTATGATATTGTTTCTAACACCCACTTTTTGTTTGATGTTCAGGCAGTGCTTCTTGTAGGTCAGAGCACGGTCCAGAGTGACTCCCAGGTATTTGGGTGTGCACTGCAATGCTCCAGTGGGATTCCTTCCCAGGTAATCTTCAGAGTTCGGGATGCTTGTCTGTTCTTAAGGTGAAAGCATATATCTGTGTTTTAGATGGATTAGGGATCAGCTGGTTTTCCCTGTAATAGGCAGTAAGAGCACCTAGAGCTTCGGAGAGCTTCTGTTCAACCATCTCAAAGCTCCCTGCTTGAGCAGTAATGGCATGATCATCAGCATAGATGAAACTCTCTGTCCCTTCTAGCAGTGGCTGGTCATTTGTGTAGATGTTGAACATGGATGGAGCAAGCATGCTCCCCTGAGGCAGGCCGTTCTTCTGCTTCTCTGGACCTGGAACTCAACAATAAAGCTCCTGAGGATGAAGGCAAGGAATCCATCGACTACAACTCCCAGCAAGGCGAGGAATGCTGGCAGATGTAGTCTCTGGAAGGCCAACGTGCTTCTCCATCTTGCATTAGTCCTTATTGATAGCCCCAGTTAAAGTGAACTTATTGAATCAATGGAATAATTCAACAGCAGTACATGTGGAAAAGATCTTGGAGTCCTCATGGACAGGAAGGTGGACATGAGCCAACAATGTCATGCAGCAGCAAAAAAAAAAGCCAATAAATAGGAGTATAGTGTCTAGATCCAGGGAAGCCATGCTACCCATGCTCTATTCTGCCTTGATTAGACCGCACCTGGAATTCTATGTCCAATTCTGGTGCCCAGACAAGCTGGAATGTGTCCAGAGGAGGGTGACTAAATTGATCAAGGTTCTTGAGAACAAGCCCTATGAGGAGCAGGTATAAGAGCTGGGCATGTTTAGCCTGCAGAAGAGAAGGCTGAGAGGAGACATGATGAGGGCCATGGATCAAGAGGTGAGGGGAAGTCATAGGGAGGAGGGAGAAGCTTGTTCTCTGCTGCCCTGAAGACTAGGACACAATGGAACAACTTCCTGACTGTGAGAGCTGTTCAGCAGTGGAACTCTCCGCCCCGGAGTGTGGTGGAAGCTCCTTCTTTGGAGGCTTTTAAACAGAGGCTGGACGGCCATCTGTTGAGGGTGCTTTGAATGCGATTTTCCTGTTTCTTGGCAGAATGAGGTTGGATTGGATGGCCCACAAGGTCTCTTCCAACTCTCTGATTCTATGAATGTACTTATGGGTTGACTTTCCATTCATCAGTTAATCTCACTCAAGTTGGGAGCAACTAATAGAAGCCATCACCACACTCTGAGGCAGAGAGTTGAGAAGTTGGTATTTTATTTTAAGCAGAATTATTAAGTCAATGGCGTTTCAATGAATCACAACATGCTTACTTACAGGCTGATTCACCACTGAACTTTTGATTCAATTAATCTACTCTAATTCAGGCTAGGCATTGATAGTTGATCTGGAATATTATGAAAGAGAGCAAACTGGGGTTTTTTTTAAGCTAGATTTTATACAACAGCAACTGTTGACTCCAGCAAATATGAGGACTTAGATACAATATACAGGTTTGTTTTTATTGTGTGCTTCCAAGTCATTTCTGACTTATGGTGACCCTAAGAAAAATCTCGTCAAGAATAGAGTGCATTCTTGACAAGATTTGTTTAGAAGAGGTTTGCCACTGGCTTCCTGAGGCTGAGAGAGTGTGACTCTCCTCAGGTGACCAATGGCTTTCCATGGCTGAGCAGGCATTTGAGCCCCAATCTTCAGAGTCATGTTCCAATGCTCAAACCATTACACCAGGATGATGTAAGATTAGTCAGAGTAATGCAATATACTCCCCTCTCTGCAATCTTTGTTTGCTTTCAGTTATTGACTTATGACAACAGCACAAATATTAAAGCATGCCTTTCCTAGTGACAGTAAAGATAAAGGTTTCCCCTGACATTAAGTCTGGTTGTGTCCGACTCTGACACAACCATTTCTAAGCTGAAGAGCCAGCGTTGTCCATAGACACCTCCAAGGTCATGTGGCCAGCATGACTGCATGGAGCGCTATAACCTTCCCGCCGAAGCAGTACCTATTGATCTACTCACATTTGCATGTTTTCAAACTGCTAGGTTGGCAGAAGCTGGGGCTAACAGTGGGAGCTCACCCTGCTCCCCGGATTCTAACCGCCAACCTTCCAGTCAGCAAGTTCAGCACCTTACTGGCTTAACCTGCTGTGTCACCAGGGTAACTGCCCAAATTTTAATTTCTGACATTAGGATCTGGGCAGACCAATATGGCAGAGTGGCCAATGTAGATGCAGAACACAGACCATCTCTACTCTAGGCACATCCCTCGAACAGCTGCGTGATAAACAGGTAATTTAGACGCATACTTATTATATAAATAGATCCAAAGCTGAAACATAGTGAACAAATCAAGCAGACAGATGAGCAACGCTGTATATAAATATGCATAATGTGTGACCAACTGGAGTACATAATTAACGAAACAGTAGAGCACGCTATATCAGTTCCACCCGTTGCTTGTAAATAAAGGGAAGGTCGCGCAATATTTAGTTGCAGTTGGCCCACCACATTCATGGGTTTGGAATGAGCAGGTTTCATTATTCCTGAGGCTGCTCCGTGAACATCCAGAAACCAAGAAAGAACTAGAAAACATCCCCAGGTGCAGATAAACATGATTGAATTCAGTATATTTTCAGAACAGGGCTTCTTTAAGGTCTCTCATTCATAGGACTGCAAGAGTACAATGACCATAAAGCTACTCTATTCTATACTGAAGATAGAAAGTCCTTAGAATCATAGAATCAAAGAGTTGGAAGAGACCTCATGGGCCATCCAGTCCAACCCCATTCTGCCAAGAAGCAGGAATATTGCATTCAAATCACCCCTGACAGATGTCCATCCAGCCTCTGTTTAAAAGCTTCCAAAGAAGGAGCCTCCACCACACTCCGGGGCAGAGAGTTCCACTGCTGAACGGCTCTCACAGTCAGGAAGTTCTTCCTCATGTTCAGATGGAATCTCCTCTTGTAGTTTGAAGCCATTGTTCCGCGTCCTAGTCTCCAAGGAAGCAGAAAACAAGCTTGCTCCCTCCTCCCTGTGGCTTCCTCTCACATATTTATACATGGCTATCATATCTCCTCTCAGCCTTCTCTTCTTCAGGCTAAACATGCCCATCTCCTTAAGCCGCTCCTCATAGGGCTTGTTCTCCAGACCCTTGATCATTTTAGTCGCCCTCCTCTGGACACATTCCAGCTTGTCAATATCTCTCTTGAATTGTGGTGCCCAGAATTGGACACAATATTCCAGGTGTGGTCTAACCAAAGCAGAATAGAGCATGGGGAGCATGACTTCCCTGGACCTAGACCAGGGGTCCTCAAACTTTATAAACAGAGGGCCAGGTCATAGTCCCTGAAACTGTTGGAGGGCCGGATTATAATTTGAAAAAAAAAACCATGAATGAATTCCTATGCACACTGCACATATCTTATTTGTAGTGCAAAAACACAGTTTAAAACAATACAATAATTAAAATGAAGAACAATTTTAACAAAAATAAACTTATTAGTATTTCAATGGGAAGTGTGGACCTGCTTTTGGCTGATGAGATAGGATTGTTTATTTATTTTATTTATTTATTTTATTTATTTGGTACACTTATATACCGCTAACTTCTCAGCCTGGATCGGCGACTCAGTTGCGGTTTACAGCATTTAAAATCAATCTCCAGTTTAAAAACATATACAAAATACAATTACAAATTACAATAGCAAATTATTGGGCCACCAATAATAATCCCATATGTCTCAAGTTGAATCACAGTCCACAATTCGTTGTCCATATATCTGTCCAAGGTCACCTAGATTCGAATCGGTTTCCACAGGCTTGTTTGAATAACCATGTTTTAAGTTTCTTCCTAAAAGCCATCAGCGAAGAGGCTGATCGTATCTCTATAGGGAGGGCGTTCCAAAGCCGGGGGGCCACCACAGAGAAGGCCCTATCTCTCGTTCCCGCCAGCCGCACTTCTGAAGCTGGAGGGATAGAGAGAAGAGACTCTCCGGAAGATCTTAGGGTCCTGGTGGGCTGATAGGCTGAGATACGTTCGGATAGATAAGTTGGGCCAGAACCGTTTAGGGCTTTAAAGGCCAACGCCAGCACTTTGAATTGAGCCCGGTAGCATATCGGCAGCCAGTGGAGCTGGTTCAGCAAGGGAGTTGTATGCTCCCTGCGATCAGCTCCTGTTAAAATCATGGCTGCCGCCCGTTGGACTAACTGGAGCTTCCGGACTGTCTTCAAAGGCAACCCCACGTAGAGAGCGTTGCAGTAATCAAGGCGAGATGTAACCAGAGCGTGGACTACCGTGGCCAAGTCAGACTTCCCAAGGTACGGTCGCAGTTGGCGCACAAGTTTTAACTGTGCGAATGCTCCCCTGGTCACCGCCGAAACCTGGGGTTCCAGGCTCAGCGATGAGTCCAGGATCACCCCCAAGCTGCGAACCTGTGTCTTCAGGGGGAGTGCGACCCCATCCAACACAGGCTGTAATCCAATACCCTGTTCGGCCTTGCGACTAACCAGGAGTACCTCTGTCTTGTCTGGATTCAATTTCAATTTGTTCGCCCCCATCCAGACCGTCACAGCGGCCAAGCACCGGTTCAGGACCTCGACAGCCTCCTTAGTAGCAGGTGGAAAGGAGTGACAGAGTTGGACATCATCTGCGTACAGATGACACTGTACCCCGAAACTCCGGATGATCTCTCCCAGCGGCTTCATGTAGATGTTAAACAACATGGGAGACAGTATTGAACCCTGTGGGACCCCACAAGACAAAGGTTGTGGGGTGGAACAGGTGTCCCCCAATAACACCTTCTGAGACCGACCCTCGAGGAATGATCGGAGCCACTGCAAAACAGTACCTCCAAGACCCATTCCCGCGAGGCGTCCCAGAAGGATACCGTGGTCGACGGTATCGAAGGCCGCTGAGAGGTCAGCAGCACCAACAGGGACACACTCCCCCTGTCGAGCTCCCGACGCAGATCATCCACCAAGGCGACCAAGGCTGTCTCGGTACCATGCCCCGGCCTAAAGCCAGACTGTGCCGGATCTAGATAATCCGTGTCTACCAAGAATGCCTGGAGTTGTGAGGCCACCACACGTTCCATGACTTTGCCCAAAAAGGGGAGATTGGAAACAGGCCGATAGTTGACGAATTGAGTGGGGTCCAGTGATGGCTTCTTCAACAGCGGTTTTATTACAGCTTGCTTTAAGCTGGCTGGAATTTTGCCTTCCCGAAGGGAGGCATTCACCACCACCTTCACCCACTCGGCCAAACCCCCTCTGGCCTCCTTTAGAAGCCAGGATGGGCAGGGGTCTAGGATGCATGTGGTAGCTCTCATTCCCCCAAGCACCTTGTCCACATCCTCAGAGTGGACCAATTGAAATGAATCCATTAAAACTGAACAAACAGATGCCCAGGTCACATCCTCAGATACTGCCGTTAATATGGTATCCAGTCCAGAGCAGATCAAAGCGACTTTGTCTGCGAAGAACCGAGCAAAAGCTTCGCAGCGAGCTGCCGAGTCATCAGGGCACCCATCCTGAGTGGTGGGTTTTAATAAGCCTCTGACAACTCGGAACAGTTCAGCCGGACGGTTCTTCACAGACGCAATAGTGGCCGCAAAGAAGACTTTCTTTGCGACCTTTATTGCCGCGGCATATGCCCTTAAAAAGGACACAAACCGTGTTCGGTTTGGCTCGCTCGGATCCGAACGCCACACGCTCTCTAGTTCCCTCTTCTTTCGCTTCAACTCTGCCAACTCCTCGGTAAACCAAGGGGCTGGTTTAGCTCGGCTACTTGAGAGGGGACGTTCTGGAGTGATCGTGTCTATTGCCCTAGTCATCTCCCCATTCCAGAGAGCGACCAGAGCATCAACAGGATCACCAACCGGTGGCGGGAAATTCCCCAAGAGCCATCAGGAATCCATCCGGATCCATAAGCCTCCTGGGGCGGACCAATTTAATGGGTCCTCCACCTCTGCGGAGGTTAGGGGGTGCAGTGAGTCTAAAGCTGACCAGGTGGTGGTCGTTCCATGGCAACGGAGAGATGAACAACTCAACACCGCCACCTTCCTCCCATCCCTGACAGAAAACCAAGTCCAATGTATGTCCAGCACTGTGGGTGGGGCCAGATACTTGTTGGGACAGCCCCATGGTTGCCATGGTAGACATGAAGTCCTGAGCCGCTCCCGATGAGGCGGACTCGGCGTGGATGTTGAAGTCCCCCAGCACTAACAGCCGTTGGGACTCCAACACCAGGTCCGAGACCACCCCCGCTAGCTCAGTCAGGGAGTCTGTAGTGCAGCGAGGTGGCCGGTACACTAACAGAATCCCTAATCTGTCCCGGTCTCCCACCCTCAGGTGGACGCATTCAAATTTTGTTGACTGTGGGATGGGGGCCCTGGTCAGAAGAATGGTATCTCTATAGACCACTGCAACCCCGCCTCCCCGCCCTCCGGATCGTGGTTGGTGCTGCACAGAGAAACCTGGTGGGCAAAGCTGGGTTAAATTTACACCTCCCGCTTCGTCCAGCCAGGTCTCTGTGATGCACGCCAGATCTGCCCGTTCATCCAGGATTATGTCCTGAATGAAGGTTGTTTTACCGTTGACAGATCTGGCGTTCAACAGCACAACTTTCAATCCGGAGGGACCGCCATCCTGGTTACACCAACTTACCATATCAGGAGACCGATTAGGAATTACTAAAGTTGTTCCCCATTCCCTAGGCCGAATTGGAGGTCTCCCTTTCCCGTATCTCCCTCTCCCCACCACGACTTCTATGGGGGCTCCCCGGTTAACGGAACCCCCTCCCTCCTCCATGACGCAATGAGCAGCCAACGTATCAACAAGGAATGCATTATTAGCTGTTTGACATATTGTAGTTACAGAGTACCATAAATCTGTCCTCCATCCATTATCTACACCCGTATTATAATGCCCAAATCCCGTTGGCCTACTCCGTTCCCTCTCTCCAACATACACAATCAGCAGCAAGGTTAACAAATACCGGGAGAAGGGTGATGACATGAGTGGTAGATATTAAGGCCTATCGGGAGAGTATTCCTGAAATTTATAAATACAATAGATCATGCAAGATGGAATAGGTAGTTAAAGTGCAATTATTTCTCAATCCGCTCTAAAATGCTAGAATAAAGTGCGTCATGGAGGGCCTCAATTCGATGCTAACTGATACATTAAATCAAAATAAAGTGCTAAAGCTCGCAGGTTGTTAATTCAATATCACAAGAATGATAATAATGATCACAGATACTGCAATTAAAGTGCTAAACAAATAGGCGCTAAAGTGCTCGTCAGCCGTAGCACTGTTAGTTCTTAAAATCTTCTCCAGCCACTAATATAGGTGATTATTATTAGTGCAATGAGAATAACCTGCGCACTTAGCAACAGTTCACAGGAATTAGAAGAAATTAACACAGCAGAATAATCAGTGCAATCTGTGGCTGGTAACATACTCGAAGGGACAACACAGGAGGAATTAAGGCATGGACAACACAGTCTGTCAAGTTCTATCAAAAATGGGAACCAACAAATACCACAATAATCGGGCCCAAGGATGGTCAATACAGTCTTCCGGATTAATAATTAACAATGAGAGGTGGAAATCTCATATGATGGCAATCTCATATAATGGCGGGGGAATGCCCACTCTAGGCAAGATGGTCAATTGCCCACGGCTGGGAGTACTATTTGTTGTCTAAAAGGGGTTGATCATTCCCAACTAGCCAGATTTAAAGTGGCTTAGTGCTAGTAGTAGTGCTAAAGTACAAAATTAGTGCCTTCTAATTTGAGTCCGGTGTCAGTAATCAGACAGGACGACAGATTGTTGTTGTTGTTGTTGTTGTTGTCGTTGTTGTTGTTGTTGTTGTGTGCTTTCAAGTAGTTTCAGACTTAGGCTGACTCTGAGCGAGGGCCGGGTAAATGACCTTGGAGGGCCGTATCTGGCCCCTGGGCCTTAGTTTGAGGACCCCTGACCTAGACACTAGGCTCCTCTTGATGCAGGCCAAAATCCCATTGGCTTTTTTTGCCGCCACATCACATTGTTGGCTCATGTTTAACTTGTTGTCCGTGAGGACTCCAAGATCTTTTTCACACGTACTGCTCTCGAGCCAGGCATCCCCCATTCTGTATCTTTGCATTTCGTTTTTTCTGCCAAAGTGGAGTATCTTGCATTTGTCACTGTTGAACTTCATTTTGTTAATTTTGGCCCATCTCTCTAATCTGTCAAGATCGTGTTGAATCCTGCTCCTGTCCTCTGGAGTATTGGCTATCCCTCCCAATTTGGTGTCGTCTGCAAACTTGATGATCATGCCTTCTAACCCTTCATCTAAATCATTAATAAAGATGTTGAACAGGACCGGGCCCAGGACAGAACCCTGAAGCACTCTATTAGTCACTTCTTTCCAGATGAAGATGAACCCATTTAACCAATTACAGATGCACCTAATATCATCTCTCTCCTTCCTAATGGAGTAGAGAGGTGGGTGGGCCAGACTGCTTTGGTCTGCCACAGTTTCTGGAATGTTAGAAGGTTTCTTATATAGCAATATTTCATGGATGTTGTCCCAAAGTTGCAAATTAATGTTAGACATTTTCCATCCTGGCTGCATCTCAGTTTCCGGGCAGATGTTGACTCTTCGTAATTGGTGTTAGCAACAGCTTTCTTCTTAACATTGTTTCCTTAACTTAAAAGAATCATTGTCTCTGGTTAATGTAAACACGTTTTCCCCCTAAAAGTTCATCAGTTAATCATAGACACTGTTCTTACAGCAACTTTTAATTACAGTTTAGCAAGTAGGCAGTTAGTCATTCCAGGCCTCAATCTCAGAATTGTGTCTTCTGTGAAATCATTAGCTCTCATTTATTCATTCACTAGCCGTCCCCTACCATGCGTTGCTGTGGCCCACATGGGGGTTCTGTGTGGGAGGATTGGCCCAATTCTATCCTTGGTGGGGTTCAGAATTCTCTGTGATTGTAGGTGAACTACAAATCCCAACAACTACAACTCCCAAATGTAAAGATTCTATTTTCCCCAAACTCCACCAGTCTTCACTTTTGGGCATATTGAGTATTCGTATAGAGTTTGGTCCAGATCCATCATTGTTTGAGTCCACAGGGATCTCTGGATGTAGGTGAACTACAACTCCAAAACCAAAGGACACTGCCCACCAAACCCTTCCAATATTTTCTGTTGGTCATGGGAGAACTGTGTGCCAAGTTTGGTTCAATTCCATCATGCTATGTAGGTGAACTATAAATCCAAGCAACTACAACTCCCAAAAGACAAAATCAAAATTTTTGAGTGAAGGACATAGATTGGGTTGTTAGGTGTCTTGTGTCCAAATTTGGTGTCAATTCGTCCAGTGGTTTCTGAGTTCTGTTAATTCCGCAAACGAACATTACATTTTTATTTATATAGATTTTATACTATTCATTCAAACCATATATTCATATCTCATCATATCATCAGGAGTGTTTGGATTGCATATTTTTGTATAACCGGGGTGGGGTGGACTTCTGTGCCCACAAAAGATCAGTTTCCTCAATGAGAACTCTCCAAGGATGCCTCCAGAGACAAATAAATAAATGTTTTTGGCACATACCAAATTTGGCACAGTGCAAATTTTCAATAGCTAATATTGATGCCTGATCTTATAACCAGAAGATAATACCATTTACTTAAAGGTCTCTTTGTGCTCCTTGATATTAAATGTTTGACAACACGGACCCTCCTCCTTCTCTATTTTGAATTGGGTTCCACTTAAGTTGTCTGCAGCATGCACGAACACGAAAGGTTATGCAAAATTGTTCCAGTTTCCAAAGAAGATTTCCATTGCTGTTTCCCAAAAAGCGTGATAATCTTGTTATGCCTCTTGGTCTCATTGGCAGCCTCTCACCAAAACACGCCTGACCATTTTAGCAAGCAATGAAGGAGAAGGAGACTAGGACGCAATGGAACAATGGCTTCAAACTACAAGAGAGGAGATTCCATCTGAACATGAGGAAGAACTTCCTGACTGTGAGAGCTGTTCAGCTGTGGAACTCTCTGCCCTGGAGCGTAGTGGCGGCTCCTTCTTTGGAAGCTTTTAAACAGAGGCTGGATGGCCATCTGTCAGGGGTGATTTGAATGCAATATTCCTGCTTTTTGACAGGGGGTTGGACTGGATGGCCCATGAGGTCTCTTCCAACTCTTTGATTCTATGATTCTATGATTCTAAGTCCTTTCATGGATCAAAAATGGGCTGCAGAACAAGAAGTCAAGAGGAAGAGGGCATCCTTCAACACTACAAAAGAGTCAATGCATTTTGATTGCAGCTGCTTAATGCTAGGGAATCCTGGGAGTTGTAGTTTGGCAAGATCTTTAGCCTTCTCTGCCTCAACGTGATCGTGCTTCACCAAACGACTCCCAGTATTCCATAGAATTGAGCCATGGCTTTTAAAGTGGTCTCAAACTGCATTAAATCAATGGTGTAGATCAGGTATGGTCAAACTTTGGCCCTCCAGGTGTTTTGGATTTCAACTCCCACAATTCCTGCTTCTTGGCAGGGCGTTGGACTGGATGGCCTATGAGGTCTCTTCCAACTCTATGAATCTATGATTCTATTGAAGGAGGCTTCAAGAGACTAAGTGAAATTAAGTAAGGGGCTTTGAATGGAATTAACAGCAAAAGAGAAACATACCCTTTCTCTGACTTAAAAAGAGCAATATGGAAGAAAATGTTTTTAAGTACAAGAGGGTACTTTCTTATACAGGATGCGTTGTGGTTAACTTCAAAGGTTGTAGTACAAGAAGGAACTTTCAAAAGGTCAAGGGAGTGGGGCTGGAAAGAGAGTACTTTCCATGAAAAGAAAATGTTTTCTTTTGTTAAAGGTTAAAATTGTTGATGTCAGGCAGCGGTACTTTCCCTTTTTGTTTGCACTGGGCTATAAAGTTTGCAGATTTCAAGGGAAGAGCACGGCAGTCACTTGAAGGGTAGCATCTGTGTATGTTGCCTGGTTGTCCATCTTCTTCGTGAAGAAATTAAAAATAAAACCTTGTTTTTTTATCTTTCATTGGGACTGTCTCCTTCCTTTCGTGCTCCCGCGACGCGGACCTACAAAGACCCAATTTAGGGTCTCTAACACTATGAATTCCTAACAGCATGGAGGGCCAAAGTTTGACCATTCCTGGTGTAGGTACACCCTTGGGAAATAGATAACTGAATAGTCATTTCACCCAGATCCTAAAATTGTCCTATTTCGAGAAAGCAATTCATCTCAGTCTGCATCAGGCGCCTTCCGATTATGCACTTTCAGCTTAATGAGTCCTCACTTGTTGTGTTCTTTAAGGTTCCTTCTCAATTAGACCGATGGTTCTATTCCAAGGCGTTCACATTGAGATGCCATGGTGCATTTTCCATAAGAGATTGTTGCTTTGAATCACCCAAAGTCACCCCAGAAGAAAATACTTGTTAAGTTTTCAATTATCCCTGGATAATTTTTCACAGACCTAATGTTTACATTAGAAGTTGACCCATGTCAACATACTGCAGGACCCAGAAATACTAGAAAGGTGTTCTCTCTAAGAATTTTATAGCACCTTTGACAGAAGTTGTGCTTCTTCTGAAAGACATTTATTTCAGTATTATCAATAGATAATTCATAAAATTCAAGAGGTGATGAAGTTCAGGAACAGCCAGGGATTCAGTGTTATCAATGGTTTTGCATTTTAGGAGATACGTATATAAGACATGCATAATGTAGCAAGGCACAATAATACTAATACTAATCATAGAATCTGAGAGTACGGGTATAACTGCTGAGCTACTGAACTTGTTGACCAAAAGGTTGGCTGTTCGAATCCAGGGAATGGGATGAGCTCCTGCTGTTAGCCCCAGTTTCTGCCAACCTAGCAGTTTGAAAACATGCAAATTTGAGTAGATCAATAGGTACCACCCTGGTGGGAAGGTAACAGCGCTCCATGTAGTCATGCTGGCCACATGACCTTGGAGGTGTCTATGGACAAATCTGGCTCTTCAGCTTAGAAATGGAGATGAGCACGCCCCACCCACAGAGTCGGACATGACTAGACTTAATGTCAGGAGAAACCTTTACCTTTACTAGAGTTGGAAAAGACCCCAAGGGCCACCCATTCCACCCCCTGCCATGCAAGAAAACACAATCAAAACACCCATGACAGATGGCCACCCAGCCTCCAGGGAAGCGGACTCCACCACCCTCTTCCCTGAAGGTGGGGTACAATATAGTTAAAATATGTAGAAAAAACATAAGATCGTTAAAGCACATATATTAAAAGTTTTTGTCACACGTAACTGATGTTAAAATACCAAAAATGCCTTTTTTTAAAAGAAGGGGGGAATGGAAATAAATAGACATGAGATGCTGATGATAGTGAAATAGAGTCAGGGGAAAATCATAGTCAGCAGAAAAACACAAACAAACCAATTGGTTTAATGGCATTTTTGAAGCTTGGACCTCTTCTGCCCTTTTTTGCCGGTCGTCAAACAGCAGACTCGGGAACTCAGATTAAATGACATGTTTTGCATAACCATTGGGGAGGTGTGAAGGGTATATTATGTAACACACCTGAGCTCTTCCTGAGAGGAGAAAGCTGGTACCATGTCAACCTCAATCCCGATGGCAAACGGGGCATGACTGGCCAAGGAAAGCAAACAGATAGGGATAATCATTCAAAAGAAACATTTACTCTGTAGTGGGTGCAAAGACAGTTTAGGTTGATGCATCCGATTTTGCTGGGATAATTTACAAAGCGTTGTAGATCAGCCAGAGGCCGATGATTTAACTGATCATTTAGAGAGGTTTTCCTGTGGCATAAAGTGATGGGCCTTCGAGTCTGGGAAATTAAGGTCTGGGAAATGATGGTTCTCTCTGTGAAAAACCTTCAAGGAATGGCTTCAAGGCCATTCTGAGGAGCCAGAAGGAGGAACTGCAGATAAGAGAGTGATAAGGAGAGTTCCCAGGAGAAACTACCTGTAGCTACAGAAATCAACAAAAAACTTTGTTTACAAATCAGAGCCAAAAATAGACTATGTCAGTCTGAGAGATTATGTGGGAAAGTTGTGGAGAAAATTCATGGGAGACGTAATGCTTTCATGGGTGTCTATTAAACAACAAGTTGTTTACCTTAAGGGCAGTTCGGGCAACACTGCGTTAGAGTGAGAAGCTTCCTAGTTCAAGTCAAGCCCTGGTTTTGGATTCAATACATCCTGGAAGTTTTCTATGTTCCTCTTCATAAACTCCTGCTCAAGTTCTTACTAGTTATACCTGCTTTCTTGTGGACTTATGCAGTGCCTGGGTTTTCTGGCTGTTCCTGGACAGTGTCACCTTTGGAACTTTATGAAACATTTGGATTATTGTTTGCTTAGCACCTGTTGCTAAATCTTTTTGGATTATACTCCTTATTCCCACTTTTTAATATCCTTTTTAATGTGTTTTTACAGTAAACTGTTTGCTTATATTCCTGGACTCTTGTGTGGTTCAGTGGTCGTAGGCCTGGTGTCAGAACCCAAACGCCTTAAAGAGCCAGACTCAGGAGTATGTCCAAAAGAACAGTTTATTAAAGCAAAGCAAAAGAGACACAGAGGCACTTACTTCAGTGCCTCTGGTCAAAACTCAAAAGTTGCAGCAATTTCCAGCTTGAAAAACAAACTAAGGCAATAGTACAGATTATCCTGCAAAAAAATCCAGATTAAACAAGAGAACTTCCAAAAGCCCCCAAAATCACACAGTAAATGGAAAACAATCAAACAAGAAGCCGTGAAGAAGAGCCATCATCCAAATGAAGTCCAAAATCGAAGAAATCCAAGTCCAACCAAAGTTGTGATGTTCCAAAGTCCATAAGGCAGCATCGTCATCAGAAAGTAGTCCATTGTCAAGGAAAGGGGAAATCCACACTCATGAGAATCCAAGCCAGTTGGTAACACGAACGCAAACAGCAACCTGCAGATCCAGGACCCAAGCCCAACAGGAAAGCAGTAGCGACAAGACCCAAGGCACGAAACCAACACTTTGCCTACTGCAACGTTCTATCATTTCAGTGCCTACTTTTATCTTACAACTCATCATCCGATGATGAGCTGTCCTCCACCCCGTCCTCATCACTCTCAGCTGGTTTAGCTTCCACAGCTGAATGCCAACGCCCATCCCTCCAACTCTTCCACCTCTTGTCAAGACTTAGGTCTCCCCAGGATTCCACAGTATCACCAGATTGCCAATCCCCGCCACCAGAAAACCCCGCAAATGTGTCACTAGACATTGGTTGAGTACACACATTCTGAACCTCTTGTACCTTGGTTCAATCCAGTGATTCCTCCTCATCCCCATCACTCCCAGACCCATCATTCCCAGAAAAACCCATGAAATCCTCTTCCTCTGTGGGAGCAGTAAGTATGTCCCAGATCTTCTTTCTCTGACGCTCCCCTTCTGACTCCTGCTCCTGAGTAATCCTCTTAGTTCCCCTATTCACATCCACTGTATCTCCTTCCTCCTCCTCACTCATTTCACTCTCGGAGAACCCTCTTCATCAGTGGGAGACATAAGTATCTCCCGGATCCTCTTCCTTTGCTGTTCCTCATCCAACACCTGAGCACCTCTTTTCCCTCCTCTACCACTCTTACTACCAGTTGCAGCGTTGCCAACAGACTCTACTACAACACTTGGAGTGCAACACAAAGAGGAACTAGATATTCCAATGGTGCATCTACACTGCAGAGTCTGACACAACTTTAAATGCCATGGATCAGCACTATGGAATCCCATGTGCATCATAGATTTCTCCTTGTCTTTTGATGGTCTTGGCTCATGTTGAGCTTGTGGTCTACTAAGACTTCTAGTTTCCTTTCCAATGGACTATTTCCAAGCCAGGGGTCACCCATCCTATATCACCGTGTTCCATTTCTATTGTCAAAGGGTAGTCCCTGTTGGCATTCATTCTGTCCATTTGGGCCCAGCTCTCTCATCTGTTCAGATCATTACCAGTTTGCGCAGTGTTTCTCATCTGATCACGCTCCAAAGGGATTGTGGATGAGAATCCAAAATTCCAAAACCAAACAACCCTAGGGAAAATTCACCATGGCATCCGGTGAAGGCACCATCCATCAAATGCTGAAGGTTCTTGAAGGCCATAAAAAGTGTATCTATCCTCTCCGGTCACGATTTGAAAACTCATGATGTTTCCTGTGTTAAATTAATTTTTAGGCACAAGACGTTCCCTAGAAATCGGGTGGGAGGGATGGCTAATAGGGTATGATTTTCTAACACTTTGATTTCCCAAGTTATAAAGCTGGAATGGTCATAATGTGGACCGCAGGCCACATCTGGCCTGCAGTGCCCTATTTGCGGTCTCCTAGGATTCAAAACTTTTTTGTGTGCTCCCAAATGCCTTCTTTGTAAGCAAGGAAGACTAGACTCCACAGAAGGGATGCAGATGAGCTTTGAGATGAAAACTGAGACCAAGAACATGCATCCTTCTTACACTTTGTATCAGGCATTTATTTTATTTTATTTATTTACCATATTTGTATACCGTAAAATACAATTAAAACATTTAGCATATAATATAAAAACCATATAAAACAAAAAAAAACATAAATCATCAGCATCTCCTTACTAAAATCATTATCCAGTCGCATCGTCCAGTCGTTCCGTAGCTTCATAATTGCTTGTTACTTTGCATTTTCAAAAGCTTGCTTGGGTCCCGCCTATCTCTGTGATCACATCTCCTTCTATGAACCGGCGCGAGCTCTAAGATCTTCTGGGGAGGCCCTCCTCTCGGTCCCACTACTGTCTCAAGCACGGTTGGGGGGGACAAGAGAGAGGGCCTTCTCAGTGGTGGCCCCCCATCTCTGGAATGCCCTTCCAAAGGAAATAAGACAGGCCCCATCCCTCCCCTCCTTTCATAAGAGCTTGAAGACCTGGTGGTTTCAACAAACCTTTGAAAATGACCAGTTCTAACTCAGCCCCACACATTGTCTAATACAGCCTTATTCTTCCTACTAGTTACCCAGATTCTTTTCTCTAATCGGCCCTGGAATGGACAGACCTAATATTATTGTTGCCTGCCATAGCATTGCACTTAATTCTCGGCCCCCCTAGAATTTTTGGGCTTGCACAAATCTTGGCCCGGCCTTTTAAATTTTTAATTGCCTTGAACAGGCAGGATTACTTTTAATATATGTGTGTCATGGCGACAATTTTTATGTTTATATTTTGTTTGTTAATTTTATGGTTATGTTGTTTTTACTCTGCATGTTTTGTGATATTACTTGGGAACCGCTCTGAGTCCCCTCGGGAAGATAGAGCGGTATATAGATAAAGTTTTTTTTATTATTATTATTGCTCAAAGAGCCAGGTTTTGGCTTTTTTATGAAATGACAGGAGGGAGGGGGCTGATCTAATATCCCTGGGAGGGAGTTCCACAACTGAGGGGCCACCACTGAGAAGGCCCTGTCTCTCATCTCTGCCAGAACCATCTGCGAAGGAGGTGGGAATGAGAGCAGGGCCTCCCCAGATGATCTTAGTTTCCTAGATGGTTCATAAGGAGAGATACGTTCAGACAGGTAAGCTGGGCCAGAACTGTTTAGGGCAGTGGTTCTCAACCCGGGGTCTCCAGATGTTTTTGGCCTACAACTCCCAGAAATCCCAGCCAGTTTACCAGCTGTTAGGGTTTCTGGGAGTTGAAGGCCAAAAACATCTGGGGACCCCAGGTTGAGAACCACTGGTTTAGGGTATTATTGGCTAAAGCCAGCACTTTGAATTCTGCCCAGTAGCAAACTGGAAGCCAGTGGAGCTGGTGCAACAGAGGAGTTGTATTTTCCCTGAACGTCGCTCCCATTGGGAACCTGGCTGCTGCCTGCTGGACCAATTGAAGCTTTCGAGCAGTCTTCAAAGGCAGCCTCACGTAGAGTGTGTTGCAGTAGTCTATATGGGATGTAATCAGAGCATGAACTACCATGGCCAAGTCAGACTTCCTAAGTTATGGGCACAGCTGGTGCACAAGTTTTAACTGTGCAAATGCTCCTCTGGTCACTGCCGACACCTGCAGTTCCAGGCTCAGCGATGAAGCCAGGATCACACCCAAGCTGCGAACCTGCATCTAATTATTGAAGAACCCAATCACATGGCTTTTGGAAGTTCTCTTTTTTCTCTACAAGGCTTCTCTGTGTCTTTTGATCACTCAAGGTAGCATATGCATAAGTGAACAAAGTCATCCTTATCCTCGCATCACAAGAATGCATGTAGTTGATCCAAAGTGGATTTAAATTATAATACAACTAATATTCATGGTTTCGCATCCTCTTTGAATTTCTTCTTTACTAAACAATTGGGAAAATCGGATTGGAGGAGAAGAAACTATACCTCTTAGGCTTTATCAGCCAGCAAGGTCATGTTGGCTCTGGTTCTGGGAGTTGTGGTGTTCCTTTTCCAATCCCCTCCCAAACTTTGTGAAATTGTGCATTTGAGCAAAAGAAAATGGATTTAGAGGAGCATTTCCCAAATTCTGAAATTGATAGATCAATAGGTATTGCTCTGGTGGGAAGGTAATGTCACTCCATGCAGTCATGCCGGCCACATGACCTTGGAGGTGTCTATGGACAACGCTGGCTCTTCGGCTTAGAAATGGAGATGAGCACCAACCCTCAGAGTCGGACAGAACTGGACTTAATGTCAGAGGAAAACCTTTACCTTTACTTTAATCTCTGATAATAATCAGCCAATGCAGTTGAAGTTTTGGGTGGTTATTGTCCAAAACACCATGAAAATTACAGTTTGGGAACCACTGCTTTAGGTATTTGGAACCCATGGCTCTTTGAATACAGCTCCCATCAGCCCCAACAGTGTGGGAGAGGGTGTGAGTTGCAGGCAAGCCATATAGGAACGATCATACGACACCTGCTCTGGTGTCAGATGGCTAAGTTTACTTAACAGGGATCCGTGATGGAAAGCAAAAATGGTCCACGTTGGAAATTATGGAGCTCTTATCCCTCGGAGAACAGAGGCCATCAGCAAATCTAGCCTCCCTGTTGCACTGAAGCAGCAAAAAGAGACACTTTGTTCTCAGCTTTAATTCATTAGGAGAAGGTGCTTGATGAGTACAGTCAACACTCGGCGCTCGGGACCAGATGGAAAATCCACGGCGGCAAGAAAAACCTTAAGGACGGGACCTGCCTAATAATAGCTGCTCCATCCACGGTTGCTAGTTTCAAGATAGATTGCAGTAGCTCACATGACGATGATGCTGTTGTTTTTAATAGCTTCCCGATATGGGCAACAGCCTCATTTTTGCAGCTTCCGAAATATATTTTTTTTTCATGCCATCTCTTTTCTCTTTGGCCCAAATAAAATAAAGAAAAGTACTTGTCAACAGTGCGATTTCGGTTCCAGAATCTACAAAATTACATTGCAGGGAATTATAACTCGCCCCAAATGTCACATCGCTTACCGCTAAGGTTGCTAGGCCTGTCCTCAAAGCAGAAGGGAGTGTCATTATGACTCCCCTCAATCTAGATAGATAAAGGTAAAGGTTTTCCCCTTACATTAAGTCCATTCGTGTCCAACTCTTGGGTGTGGTGCTCATCTCCATTTCTAAGCAGAAGAGCTGGCATTGTCCATAGACACCTCCAAGTTCATGTGGCTAGCATGACTGCATAAAGCGCTGTTACCTTCCTGCCGGAGTGGTACCTGTTTATCTAGTCACATTTGCAAGTTTTCGAACTGCTACGTTGGCAGAAGCTGGGGCTGACAGTGGAAGCTCACACCACTCCCCAGATCCAAACCTGCGACCTTTCGGTCAACAAGCTCAGCAACTCAGCACTTTAACCCACTGTGCCATCAAGGGCTCCTTCAATCTAGATCAGGGGTCCCCAAACTATGGCCCGCGGGCCACTTCCGGCCCGCCAAGGGCACTTATCCGGACTGTGGAGGAGGAGCACCTCCCCACACACAGTGCCCCTCCCTTGGCTGGCTCACGCTATCCGTCAGGCCCAATGGGCAGTGTGAGCCAGGCAAGGGCAGCTGCTCCGCGTGGCCTACTCACGCGTAAAGCACCTCACGAGGTGCCTTATGCACGAGTAGGCCGCGCAGGGCTGCTCCTCCTTTGGCAGGCTCACGCTAACCGTCAGGACCGATGGGCAGCGTGAGCCAGCCAAGGGAGGCTGCCCAGGTGCTCCATGCAGTCATGCCGGCCACATGACCTTGGAGGTGTCTACGGACAACGCCGGCTCTTCGACTTAGAAATGCAGATGAGCACCACACCCCAGAGTCAGACATGACTGGACTTCATGTCAGAGGAAAACCTTTAACTAGGAAAATTGTGGAAGATCCAGGGTGGGAGAAAGAACTCTTGTCTGTTGGAGGTAGGTATGAATGTTTCAATTGGCCACCTTGATTACCATTGCATAGCCTGACAGTTTTTAGGGAGAATCCTTTGTTGAGAGGTGATTAGCTGGCCCTGATTGTTTCTTGTCTGGAGTTCTGCTGTGTTTGAGTGTTGTTCTTTATTTACAGTTATAATTTTAGAGTTTTTTTTTAATACAGGTAGCCAGATTTTGTTCAAACTAGAAATAGGAAGATTTCCCATTCTCTGCTCCTGGAATTACTGCCTAAAGAGGGCTAGAAAGAACCCTTCCACATAGCAAAATAAGATATGTCCAATGGGCATAGGAGTTTTTTTAATTGATTTAAAAAAAAAACTGTAGTCCGGCCCTCCAACGGTCTGAGGGACAGTGAACTGGCCCCCGGTTTAAAAAGTTTGAGGACCTCTGATCTAGATGCTAGACTCCTATTGATGCAGCCTATTTATTTATTTATTTATTTATTTATTTACAGTATTTATATTCCACCCTTCTCACCCCTCAGTTGTAGGGGTTTAGCCTGTGATTGTCTCTTTGCCACAGGACTCAAAGGAGAATAATCATAGCCGTTCAGAGGTTCTCATGTCTGACTTAAATGATCAGGTTCCTGTTGATTCTCAGTGGTTTGTGAATGCAGGTGAGGAACAACAAAATTCAGTTAGCCAGAGTGAAACTGAGGATTCTGGGATCGTAGGTTCACAAGGCAAAGATGTCTTTAGGCAGCCTGAGAAAGAGGCTGAGGCCGAACAGTCAAGGTTAGACAGAGATAGTGAAAGGAATGTACTAATGAGCAAACCAGAGGAGGCAATCTTGGATTGCAAAGGCCAAATTTATCAGGATCGCCACCTGGATTTAGGGAGGAGGCGTTCAGCAAGATTAAGAGAGAAAAGGGGTCAGGGAGAGGTTTCCCAAGGGA
Source organism: Anolis sagrei ordinatus (assembly GCF_025583915.1). Lineage (NCBI taxonomy): Eukaryota > Metazoa > Chordata > Lepidosauria > Squamata > Anolidae > Anolis > Anolis sagrei. Next base: position 274,084,705 of record NW_026846588.1, on the reverse strand, counting down.
AACGGAATGCTTTTGCTATGGCTTTCTGATTAAATATAGGGCCTGTGAATCTATACTCTTCAGTGAGTACAACATTTAGTTTTCATGCCTGCTCCTTGCCTTCTTGTTCATAGAATCATAGAATCCTAAAGTCGGAAGAGACCTCATGGGCCATCCAGTCCAACCCCCTGCCAAGAAGCAGGAACATTGAATTCAAAGCACCCCATCCAGCCTCTGTTTAAAGGCTTCCAAAGAAGGAGCCTCCACCACACTCCGGGGCAGAGAGTTCCACTGCTGAATGGCTCTCACAGTCAGGAAGTTCTTCCTAATGTTCAGGTGGAATCTCCTCTCTTGTAGTTTGAAGCCATTGTTCTGCGTCCTAGTCTCCAGGGAAGCAGAAAACAAACTTGCTCCCTCCTCCCTGTGACTTCCTTTCACATATTTATACATGGCTATCATTTCTCCTCTCAGCCTTCTCTTCTTCAGGCTAAACATGCCCAGCTCCAAACAGTCAAGGTTAGACAGAGATAGTGAAAGGAATGTACTAATGAGCAAACCAGAGGAGGCAATCTTTGATTGCAAAGGCCAAATTTATCAGGATCGCCACCTGGATTTAGGGAGGAGGCGTTCAGTAAGATTAAGAGAGAAAAGGGGTCAGGGAGAGGTTTCCCAAGGGAAATGGAATGCTTTTGCCGCAGATTTCTGAATAAAAATAATCTATACTTTTCAGTGAGTCCAACGTTTCGTTTTCATGCCTGCTCCATGCCTTCTTGTTCACAGAATCATAAAATCATAGAGTTGGAAGAGACCTCATGGCCATCCAGGCCAACCCCATTCTGCCAAGAAGCAGGAACATTGCATTCAAATCACCCCTGACAGATGGCCATTCAGCCTCTGTTTAAAAGCCTCCAAATAAGGAGCCTCCACCACACTCCAGGGCAGAGAGTTCCACTGCTGAACGGCTCTCACAGTCAGGAAGGTCTTCCTAATGTTCAGGTGGAATCTCCTTTCTTGTAGTTTGAAGCCATTGTTCCATTGCGTCCTAGTCTCCAGGGCAGCAGAAAACAAGCTTGCTCCCTCCTCCCTGTGGCTTCCTCTCACATATTTATACATGACTATCATGTCTCCTCTCAGCCTTGTCTTCTTCAGGCTAAACATGCCCAGCTCTTTAAGCCACTCCTCATAGGGCTTGTTCTCCAGACCCTAGATCATTTTAGTCGCCCTCCTCTGAACACTTTCCAGCTTGTCAATATCTCTCTTCAATTGTGGTGCCCAGAATTGGACACAATATTCCAGGTGTGGTCTGACCAAGGCAGAATAGAGCATGGGGAGCATGACTTCTCTGGATCTAGACATTATGCGAGTCGCCTTCGGGCTGAGAACAGCAGTATATAAGTTAAATAAATAAATAAATAAATAAATAATATACTAGTGATGCAGGCCAAAATCCCATTGGCTTTTTTTGCCTCCACATCACATTGTTGGATCATGTTTAACTTGTTGTCCACAAGGACTCCAAGATCATGTATAATTTTGCTTTATATCCATGTTCAGGCTGAGATTTTTGTAAGTTGTTTTATCCTGATTTCAAGCTCTTGCATTTGGATTGTTTGGTTCAAGTTTGCTCCTGTTTCTTCAAGGGACTTTGGTCTTTGCAAACTTTTGGACTGAAAGACTATTTTCCTGTAGACTTAGTCATTTGGATTTTGGGACTATTTCTGTTTCTTGACTTGGATTTTGCCTGGACATCATTACATTGCTTTTAGGATTGTTTTGTGGACATTTTTCTATTTTCTGTTTGAATGCTTTTTACCTTTTTCTCAATTGCTATTTTAATCTTCAATAAACTGCTTTGCTTATTAAAGAACATTGGTGTGTTTGTGGGTTCAAAGGTGCCTTCCACAGCCTTGGTGTGCAACAGCAGAGGACTCCGGGTGGATCACAATGCACATATACATGGCAAACATTCAATGCCAGTTAGACATACAACATATATAGACAGTCACAAAGGCAATTTAACATTCCAGCTGTGCCCAAGCTTTTTCCGGCTTCATGAGGGTATGACGGATTCCAGCTTGATTCTGACTACAGGGGGAACTGCCGCTTCACCATCCATTGTGACACCAAGTCCTTTGATGGAGTACTTCCTCATTCTTCTGCATGCTGCTGGAAGGTTTTTATCGCGTCATAAATTAGTTAAATTAGCCTCCCCGAATAAGCAATATCTACATTTCCTATTTGACAGATGCAACTGTCTTTCAGGCTGCATAGGTAAACAGCAAGCTAGCCGAATGGCCGGAAGTTCACTCTGACCCGGGCTGGCTTTGAACTCATGACCTCTCAGCCAGTAGTGATGTAATGCAGCTAGGTCTCAGCTAACTGCACCACAGCCTTAAAATAGGGTTGGCATTTTTAGCTGCTGCACTACACTGTTGACTTATGTTCACCTTGTGGGCTACTTAGACTCCTAGATCCCTTTCATATGGACTGTTTTTAACCCATCCTATATATGTACATTTCTAAGTATAGTACCTAGACAGGGCAAGCATCCAGTAATCCAATAATTGTGTGAATCAGCCACAATTTCTCACACCTTTTGAAGAAAGCGTGTTCCAGTGGGTAAGCGCCCACTTTCTCCACAGAGTCTGAAAGAACTGAACATGGTCTTTGATCTTACAGTTGGTGAAAACCGTGGATTTGGATCCTGCCAAGAACTACGTCTTTGGCTTCCATCCCCATGGGATCCTGGTGGCCGGAGCTTTTGTCAACTTCTGCACTGAAGCCACAGGATTTTCCAAGATGTTTAGAGGCCTGAGCCCTCACCTGATGCTGCTGGATCTTTGGTTCAGAGCCCCATTCTTTCGAGACTATGTCATGAGTGGAGGTAAGGCATAACAGAGTTGGAAGGTGTAGCGAGGGAGGTAGACTATTTCTTTATTTAAGAAAAACCTCTTTACTCTTATAATGATTCCATTTCTTCTTTTATCTTGGCTGGGGCTTTCTGTGTGCTGTTTAATAGGCCTGTGCGGTTTCGTTCGTTAATTTTGTTATTCGTTAAACATTCGTTATTTTTAGCATTTACGAATCGATATCAAAACACTTTTTCAAACCCGGAAGGTGTTTAACCTTTGTACAGACAATGAGACACTCTTCTGTATAACTAAGTAACACAGTTTATTTATAACTTCTGGCTCCAATGCTTATGGTTACATTTGTGTTTTGTTGCAATCTTGAGGCTTGCAGTCAGTATAATGTACTTGGTTTACTTTTTCTGAAATAGACTTTCAATGTTTCACATTCACAAACATGTTACTTGCTTTACACACTCCTGACTGAAATTATTTTCTGACTAAAGCACCACTGGCTTTCTTTATGTTCCTAAAACTTGAGCTCTATTTAACTAACTGCTTCTATATATCAGAAGTCTTTAACACATCTTCATAACTGCTTATTTCTAACAGGAGTTCCTAACTCTTTTCTCTCACAGAAGTTCCTAACTGTCTCTCACAAACAGGAATCCCTAACTCTCTTCACAAACAGCAATTCCTAACTAACTCTTTTGACTCTCTAACTGCCTATTTTAAAACTTTGGCTCCGCCCCTTTGGAATGTTTAGCTCTGCTCTTCCCAACTGTCATTTTGGCCTAGCAACCTTTTCAAATCCTGGGCCTACGCTAATCTGCATATGACCAATCGGCTTCCATATGCAAATGAATCCTATCTCTGCTGTTGCTACCCTGTCTGTGCCTATTCTTCCCTATATGCCATATGTAAACATAAAGCTATACACCAAAAATTTAACATAGAGTAGCAATTTCGCTACAGAAGGGTCCCCCAGAGTCATCTAGTCCAGCCCCCTGCCTGATGTCTTGTAGTCATAGCACTGAGGAACAAATGGGGACATGTGTTTCTTGTGATACTGTTCAATGTGCATGTATAGGAGTCATCTGGCAAGGTGCAATCAGGGGGCAATAAATGGCAATTGCCTCCAAGGTCTTGGGAAAGGAGGAAAAATCTGGGTTTTGAGAAGATGAGTGTGATTTATGATCCCAGGAGCAACTGGAATGTGGTCCTTTCGATAGGCAACTATAGAGAGTCCTTCCAGTCTTTACAAAAAATTGTCTTGTGATGCCGTCTCTCCTGATAGTTACAATAAGAATACTTTGGAAAGGAAGAGAGTCTTCATTGAATGGAAGTTAAGGTAATGGTAAAGGTTTTCCCCTGACATTAAGTCCAGTCGTGCCCGACTCTGGGGGGTGGTTCTCATCTCCATTTCTAAGCCAAAGAGCCGCCATTGTCCGTAGACACCCCCAAGGTCATGTGTCCGGCATGACTGCATGGAGCATTGTTACCTTCCTGCCAGAGCAGTACCTATGGATCTACTCACATTTGCATGTTTTTGAACTGCTAGGTTGACAGAAGCAGGGGCTGACAGCAGAAGCTCACGCCGCTGCCCGGATTTGAACCTGCAATCTTTCTGTCAACAGGTTGTTTGTGTTTGTTTGAGCAGCAGGCAGAAGACAGAAGGTTGTGCACCTGTCTCCCTTGGATAGGCTTCTTCCTTTCTGGCTTGCTGCACCATATTCTTGGAATAGCCTCCCTGAGCATTTATAGACTTCTTCCCTCCTTATATGGCTTCAAACTGATGATTGTGAAGAACTAAGTTGCCTTGTTTTGTGTGTCTGTCACCATTTCATTCTGCCTATCACTCTCTTTTCAACTTTTAATTGGGTTGCTGTAGGCCTTTTGGGCAATATGGCCGTGTTCTAGAAGCATTCCCTCCTGACGTTTCGCCTGCATCTATGGCGGGCATCCTCAGACCTCACAACCTCTGAGGATGCCTGCCATAGATGCAGGAGAAACATCAGAAGAGAATGCTGCTAGAACATGGCCATATATCCCGAAAAATCTACAACAACCCAGTGATTCCAGCCATAAGGAAGCCTTCAACAATACATTTTCTGTCAACAAGCAGCTCAGTTTTTTAACCCACTCCGCCACTGACTAAAGCATTCCCAAAAGACACTAATCTAAAATGTTTAAAAGACACTCAAAGAAGGAGAATCCAATCCCAACCAAGAAATACTTCCACATATTTAGGTGGAATTTCTTTTCATGCATTTTAATCTATCAGTTTGTTTCCCAAAGCAGCAGATAAGAAGCAAGCTCCATCTTCGACATGGCATCCCATCAGATGTAAATGTCCCCTCTCCATCTTCTCTTCTCCTTTGTCTCATCTGAGAAATGGAGAAGATATATTGCTGAAGGCTTTCATAGCCAGAATCACTGGGTTGTTGTAGGTTTTTTCGGGCTATATGGCCATGTTCTGGAGGCATTTTCTCCTGACGTTTCACCTGCATCTATGGCAAGCATCCTCAGAGGTAGTGACATCTGTTGGAACTAGAAAAAAGGGGTTTATATATCTGTGGAATGACCAGGGTGGGACAAAGGACTCATGTCTGTTGGAGTTAGGTGTGAATGTTTCAACTGACCACCTTGATTACCATTTGATTGCCTGGCAGTGCCTGGAACACTGCCTCTCAGCCCTCTCAACAAAAGATTGCTCCAGGCACTGCCAGGCAATCAAATGCTAATCAAGGTGGTCAGTTGAAACATTCACACCTAGCTCCAACAGACAAGAGTTCTTTTTCCCACCCTGGTCATTCAACAGATATATAATCCTTTTTTCCTAGTTCCAACAGACGTCACCACCTCTGAGGATGTTTGCCATAGATGCAGGCGAAATGTCAGGAGAAAATGCCTCTAGAACATGGCCATATAGCCCGAAAAAACCTACAACAACCCAATGGAGAAGATAGTTCAGGCCCCAAGTTCAGCTTGAACACTTTGCAAACAGCTTGAACACTTTGCTCTCTGTCTCTTGCATTTCCTAACCCAGGTTTGGTGGCCTCTGAGAGGGAGTCTGCTGCCCACATCCTAAGGAAGCCCGGAGGTGGGAATGTGCTCATCATTGCCGTCGGAGGAGCGAGAGAAGCCTTGGACGCTCGGCCTGGAGCGTTCACCTTACTGCTGGCCAACCGGAAGGGCTTTGTCCGGCAGGCCTTACAACATGGGTAAGGTGGCAAAGTGAGGACCATCTCAGGACCTAAGATTTCAGGGCCAAAAGGTGAGACCCAAGGAGGGATGGAGGTGACATCACATACAAAAGTCCCAGGTTTCCATAGCATTGTGCCAAGGCAATTAAAATGAGTTCAAACTGCATTTATCTACAGTGTAGATGCACCCTTAGTGAAGAACGACATCCCTGTTTTGGACTGTAGATTCCAAAATCCTGCAGTAGGAAATTGTAAGCACAGAGGTGACTTTTCCAAGCTGTGTTCCTCGGACACCATAGCCTGAATTTTCTGTGAAACACATTTCTCTTCTTCCCTTCTTTTGTTTTTTCCTTCCTTCCTTCCTTCCTTCCTTCCTTCCTTCCTTCCTTCCTTCCTTCCTTCCTCCCTCCCTCCCTCCCTCCCTCCCTCCCTTCCTTCTTTCCTTCCACTTCTTCCACTTCTTCCAGTGCCTCGCTTGTCCCAGTCTTCTCCTTTGGAGAGAATGAGTTGTTTGATCAAGTGGAGAACCCTCCAGGTTCCTGGCTGAGATGCACCCAAGAAGTCTTGCAGCGGTTCATGGGCGTCTCCCTTCCACTCTTCCACGCCAGAGGAATCTTCCAGTACAGCTTCGGCTTGCTTCCGTATCGGAAACCAATCTTCACCGTGGGTAAGCTTTCTGCAGTTGACAGACTTAATTAGCATTGAATGGCCTTCCTAACACCTCCCAACAAAGGATTCCCTCCAGGCAGGAAGCAGCCAGGCTTTGAAGCTGCAAGGCCATTCAATGCTAATCAAGCTGGCCAATTGTAACATTCACACTTGACTCAAACAGACAAGAGTTCTTTTTCCCACCCTGGACATCATTCCACAGATATATAAACCCCACTAGTTCCAGTGTGCCTTCCCAGAATAATGATCCCATCGCACTTTGTCCTCCAAAGCACTTTATATTGTTTTAGGTCTGCTTCTGTGTTTCCACAAATGCCCCATCACTTTTTTGGCCATGTCCAGCATTATTTTTTTAAAAAATTTAATTACATTCGGCCTACCCATAGATTTTAAAGTGTGTTGTCCTACTTATGTTATGTTATTTTATTGTTTTATTGTTCTGTTTGATTTTAATTGCTTGTATTGTTTTTGTTATTGCTTTTATTGTTGTATTATGGGCTCAGCCTTATGTAAGCCGCACCGAGTCCCTTGAGATGGTAGTGGGGTATAAATAAAGATTATTATTATTATTATTATTATTATTATTATTATTATTACTAGCCATTCCCTGCCATGCGTTTCTGTGGTCCACATGGGGGTTCTGTGTAGGAGGTTTGGCCCAATTCTGTCGTTGGTGGGGTTCAGAATGCTCTGTGATTGTAGGTGAACTACAAATCCCAGCAACTACAACTCCCAAATGTCAAGGTTCTATTTTCCCCAAACTCCACCAGTGTTCACATTTGGGCATATTGAGTATTCGTGTAGAGTTTGGTCCAGATCCATCATTGTTTGAGTCCACAGTGATCTCTGGATGTAGGTGAACTACAACTCCAAAACTAAAGGACACTGCCCTCCAAACCCTTCCAGTATTTTCTGTTGGTCATGGGAGTTCTGTGTGCCAAGTTTGATTCAGTTCCATCGTTGGTGGGATTTAGAATGCTCTTTGATTGTAGATGAACTATAAATCCCAGCAACTACAACTCCCAAAGGACAAAATCAATTTTTTGAGTGAAGGACATACATTGGGTTGTTAGGTGTCTTGTGTCCAAATTTGGTGTCAATTCGTTCAGTGGTTTTTGAGTTCTGTTAATACCACAAATGAACATTACATTTTTAATGTATTGTCGAAGGCTTTCATGCCTGGAATCACTCAGTTCTTGTGGGCTTTTTCGGGCTATATGGCCATGTTCTAGAGGCACCTCTGAGGATGCTTGCCATAGATGCAGGCGAAACGTCAGGAGAAATGCCTCCGAGATGCCTCAGGAGATGCCTCAGGAAATGCCTCAGGAGAAATGCCTTCTCCTGAGAAACGTCAGGAGAAATGGCCATATAGCCCGAAAAAACCCACAAGAACTGAGGATTACATTTTTATTTATATAGATTACTTGCCTACTTTCCAACAGACCTCAGAATCTCTGAGGATGGCTGTCGTAGATGTGGGTGAAACATCAGGAGAGAATGCTTCTGGAACATGACCATACAGCCTGGAAAACTCACAGCAACACAATTAATGATCCTATTTTGTGCATCTTTGTGTGCATGTCTGTGTTGAATACCAACATACCCTACAAATAATATGGGAATCCAGATCTATGCTGTATGTCCAAATAATGGGGATCCAGTTTATTGCATTCCATGATTCATCTTAACAACCTAGGTTCCCAGTTCCATGCAGAATATACACTCCTTCCCGGACAATCTGGGCCCTTGTTTTACTGCTGGATGCCCCCAACATTCCCAAACAATCAGCGATCCTACTTTTGATACTGAAGCTAACAGTTCTTCTGCATCCTCTCGTATTTGGTTGCAGTGGACGAGTTATAGTTTGGCAGACATGGCTGGGACAAATCCAGCCAGTCCTTTTCAACAAGTTAATTCAAAAAGGCAGGTCCCTACAAGTAAAGTCACCTTCTCTGATGGGATTTGACAGGTGGCAATTACCTGTAATTGTTTGACACCTTGTTTGGACCGTCTCAGTGCTTTTACTTACTTTGGTCACCCCTTGTGGCAGAAGACCTTTAATGAGATAGATCAAGGTTGGCCTCAAATAGTGGCAGCCTGTGGCTCTCTGACAAACACAATTAGTATGAAGTTGCAGCAAAAAGGCAGACAGGTAACCCTTAGTGTTCAATGTATTGTCAAAGGCTTTCATGGCTGGAATCATTGGGTTGTTGTAGATTTTTTTGGGCTATATGGCCATGGTCTCGAGGCATTCTCTCCTGATGTTTCGCCTGCATCTATGGCAAGCATCCTCAGAGGTAGTGAGGTCTGTTGGAACGAGGAAAAGGGGTTTATATATCTGTGGAATGACCAGGGTGAGACAAAGGACTCTTGTCTGCTGGAGCTAGGTGTGAATGTTTCAACTGACCACCTTGATTAGCATATAATGGCCTGACAGTGCCTAGAGCAAACTTTTGTTGAGAGGTGATTAGATGTCCTTGTTTGTTTGTTTGTTTGTGGGACTAACATAACTCAAAAACCACCAGGATTGTGACGCAGTGGGCTGAGTGTCAGCTGCATTAAGATCACTCTGACCAAAAGGTCATGAGTTCGAAGCCAGCCTGGGTTGGAGTGGGTTTCCAACCAATCGTGTAGCCTGTTGTCGACCTTTGCAACCTGAAAGACAGTTGCATCTGTCAAGTAGGAAAATTAGGTACCACCTTGTGTGAGGAGGCTAAATTAACTAATTTATGAGGCCATAAAAAAGACTCCAGCAAAGCATTCCAGCAAAGCACGCGGGGAATGCGGAAGTATTTCATCAGCGTCGCAGATGGATGATGAAAGCGATAGCCCCCCTGGCAGCCAGAAAAGTTAAATAGCCTCTGTGTATGTCAGTATACGTTGTATGTCAAAATTGGCATTGAATGTTTGCCATATATGTGTACACTGTAATCCGCCCTGAGTCCCCTGTGGGGTGAGAAGGGCGGAATATAAAAGCTGTAAATAAATAAATAAATAAACTACTGGACAAATTGACACCAAATTTGGACAGAATACGCCTAACAACCCAATGAGTGACCATCACTCAAAAAATCAATTTTGTCATTTGGGAGTTGTAGTTGCTGGAGTTTATAGTAAACCTACAATCAAAAATATTCTGAACTCCACTAAAAATGGAATTGAACCAAACTCGGCACACAGGACTTCCAAGACCAACAGAAAATACTGGAAGGGTTTGGTGGGCATTGACCTTGAGTTTTGGAGTTATAGTTTACCTACATCCAGAGAGCATTGTGGATTCAAACAATAATGGATCTGGACCAAACTTGGCACAGATACTCCATATGTCCAAATATGAACACAGATGGAGTTTGGGGGAAATAGAGTTGTAGTTGCAGGGATTTATAGTTCACCTACAATCAAAAGACATTCTGAACTCCACTAATGATGGAATTGAACCAAACTTGGCACACAGGACTTCCAAGACCAACAGAAAATAGTAGAAGGGTTTGGTGGGCATTGACTTTGAGTTTTGGAGTTATAGTTTACCTACACCCAGAGAGCATTGTGGACTCAAACAATGATGGATCTGGACTAAACTTGGCACAAATACTCCATATGTCCAAGTATGAACACAGATGGAGTTTGGGGGAAATAGACCTTGACATTTGGAAGTTGTACTTGTAGGGATTTATAGTTCACCTATAGTTCACCCCTCTGACACCCCTTTATGACCTCTGCAGGGGTCCTGACCTCAGGTTGAGAAATGCTGCTTTAAGGCCATCCAGTCCAGCTCTCTTCACCAGGGCAAGAAAACATAACCAAAGCCCTCCTGACAAAGAGCCATCCAGCCATAGATATAGATATAGATAGATAGATAGATAGATAGATAGATAGATAGATAGATAGATAGATAGATAGATATGATTCACACACACACATATATATGTATATGACAGATATAGTATCATAGATTTGAGAGGGACCCCTAAAGAAGGACAATTTTATGTTGCATGTTCCAGATAGGCAAACTAGACAATCTCTACATCAACACTGACAAAGAAACAAGAAAAAATACTGCTTACCCACAAAAATCAGGAAATTACATATATTAGAAACCAGCACTTTCTCATTACTTTATTTTCCAGATCACCAGACTGGGCCACCACAACGTGTGGCAGGGGATGGCTATTATAGATATAAAAATGCAAAACCAGAGATGTAGAGATGCTGTTGGGAGGCCATTATTAGTCAATACAAAATAACAGTAACCATATGATCTAGATCAGGCATGGGAATTGTGGGAGTTGAAGTCCAAAACACCTGGAGAGCCCAAGCTTGCCCACGCCTGATCTAGAATCATGGAATAAAAGGGGGTTGGACTGGATGGCGCCGGGGTTCTCTTCCAGCTCTATGATTCTGCTGACGTGCACCATGAAAGCACCATGAAGGATCTCAGTCAATGTTTTCTTTCTTCCTGCTTATCTCCCTTCCCTGTTCACCCCACTCTTCCTCCCAGTTGGCAAACCCATCAGTGTTGAGAAGAATCCCAACCCCAGCCAAGAAGAAGTGGACGACTTACACCAGTTGTACATGGAGGAGCTGAGCAAGCTCTTCGAAGACCATAAACTGAAGTACAACGTTCCAGAGGACAAGCATCTCTCTTTCGTTTGAAGTCAGAAAGCCATGATCTGCATCGACTCCCTTGTTTACACTGGATCGGATCCCCCCAAAAGTGGGAAGAAGCCATGAGTGCAGCTGTATGAGCAATTGCACAAATACTGATGGAGTGCTACAATGTGTACAATTCTTATTTGCTCTTCTGCTGTTGCACTATAGCCTTGGAACACCTTTTTCACCCAGCACCACACCAAAGTCCCAGTAGTACTAATTACAGCAGTTTATTAAAAAAAAAAAGCATGTACAAAAGGGGGAAAGGGCATTCCCCAAAACGCAATAGAGAAGGAGCTATAACATAGCAGTAGTCCATATACAAAAGAACAGTCATCTATATACAAAAGAACAGTAGCCAAAATAGCAAGGTCATGCTTAGGGATCTATGCGATCATAGGCATAAATCCCTAAGCATGAAAACAGAAACTTTTTCCAAGGCAAACTCCTTCAGAAACATAGACAAACACAAGACACTTGAATCATGAGCTTGAGATCTGAACCAGGAACTTGAATTGATGGCAACGTTGTCTGCTCTGGAGATACCAAGTAAGCATCACTTAATTTAAGCTCAGGCCCAACCAAGAAGCCAGATTATGCCTCTAACACCTGGGTTTCAAGGACTTCCCAGAGTCTTTCTGAATGCCTAATTAATCTATCCTTCACTCCCTCTGTGCGGAGGCCTAATCTGATATCACAGGATAACTCCTCATCTGCTGAAAGCCGATTCCTATGAGAAATGAACTAAGGAACAAACACTGGAATCCAAAACGTCCTCTGTCTCATCTTCAACTGCCTGCATTTCTCTCTGATCTAAGGCCTGCAAACCACTCTGATCACACACAGACTTCTTAGTGGAAAACCCATCATCCCCCTCGTCCTCTGAGAAATCCCCAGCCTCTTGCTGCTGAGCCTCAACATCTGCACCCAGATGCATACAATGGTGTGAAAGCAAAGAACATATCTGACTGATTTTTTTTGCACAGATTGTTCTTGCTTGAGATCTAGATATGCAACAGATTTGGTGTAGATAGACAGATACCTTTGAGTCCGGTCTACTTGGTGTTGGCACCCATCTGAATACAGTAGACTCTCAGTTAACTGGAACCCATGAGGGCTGGTAGAGGCTAGATAAATGTAGTTTTTGGTTTGTTGAGACTTACTAATAGGTCTAATACTATGCCCCATCCTGTACCATATCGTAAACTCTGTATTAATGATATCAATATTGAATTACAGTACTTAAAAGCAAATTAAAACATGAAATAAAAACATAACTCTATGTAATACAGCTTTATTGTATTATTAAAATAGTACTGTGAATGAAGTATTCAATTAAGTGGCAGTAAAATGTATTTTATTTTTGGGTTGTTGTAGGTTTTTTTTCGGGTTATATGACCATGGTCTAGAGGCATTCTCTCCTGACGTTTTGCCTGCATCTATGGCAAGCATCCTCAGAGCTAGTGAGGTCTGTTGGAACTAGGAAAATGGGTTTATATATCTGTGGAATGACCAGGGTGAGACAAAGGACTCTTGTCTGCTGGAGCTAGGTGTGAATATTTCAACTGACCACCTTGATTAGCATATAATGGTCTGACAGAGCCTGGGGCAAACTTTTGTTCAGAGGTGATTAGATGTCCCTGATGGTTTTCCCTCTGCTGTTTTGCTGTTTTAATTTTAGAGTTTTTTAATACTGGTAGCCAGATTTTTATTAAAATCTGTATTTTCAAACTCTAAAATTACAACAGCACAACAACAGAGAGGAAACAAACAAGGACATCTAATCACCTCTCAACAAAAAGTTTGCTCCAGGCTCTGTCAGGCCATTATATGCTAATCAAGGTGGTCAGTTGAAACATTCACACCTAGCTCCAGCAGACAAGAGTCCTTTGTCTCACCCTGGTCATTCCACAGATATATAAACTTCTTTTCCTAGTTCCAAAAGATCTCACTACCTCTGAGGATGCTTGCCATTGATGCAGGAAAAACGTCAGGAGAGAATGCCTCTAGACCATGGCCATACAGCCTGAAAAACCCTACAACAACCCAGTGATTCCGGCCATGAAAGCCTTCGACAATATATTTTATTTTTATTCTTATTTAAAGTATTATTTCTTTGATATTCTGACAGTTGCTTGTGGGTTCTGGTTGCTTGAGTTCTGGTTAACTGAGAGTCTACAGTATGCCATATTCATCAGGATGAGGGCTTGCACACAATATACGAACAGGAACAGGAACTTTGGGCGTTTTCTTTACAGATATAAAGAAAGGAAATGGGGAATGCAAAATTAACAAAACAACGTTGGATCTGGAAAAATCTGCTTCAAGGTCAAGCTGAGAGTCATAAACCTTCTTCTTTTCACGTTCAATGATCATAAACATTTTTGGAACCCCAAGTGTTTGCCTCTGCTTTTGCCCAGTGTAACAAGGGGAAGGACTACACAAATTGTGTGGTTCCAATCGGAATGGGAGGAATCAGGCTATGGGTGCCTCTAAACTGTAAAATTATTGCAATTTGGCCCAATTTTAGCAGCCTTAGTTCAATGCTATGGAGTCCTGGGAATTATAGTTTGATGGGGGACCCAACACTCTTTGCCAGAGAACACTAAGACTGCAACCGCCTTGATTTCATAGCATAGTAGTTAAAGGGGTGTCAAACAGCATTAATTATACAGTGTAAGATCAGGGAGGTGCAAACTTCAGCCCTCCAGTTATATTTAAGTGGCTGAGGGGGAAAAGGAAGGGGCCTGAAGCTGTTAGGAATTGTGGGAGTTGAAGTCCAAAGCACCTGGAGGGCCGAAGCTTGCCCATGTCTGGTGTAGATGCACCCTTGTCCTTCCTTGTGCCTCTTTTGCTATTTTTAATAAAAACATTGCCAAAAGAAGATTAAAGCTGTATTACATAGACCTATTAGTAAGTCTCAACAAACCAAAAACTACATTTATCTAGCCTCTACCAGCCCTCATGGGTTCCAGTTAACTGAGAGTCTACTGTACGGGGGGGGGGGGGGGGGGGGGGTGCATGGTTTGACTTTGTACTTATTTAGGAGAGTAGGGTGGCATACCTCCCAACAATTCACAGAGGAAAATCAGAATACCTGTGACCAAGCAGAACCTGATGATTGAGGAGGAAACATCCATAAAATTGGAGCAGCACAACATTGCGCATCCAGAGAAGTGCAAAATTCGACTCCCTTCTCTTCCGCTGCTGAATTAATTGGATGCAATTAATTTTTGCACTTTGAACTCAGTTTGCAGCAAATAAAATGAGCTGAGGAGGAAGAGGGAAAGCAGGAGGGAGAGAGAAACTGGAAAACTTTAAAACCAGCTGAAAAGGTCGGATGGTGAAGGAGTAATTGGATATTTTTGTAACAAATCTGGACAGTTAAAATGGAAGTCCCTGAGCTAAGAGGGCCCACGGTCACATCTAGGCTGGACTATTGCAACGCCCTGTATGTGGGCCTTCCGATGTCTACGACCCGAAAGCTCCGTATTGTTCAGAATGCGGCAGCCAGGTTACTCACAAGACGCCCATGAAATGCCATAGAACACCAGTGCTGCAACATTTACATTGGCTTCCAACTGAGTACTGTGGCCTGTATAAGATGCTAGTTCTGACCTTTAAAACTCTTTACGGCCAGGGTCCATCGTACCTTAGGGACCGCCTCTCCTTCTCCCATCATCGGAGGTCGCAACGACCAGCCCAACGTGACTTACTCCATAGACCGGGTCCGAGAGAAGTGCCCTTGGAAAGGACCAGACGCAGGTGGGCTTTTTCTATTTCTGCCCCTGCCTTGTGGGATTCCTTGCCGCCCTATGTGAGAGCCATGCGTGACTTAGGGCCTTTTACTCTCGCACTTAAGACCTGGCTTTTTACTAGAGCATTCGATCTCTGTTGATTTTTAATTTTTGTATGTATGGATTTTATCTTTTGTAATTTAGCTGTAAATCGCCTGGAGCATTCTCAGATGGAGGGCGATTAATAAGTTATTAAATGATGATGATGATGATGATGATTCTAGAACAATGTCTCCCACCAGAGAGCCTGAAAATATAATAATAATAATAATAATAATAATAATAATAATAATAATAATCTTCTTTATTTATATTCTACTCTATCGCCCCGAGGGGACTCAGGGCGGATTACAGAACACATATATGACAAACTTTCAATGCCATTATACAGTAACAAGGACAGATAGTACATAAACAAAGGTAAAGACGTTACCATCTTTTTCCATCTCCGGCATCTGGAGGATGTGCTCAGCTCCAGCCACAGGGAGGTGGTGTTGCTCCATCTTCCATGCCGAGGAGCATTGTTGTCTATAGACGTCCTCCCGATCAAGTTGCTGGCATGTCCTTATGGGCACCTTTTACTACCTTCCTGCTTAAAACGGTACCTATTTATCTGCTCACGTTGCTGTTTTCGATCTGCTAGGTGAGCAGAAGCTGAGGCTGACAGCGGGAGCTCACTCCAACCCAGGTTTGAACTGCCAACCTTCTGATTGACTAGATTTTCTGCAGCTTGGTGGTTTAACCCACTGTACTAAGCCCAGGTTTTCCAAATGTTTTATAGATTGCGCATTCCTCATCCAAAATACTTGGGAACAGAAATTATTTGGATTTTGGATTTCTTTATATTTTTTGAATACTTGCATACATAAAAGGAGATGTTTTTGAGTTAGGATCAAAGTGAAAGAACAGAATTTATTTATGGTTCATATACATATAGCTTGAAGGTAATTTTGTACACATATTTATAATAATTATGTGGATAAAACAAAGTTTGTATACATCGAACCATCAGAAAGCAAAGGTATCACAATTTTGGGATATGTTGGATTTTGGAATTTCAGATAAGGGATACTCAACCTGTTTTGCAAAAGGTATATAAACAGGCATTATATTATAAGGTATTGTAAACACAGGAAAGGATTTAAAATCATTAAAAATACAATTACAACATAATCAAAACATTTTAATTTTTAGAAAGTAAAACGGAATATATCCTCTCCATAAGAGTAAAATCCATCAAAGGAAAAGGTCTTGACTAGTTTGCAGAAAGAGAAATGGAATAGTTGGGGAAATTTATGTATTTCGGAGAGCTGCTTTCTGAAGAGTCCCAGAGAGAGATAAATGAAACAAAAAGCACTTAAATGTGGAATATTGTTTTGCTGTCACCATCAAACTACCACAGTGTAACCTTGAAGCAAAAGCCAAGTTTTACAGCTGAAACAATAAAGAATGGCAATGGAAATAGAGCCAGCCTTTGGCCAAATGTCCTCAAAAGGTCTAGCTGTCCTGTTTTGAGTGGCGAGAGCCAAACAGGACAATCCAGAACATGTGTTTCAAACATTTCAACACACTGTTTAGCTGTAATCCCATTGAAGGATGGAGCACTGCTCTCCGGGCATCATTTCTTCCCTGGTGTCTATTAATAGCAGGCTGGCTGGAGCTTTAGATTAAAGAAGGCTGGGAGACGCTCAACGCTGCAAGAAGATTGAATGCGTCGCTGGAGGGAGAAAAGCAAAGCAAGCATTCTTGACTCCTCTTGGATCGTTCTTCATCTTCTTTGGCATGTGCTTGGAAACTGGGGCATCTGGTGGTCCGGGGCCTGATTAAACCACTCTGGCTTGTAGTCTGAACTTTAAAGGAGCGAGGTTGGACCTACACTGACATATAATGCAGTCTGCACAGAATTGGACACAATATTCCAGGTGTGGTCTAACTGCTCTATTCTGCTTTGGTTAGACAACACCCGGAATATTGTGTCCAATTCTGGGCACCACAATTCAAGAGAGATATTGACAAGCTGGAATGTGTCCAGAGGAGGGCAACTAAAAGGATCAAGGGTCTGGAGAACAAGCCCTATGAGGAGCAACTTAAGGAGCTGGGCATGTTTAGCCGGAAGAAGAGAAGGCTGAGAGGAGATATGATAGCATGTATAAATATGTGAGAGGAAGCCACAGGGAGGAGGAGGGAGCAAGCTTGTTTTCTGCTTCCCTGGAGACTAGGACGCAAAGGAACAATGGCTTCAAACTACAAGAAAGGAGATTCCATTTGAACATGAGGAAGAACTTCCTGACTGTGAGAGCCGTTCAGCAGTGGAACTCCCTACCCCGGAGTGTGGTGGAGGCTCCTTCTTTGGAAGCTTTTAAACAGAGGCTGGATGGCCATCTGTCAGGGGTGATTTGAATGCAATATTCCTGCTTCTTGGCAGAATGGGGTTGGACTGCATGGCCCATGAGGTCTCTTCCAACTCTTTGATTCTATGATTCTATGATTCTACAACCTTTGTGTTGAATGGCAACATGGATCATTGGCATACTCAAGCAAATGTTCAACACACTGCACAGCACAATACATGTGCACCTTTATTCGGTACGTCACCACATGCACAAAGATGCTTCTGCAAGCTTGGACATCCCATGTTGGGAGCCCAGACACGCTGAAAGGGAGCCCATACATGCCGAAAACACCCACAAGGTTGCAGTCTTAGAATAAGCAAGAGGGAATTCCAGTCCTATTGTTGGCAATAGGAGAGAAAACTGCACATTTCTGCATTCGCCCACACCTCCTCACACGCCTCCTTGCCTTGCTTCATTCTCCGCAAAGTCATCCATTCCTTTGTGCTAAAGAGATGTCTCTCTTCATGCCAGAACCTATAACTAAGGCATTGGCTCAATGGTTCCTAGGACTGGCCTATAATTCATGTCCAAGGGTCATCTAAAAATACATGACTTTTGCAACTTTAAATGCTCTTTCTGGGGATGTGGAAGAGATAAAAAATAATGACCTCTGCGCCAGTAAAGCCACTATTTGTGAGTGAAATGAGAGCTGGCTTTGGACAGCCACCAAGAGACATTCCTGCCCATAATTCTGAGGACACCATGAGTTTCCCCATTTGTTCCAGGCTGGTCATGAGATGTTCTGAGGGTGAGTCTATCCTGATGCTAAATGTGTGGCCAATCTGGAGCATAACTGATATAGCCATGGAATCATAAAGTTGGAAGAAACCCCAGAACCATCAACTCATTGAATCTTAGAATCCTAGAGTTGGAAGAGACCTGGTGGGCCATCCAGTTCCACCCCATTCTGACAAGAAGCAGGAAAATCACATTCAAAGCACCCCCAAGAGATGGCCATCCAGCCTCTGCTTCAAAATCTCCAAAGAAGGAGTCTCCACCACACTCCGGGGCAGAGAGTTCCACTGCTGAACAGCTCTCACAGTTAGGAAGTTCTTCCTCATGTTCAGATGGAATCATCTCTCTTGTATTTTCTATGCTGATGATTGTGCCATCACCACTCAAGCAGGATGTTTTGAGATGGTTGAACAGAAGCTCTTTAAAGCTCTAGGTGCTCTTACATCCTATTACATGAAAAGTCAGCTGATTCCTAATCCATCTAAGACACAGACATGTGCTTTTCATCTTCAGAATCATAGAATCATTGAATACTAGAGTTGGAAGAGACCTCGTGGGCCATCCAGTTCAACCACATTCTGATAAGAAGCAGGAAAATCACATTCAAAGCACCCCCAACAGATGGCCATCCAGCCTCTGCTTCAAAATCTCCAAAGAAGGAGCCTCCACCACACTCCGGGGCAGAGAGTTCCACTGCTGAACAGCTCTCACAGTTAGGAAGTTCTTCCTCATGTTCAGGTGGAATCTCCTTCCCTGTAGTTTGAAGCCATGGTTCCATTGCGTCCTAGTCTCCAGGGAAGCAGAAAGGAAGCCTGCTCCCTCCTCCCTATGATTTTCCCCCAACCCCTTGATCTATGGCCTCATGTCTCCTCTCAGCCTTCTCTTCTGCAGGCTCAACATACCCAGCTCTTTAAGCCACTCCTCATAGGGCTTGCTCTCCAGACCCTTGATCCTTTGAGTCACCCTCCTCTGGACACATTCCAGCTTGTCAAACATCTCCGTTCAATTTTGGTGCCCAGAACTAGACAAAGTGTGATTCCAGGTGTGGTCTGACAAAGGCAGAATAGACAGGTAGCATGACTTCCCTGGATATAGGCACTAGACTCCTATTGATGCAGGAAAAAATCACATTGGCTTTTTTGCAGTCCAATTCCTTTGTGCCATGCAGGAAGCCACAATCAAAGCACTCCCAACAGTTGGCCATGCAAACTCTGTTTGAAAATCTCCAGAAAAGAAGACTCCACTGGATTCCCAGGTATCCTATTCCACTGTCCTAAGGTTTATGGCCCCCAGGTGGTTCAGCAGATTAAACTGCTGATCTGCAGAACTTGCTGACCGAAAGGTTGGCAGTTTGAATCCAGGGAGCAGGGTGATCTCCCTTTGTTAGCCCCAGCTTCTGCCAACCTAGCAGTTCAAAAACATGCAAATGTGAGTAAATCAGTGGGTACCATCCTGGCAGGAAGGTAATCGCACTCCATGCAGTCATGCTGGCCACATGACCTTGGAGGTGTTTATGGACAGTGCTGGTTCTTTGGTTCAGAAATGGAGATGAGCACCACCTTCCAGAGTCAGACATGACTAGACTTAATGCCAGGAGAAACCTTTACTAAGGTTTAGGATGCAGATCCATTAATCTGCATCCCAGTTTTTAGACCAGCAAAAAACAAGCTTGCTCCTTCCTCAATGTGACATCATTTCTGTGCTGGTACGGCTGTACCAGGAGCTCCAACTTTATTTTCTTTCTGTTATCTGTTTGCAGTTATAGGGCAGGCCTCCTGTCCATCACAATTAAGCTTTGGTTCCACCCCTTGTTCAGGGCTCTGGGAGGGAAAGGAGCCATTTTTTGGGCAGTCTCACATAAGGAAGCTAAACTATAGGACGTAGACCAGCTCATCCCGTAGAAAAGCTTCTTTTCTCAAAAACATCCGGGGAAACAGAAACAGAAATTCCAGGAAAAATGTCCCAAGACTCTGGTTGAGAGCTCACAGCCTCTCAACCTCACAGCAATCAGAGGGAAAACAGACCTAAAGTTTTCAAAGAATTCTCTGAGGGAGGACAGCACTACAGATCCATGGAACTCCATCTGAAATTTCTACAAGCCTCGGCCGGTAGGTCTACTCGATACCCAGATGCATTTGGAATCGGTAGTAGGACCCACACCGATGAGGCATAGATAGTAAACAGGTTAAATAGGGTTTTTTCCTACAGAGAAAGTACATTTAATTAAAGTCAGGTACCAGTCCACTGAGGACTAGACTAAGAAAGCCTTGAAGTGTTGTTTGAACCATTGAAGATTTGTTGTTTGTTCCATAATAAAGACTTTGTTGTATCATTAAAGACTCTAAAGACCAGAAAAATCCCTGAGAACCTCTCTTTGAGGCGCCCCGGCTTCTTGCTGGGCTTAAAGTATACGTCCTATAGAAAAGACAGCTGTTACAGGCCCAGCAACAGAACAATTTCAGGTATGTAAACATGGCTGAAATCCCCAATTTCTGCTTTGAACTGGGTTGTGAGTCCACACTGCCATATAATCCAGTTCAATGTGGATTTTATAGAGTTGTGTGGAAGGGGTCTCAGTCTTGTACTTTCTAAGCTAAACATCCCCATCTCCCTAAATTATTCCTCATGGCGAATCATAGTTTCCAGACCTTTGACCATTTTGGTTGCCCTTCTCTGAACACTTTCCATCTTGTCTGTATCCTTCTTGAATTGTGGTGCCCAGAAATGGCCACAGGATTATTCCAAGCAAAGTCTGCCCAAAGCAGAATAGATTGGGACTATGATTTCCCTCATTCTCTAGACACTAGATTCCTATGGATGCAGCCTAAAATTCAATGGTTTTTTTGCAGTGCCACATTGGTGTCCAAATGGTCCCGATGCTCTGAGACTGTACTGAAGTACTGAAGCATGTGCTCTTATTTCATGGAAGACGAATGGGTCTTGCTAAACAATTTGGAAAATAAGTTGGATAATCTAATGGCCATGGCCACTCCTTCCTTCCCTTTGGTTTCTTAGAATCTTCCTCTTCCTGGAAATTAATTTATCATGAGCTTTCAGATCTTGATCAGAGATTATAAACTTGTCATGTCCTTCAGCTCTCATCTGGAATAACCCTGCAGCCAGTTCTGGGCCAAGCAATTAGAGAAAGAGATGTACGGGATGGAAGGTGTCCAGCGGAGTGTGAGTTAATGGTCAGACAACTGGAAACCATGAATCCCAGTGAGGAGCAGCCGAGGGAGCTGGTGATGTTAAGCATGAAGGAGTGAAGGTTGAGAGGGGACATATAGTAGTCATATTTAAATAGCACAGGGTTTTAGCCTACCCAGTTTCCCCGAAAATAAGACATCCCCTGAAAATAAGACCTAGTAGAGTCTCCAGAAAGGTGTGAGAGCCAGGTACTTTACAGCCCTTATTTTTGTGGCCGTGTGTGAGTGCCACTGCATTTATTGTATACTGTCAACTAGTGTACAGTATCTAATAAACATTCATTTTTTTGTATTGTCGAAGGCTTTCATGGCTGGAATCACTAGGTTCTTGTGGGTTTTTTCGGGCTATAGGGCCATGTTCTAGAGGCATTTCTCCTGACGTTTCGCCTGCATCTATGGCAAGCATCCTAAGAGGTAGTGAGGCTACATCACTACCTCTGAGGATGCTTGCCATAGATGCAGGCGAAACGTCAGGAGAAATGCCTCTAGAACATGGCCCTATAGCCCGAAAAAACACACAAGAACCTAGTTCATTTTTTTGTTCATCAATAAATGTGAATTCTTCTTCATGGAAAATAAGACATCCCCTGAAAATAAGACCTAGTAGAGTCTCCAGAAAGTGTGAGGGATCAAGGTACTTTACAACCCTTATTTTTGTGGTCTTGTGTGTGAGGGCCAGTGTAATTAGGACAGGAAAAGCCATCTGACTTTAAACACCACACCGTTGGATGGAAAACAATCCTTTTATTGAAGATAATTAAAAAGCAATAAGGTAAAAAACACTTTAAAGAAATAGGTAAATCCAATTAGGTAGGAAGATAAGCAGGAACAAAGTAGTCCAGGGAAATAGTCCAGCAAAGTCCATAAAAAAAAACACGGCAAAACTTTCCAAATAAAATGCAAAGAATCAGGAAACATGAACCCAAGGCATGAATATAGAGCATAAAATTCAAGAATCAAAGGCACTTAAAATATGAATTTCCCAAGCAAAACTTCCAATAACAAGAACGAGATCTTGACTTGATTCCAAACGATGCTTCATCTGACTACATATCCTGTACTTGAGACTTTATCTCCTCATTAGCCAAGTCTCTAGCATTCATAAATTGGTTTCATTTTAACTGAGAACTTCTTATCTTTTTCTCTCAAAGCCTGGCAGACCGCCGAAGCCACTGTTCGGCTCTCCTGTTCTGACTAATTTTCTCGTGTCTATCTATTTGCTCATTATCCATTTGCCCATTAATTTCTGCAGATGGGCCAGGTGCCAAACTGTTTTCATGTTCCCTATCATGGGAACTCTCTCGTAACAATTCAGAAAGCACAACATCATCCCCACACCCCTCGGGGACATTCTCATAGGAAACTACACTTTGAACAGGGATCTACTGGTCATTCTCTGCATGAAGATCACTGACCCAACCATTGCCATCTTGAAACTCATTGATATCACTCCCCACATCCAAAGCACCCTGATCCTGGAACACAATCACAGGCTGAGCTCTTGACAACTAATGTACAGTATCTAATAAACGTTCATTTTTTTATTCATCCATAAATGTGAATTCTTCTTCATGGGAAATAAGACATCCCCTGAAAATAAGACCTAGCGCATCTTTGGGAGCAAAACTTAATATGACACTGTCTTATTTTGGGGAAAACAGGGTAGTAGTCTATGAATACAGTACATATAAGATGTCATGGCTCGATGCTATGGAGTTTGGTGAGAGGCCAGCATTCTTGGGCAGAGAAGACTAAATGCCTTGTGTGCTGTTGCGCGCTGGGCCTATGACAATGTCTGTTTACAGGACGTGCTTTCTGAATGCCCAACAGGACGCCGGGGTGCCTCAGCTAAAGGGTCCCATAGGTTTCCCAACACAAAGTTCTGTAGAGGCTCAAAATAGGTTCAACAAAGTTCTTTATTAAGGCTTAAATCTTTGAACAAACGAATTAAATGCTTTATAATCTTGACAAACTAGTAGCTTTCTCGATCTGCCGACAAGGGACAGGCAACTGCTTGATAAACTGTTCCTATCTTCTTTAGGGAAACCTTCCAACCCCTCCTTGGGCAATCTTTCTTTACCCTGCTGATGTGAGGCCCCAACTCCTGGCTCCAAGCTGTGTTATGGATAGCCCGAGTGGTCCCTTACCAGGCAATGGTTGCTGTAGATCTGCCAAGCTGGTGTCCTGTAGATTTGCCCCGTGAAGGCTGTGGAACCATTCCTTTACTCCCCAGCAAAGCTGTAGAGGTTTTCCTTTTTTTCCCCAGCAAAGGCTGTGGAACTGTAACTTTACTCCCCAGCAAAGCTGTAGAGTTTTCCTTTTTCCCCAGCAAAAGCTGTAAGAAGTGAAGCTTTTTGCAGGTGGGACAGAGAAAGCCCAAATGTCCTACTGTAAGGCTCCAAACTGTGAGACTGAACTAAAAGTCCCCTTTCCCCTCCAAACCTGGGGAAAGGGGCGGATCTAAAGGCTCTAAAGGTGACTGATAGGTTGTTGGCCCTATGATTGCAACCTGGGGAAAGCTACCCAATTGCCAAAGTCAAGGCCCAAATAAATGCAAACAAACGAACAGTGCAAAAAAAAAGAAATTCAAATCTCTTGGCACAGCCGTGCCAGCACACCTTGTAAACTACAACTCCCCAGATTCCATTGCATTGAACCATGGCAGAGTGGTGTCAAATGGAATTAGTTTCAAAGAGTCATAGAACAATAGCATTGGAAGAGACCACATGGGCCATCTAGTCCAATTTAGAAGTGTAGATGCTCCTTTGCAGTGGCATCACTTTTTGTTATGCTGGCATGAACACTTTTGAAGACAATGCACAAGGAGACATCCAGCCAAAGAGCAGCTGGAGGAGCCCAGGCGCAGTTCTGAGTCGAAGGTTAACCCTGCTTCCAAGGCATCCCAAGTATGTATGCTAATAGAGATTTACAGTTTGCAAGCAGGCCAACCAGATTTGGGCCAAAATTTGGAAAAAATGATACTGCCCCCAGGGAAAGCCTTCTTAACCTTTACGACAAAGTTCATGTGAGAAAGGGGGCAAACGGGCAAGCAGGCAGATCAGCTTGCCTCATTAGCATTCAATGCCTGCCAGCTTGCTCTGGCTCAATGTTCGAAGTCTCTGTTGCAACACAGCCAGCTGGAGAAATACAGTGTAAGAGGCTTTCTTACTCTTCCCAAGGGATAAGGAATAGCCAGATGGCAGCTAAGGATGGAGGAAAGGAGGATGAGGAGTATCAGGTTGAGGAAAGGAAAGGAGCACTCTTTCTGGCTGTTCCTTCATTCTGCTTGGACCAGAAGCATTTCGGAGTGCTTTGGGCTTGGAATACCTGTGTTTATGTACATGTCAATCATGATGAGGTGTGCTGTGGATTTTGGAATATTTGCATATTTATTTATCGTGTCGGGGCAGACCAGACATTTGCATTGCATTTTTCACAAACAAACAGACAAACAAAACACAAAGTTTGCAAGCTTGATAGTTGATTAAATGTCCTTTGACCAGTATCTGGCCCCTTGGAGTGCCTCTGGTGTTGCCGCAAGAAGGTCCTCCGTTGTGCATGTAGCGGGGCTCAGGTTGCATCGCAGCAGGTGGTCAGTGGTTTGCTCTTCTCCACACTCGCATGTCGTGGATTCCACTTTGTAGCCCCATTTCTTGAGGTTGGCTCTGCATCTCGTGGTGCCAGAGCGCAGTCTGTTCAGCGCCTTCCAAGTCACCCAGTCCTCTGTGTGCCCAGGGGGGAGTCTCTCATTTGGTATCAGTCATTGGTTGAGGTTCTGGGTTTGAGCCTGCCACTTTTGGACTCTCGCTTGCTGGGGTTTTCCAGCAAGTGTCTCTGTAGATCTTAGAAAACTATTTCTTGATTTAAGTCGTTGACATGCTGGCTGATACCCAAACAAGGGATGAGCTGGAGATGTCACTGCCTTGGTCCTTTCGCTATTGGCTGCTACTTCCCGGTAGATGTCAGGTAGTGCAATACCGGCTAAACAGTGTAATTTCTCCAGTGGTGTAGGGCGCAGACACCCCATGATGATGTTTCATTAAGAGCCACATCCACTGTTTTAGTGTGGTGAGATGTGTTCAACACTGGGCATGCATACTCAGCAGCAGAGTAGCATAGCGCAAGGGCAGATGTCTTCACTGTGTCTGGTTGTGATCCCCAGGTTGTGGCAGTCAGCTTTCGTATGATATTATTTCTAGCACCCACTTTTTGCTTGATATTATTTGCATAATAAGATAAGATGATTATGAATTCTGGGAGCTCTATTCTGACCACATTCGGAGGCTATTTTATCCATGCTTCTGTGCTATACCTTTTGCACAAGATGAGAGCAAAGTTAATTGTTTGTCTCTTCAAACTTTTTCGAAGGATAAAGATTGCTTAAAATTGTCAACCCTGATGCAAGAAATAGCCCCTTTTTTGTAACACTGGTTCTATTCTTATCTGCAAACAAAGCAGCAGGGAAAACGACAATGTAGGTGAAAGGTACCTCGGCACCCGAGGGCAATTGTTAGCGATTCCTGAGAGACAGGCTTTAGAAATGGAAACGTGGGTTATTATGGCCACGTCCCTAAGGTGTGGACCAAGTGCCAAGTTGGACAGAAAAGCCCAAAGGGCAGGCTCGATTGCAAATCTAAGAATAAGGCCAACCTTTGGACTCTTCAGTTATTCTGGTATTATCATATGGGAGAAAAGTGCCAAGGCAATCTTCACTTGGCGCCTTTTCTGAAAATGTATTCCCAATCATAGAATCATAGAATCAAAGAGTTGGAAGAGACCTCATGGGCCATCCAGTCCAACCCCATTCTGCCAAGAAGCAGGAATATTGCATTACAATCACCCCTGACAGATGGCCATCCAGCCCCTGATTAAAAGCTTCTGAAGAAGGAGCCTCCACCACACTCTGGGGCAGAGAGTTCCACTGCTGAACAGATCTCACAGTCAGGAAGTTCTTCCTTATGTTCAGATGGAATCTCCTCTCTTGTAGTTTGAAGCCATTGTTCCACGTCCTAGTCTTCAAGGAAGCAGAAAACAAGCTTGCTCCCTCCTCCCTGTGGCTTCCTCTCACATATTTATACATGGCTATCATACCTCCTCTCAGCTTTCTCTTCTTCAGGCTAAACATGCCCAGCTCCTTAAGCCGCTCCTCATAGGGCTTGTTTTCCAGATCCTTGATCATTTTAGTCGCCCTCCTCTGGGCACATTCCAGCTTGTCTATATTTCTCTTCAATTGTGGTGCCCAGAATTGGACACAATATTCCAGGTGTGGTCTAACCAAAGCAGAAGAGAGGGGTAGTATGACTTCCCTAGATCTAGACACTATGCTCCTATTGATGCAGGCCAAAATCCCATTGGCTTTTTTTGCCGCCACATCACATTGTTGGCTCATCTTTAACTTGTTGTCCACGAGGACTCCAAGATCTTTTTCACACATACTGCTCTCAAGCCAGGCATCCCCCATTCCCAATAATGATTTGATCTTGCCTCATGACAGAGTGGGCCAATATGTAGCTATGGGGTGGGGTTCAAGTTAGGGTATTGCCCCTCGAATAAAAATTCTGTCCCCCAAATTCCTAGCATTGTAGCAAGTGAGGTCCCTTCCACACAGCCGTATCAAATCCACATTGGACTGGATTATATGGCAGTGTGGACTCAGATAATCCAGTTCAAAGCATATATTTTGGATTACCTGCTTCGATATTCTGTCTGTGTTGATGTGGAGATTGTCTGGTTTTCCTACTCTGGAACACAAAACATATCATTGTCCTTCTTTAGGGGTCCCTTTCAAATCTATGATACTGTATATATGTGTGTGTGAATCATATATATCAATCTATATCTATGGCTGGATGGCTCTTTGTCAGGAGGGCTTTGATTACGTTTTCGCCCCGGTGAAGGGAGTTGGACTGGATGGCCTTAAGTATTTTCCGTTGGTCATGGGGGGTTTTGTGTGGGAAGTTTGCCTCAATTCTGTCGTTGGTGGGGTTCAGAATGCTCTTTGATTGGAGGTGAACTATAAATCCCAGCAAGTACAACTCCCAAATGTCAAAGTCTATTTCCCCCACACTCCACCAGTGTTCATATTTGGGCGTATTGAGTGCTTGTGCCAAGTTTGGTCCAGATCCATCATTGTTTGAGTCCACAGCGCTCTCTGGATGTAGGTGAACGACAACTCCCAAACTCAAGGTCAACGTCCACCAAACCCTTCTAGTGTTTTCTGTTGGTCATGGGAGTCCTGTGTGCCACCTTTGGCCCAATTCCATCAATGATGGAGTTCAGAATGCTCTTTGATTGTAGGCTAACTATAAATCGTAGCAACTACAACTCTCAAATGACAAAATCAATTTTTTGAGTGATGGTCACTCCTTGGATTAGTAGGTGTCTTGTGGCCAAATTTGCCAGCAATTCGTCCAGCCTTTCATGTTCCTTGATTCGTGTTTGGGCAATGCTGCTGCGTTTGGTGGTCCCTCTGTAGACTTGTCCACAACAGCATGGTATACGGTAGACTCCTGCAGACTCTTTAGCCTTTTCTCCTGAAGAATGCTGGTGCCTCACCAAACTACAAATCCCAGGATTCCATAGCACCCCACCATAGCAGTTCAAGTGGTGTCAAAGTGCATTCGTTCTGCAGCGTAGAAGCATCTTGGGAAGACGGAGCTGTCTGGAAATAGTGGGAAACAGCTGAGCATGGTGTAGTTGGTGAACCTTGACCTGTTCCACACTGTCCCCGTCGTGAAAGGTCTAGACCCCTAGGATGAGTCCAAAACCTCAGATGGCCCTTTGATCCGTATCCCTTTCTCTGCCCTAGCCCCCTGAGCAGCACATAGTCAAACAGCAGCAGTGTATTGCATAAGAAGCAATGTACTGTAAGCAGCAGACAGTCAAATAAAGGGCAATGTAGAGCTTTGCATGTTGGACTTTGTCGGAGAGACCTGAAACTACATGAGAAATGAAGTGAGATAACACGTCCCTCATGGCGACAGAGACAAACACTTTCTTTCAAAGGCCGGATCTATTTATTTATTTATTTATTTGCTTATTTACTTATTTATTACATTTATAGACTGCCCTTCTCTCCCCAAAGGGGACTCGGAGCGGCTTACAAGATATCTATATATATATACAAATGCTTTGTGCGCAATGAGTTTCTTAAAAACAAAAGAACCAATGAACGAAATCACCACAAAACGTCTCACAACACAAGGAGTGACCATCACTGCAAAAATTATGATTTTGTCATTTGGGAGTTGTAGTTTGCTGGGATTTATAGTTCACCTACAATCAAAGAACATTCTGAACTCCACCAACGATGGAATTGAACCAAACTTGGCACACAGAACTTCCATGACCAACAGCAAATACTGGGAGGGTTTGGTGGGCATTGACCTTGAATTTTGGAATTGTAGTTCACCTCCATCCAGAGAATACTGTGGACTCAAACAATGATGGATATGGACCAAACTTGACAGGAATACTCAATATGCCCAAATGTGAACACAGATGGAGTTTGGGGGAAATAGACCTTGACATTTGGGAGTTGTAGTTACTAGGATGTATAGCTCACCTACAATCAAAGAGCATTCAGAACCCCACCAACGATGGAACTGGGCCAAACATCCCACACAGAACCCCAATGACCAACAGAAAATACTGTGTTTTCTGGTGGTCTTTGGTGACCCTTCTGACACCCCCCMCCCCGATGACMCCCCCCCCCCCCTCGGGGTCTTGACTGCTCAGGTTGAGAAATGCTGCCTTAAGGCCAGTCCAACTCCCTTCACCAGGGCAAAAAAAATAATCAAAGCCCTCCTAACAAAGGGCCATCTAGCCATTCACACACACACATATATGTATATGACAGATGCAGTATCAAAGATTTGAAAGGGACCCCTAAAGAAGGACAATGATATGTTGCATATTCCAGAGTAGGCAAACCAGACACTCGCCACATCAACACTGACAAAGAAACAGCAAGAAATACTGTTTACCCACAAGCATAAAGACATTACATATATTAGAAACCAACAGTTTCTCATTAGATCACCAGACTGGGCCATAGCAACGTGTGGCAGGGGACCGCTAGTATAGACATAAAATATATTATATTACTAGCCGTTCCCTGCCATGCGTTGTTGTGGCCCACTCTGGTGCTCATGGGGGTTATGTGTGGGAGGTTTGGCCCAATTCTATCGTTGGTGGGGTTCAGAATGCTCCATGATTGTAGGTGAACTACAAATCCCAGCAACTACAACTCCCAAATGTCAAGATTCCATTTTCCCCAAACTCCACCAGTGTTCACATTTGGGCATATTGAGTATTCGTGTAGAGTTTGAGTCCACAGTGTTCTCTGGATGTAGGTGAACTACAACTCTAAAACCAAAGGACACTGCCCACCAAACCCTTCGAGTGCTTTCTGTTGATCATGGAAGTCCTGTGTGCCAAGTTTGGTTTAATTCCATCGTTGGTGGAGTTCAGAATGCTCTTTGATTGTAGGTGAACTATAAATCCTAGCACCTACAACTCCCAAATGACAAAATCAATTTCTTTGAGTGAAGGACATACATTGGGTTGTTAGGGGTCTTGTGTCCAAATTTGGCGTCATTTCGTCCAGTGGTTTTTGAGTTCTGTTAATCCCAAAAATGAACATTACATTTTTATTTATATAGACTAGCCATCCCCTGCCACACATTGCTGTGGCCCAGTCTGTGTATATGTGTGTGTGTGTGTATTCTTGTGTATATGTGTATATGTGTGTGTGTGTATGTGTGTGTGGTTTTGTGAATGTGTTGTATATATATTTGGCTTTTTAAGTGTCTTGTGATGTGTTTTTCAGTGATTTTATGAGTTATGGTCACTCTTTGGCCTGATAGGTGTATTGTGTCCAAATTTGGTGTCAATTCGTCCAGTGTTTTCTGAGTTATTTTAATCCCACAAACGAACATTACATTTTTATTTATATAGATTAGCATAGCACAATATCGGTATTATATAGTACTGTATTACTATATTGTACTATACCATTATATTGTAATATTATTAGTATTAGTTTGAGACTGCATTACAGGTCATGGCAGTTAAGGCGGTCCCAAATGGAATTAATTCTACAGTGTAGCTGCTAGGGTTGGATAGGTTCATTCGGAAGAGCCTAAAATTCGTAAAAAACTTCCGACTTTTGACTTTCGAAGCAGTTTTGAACCATGCAGGAAAGGTGGGAGGGGAAAACCCGAATTTGAACCACTAACCCCCTTTTCCCCCAAAATATTCCATAATGTTTGGATGTCTCCCAAGGTTATTTTAGTTTTCAGAACCATTAAGCAACTTTGGTAAAGCCTAAAAAGTTTTAAAATCTCATGCTTTCCCTCCCTGGCAATGCAAGGGAGGGATGAAGTGGACGTGGCTAAGCACAGCCATTGTTGTAGTTTGTGAGGGCCAGACCCCCAATAGTAGAGATTACAAAAAGCCCTGCTGTTAATCTACATTTCCCACACTGCCTGGCTGCTCATTAGCCAAAATGGCTGAAGGACCCAAAATAGCTGTCTGTAGCAGTCTTCGTCTAAATATAAAATAAACTGATTGAATCTACAAAGGTGTCTAAAGAAGGCAGCAAAACAATAAGCAATTTTTCCAAAGCCAAGAGAACATAAACTGCTTAAAAAACCAATAATTCCACTATGGCACTTGGGAAGCCAGCCATAGCCAGCCACTGCCAACCCTTTACGTCAGTAAGTAATGATAAAATAAAATGATTGATTGCATCTGCAAAAAGGAATAAATGGATGGATGTGTCTTGAGGGTCCTCTCCAACTCAGTAGAGGAAGCAAATGGATATTGGGAGAGTTTGGATGGTGCCGTTCTGCCCAGAAAAAAGGATGTCAGTCTAGATGTCCCTTGATGGGGTGTGTACTATGATTTCTGTTCTCTACCAATGTAACACAGTTTGTGCCACATAAACAAAATTTCTGAAGCAGAACAACAACTTTCAAAGTAAGGACCACCCAATGAAACAGGAAATAATACTTTCAAACCAGGAACAGATTTTTTTTATTATTAAAACAATGTTTTTTAATTAAAAAATTGAAAATTCGCCAAAACTCCATGGAGAAGTCAAAGGTTATGAAATTAAGTGAACTAATGAAAGCTGGGGTGAAAATTGCTGGAAGAAACATTAACAACCTCAGATATGCAGATGACACCACTCTGATGGCCAAAAGTGAGGAGGAGCTGAGGAGCCTTCTAATCAAGGTGAAAGAAGAAAGCGCAAAAGCTGGGTTGCAGCTAAACATCAAAAAAACAAACAAACAAAGATTATGGCAACAAGAATGATTGACAACAGGAAAATAGAGGGAGAAAATGTGGAGGCCGTGACAGACTTTGTATTTCTAGGCGCAAAGATGACTGCAGATGCAGACTGTGGCCAGGAAATCAGAAGACGCTTCCTTCTTGGGAGGAGAGCAATGTCCAGTCTCGATAAAATAGTAAAGAGTAGAGACATCAGACTGGCAACAAAGATCCATTGCCTAGTCAAAGCCATGGTATTCCCTGTAGTAACCTACGGATGTGAGAGCTGGGCCTTAGGGAAGGCTGAGCGAAGGAAAAGAGATGCTTTTGAACTGTGGTGTTGGAAGAAAGTTCTGAGAGTGCCTTGGACTGCGAGAAAATCCAACCAGTCCATCCTCCAGGAAATAAAGCCCGACTGCTCACTGGAGGGAAGGAGACTAGAGACAAAGTTGAAGTACTTTGGCCACATCACGAGGAGACAGCAAAGCCTAGAGAAGACAATTATGCTGGGGAGAATGGAAGGACAAAGGAAGAAGGGCCAACCAAGGGCAAGATGGATGGATGGCATCCTTGAAGTGACTGGACTGAGCTTGAAGGAGCTGGGGGTGGTGACGGCCGACAGGGAGCTCTGGCATGGGCTGGTCCATGAGGTCACGAAGAGTCGGAGACGACTGAACGAATAAACAACAAAATGAAGGTCCAAGTGTTCTACCACTGTGGCAAGTTTCATTGGGATAAGTCTAAAAATGAGGGAGGGAGAACTCCCCGAAGTTTCGCCAGTGCCAGTGCTGTCTGCCATTTACGAATTAATTCGGAAGTTTCAGAAATTTCAGAAGTTTCGGAAAATTTGGATTTTTTTTTTTAAAAAAAATTGGAGGTGACTTTAGAATCCAACCACCAGCGTGCCCTAAATCTGGAAACGGGTTTTGAACTATTTTTTTGATCAACCAAGCCTAATAGCTGCAACTCACAGCACACAGATGCCAAGTCCACATGAATTCAACTCCATTTTTGTTTGTGTTTGTTTGAGCAGCAGGCACAAGACAGAAGGTTGTGAACCTGTCTCCCTTGATTAGGCTTCTTCCTTTCTGGCTCATTGCACCGTACTCTTGGAATAGCCTCCCTGAGAATTTACAGACTTCTTCCCTCATTACATGGGCCTCAAACTGACGCTTGCGAAGAACTAAGTTGCCCTTGTTTGTGTGTCTGTCACCATTTCATGCTACTTATCGCTCTCTTAATTGTTTAAATCAAGTATGTAACTACAAAGCTCATCCAAGTTGGTTTTGGCTGGATGGTGAAGTAACATATCATAAGAATGCAGTGGTTCTCAACCTTCCGAATGCCGTGACCCCTTAATCCAGTTCCTCATGTTGTGGTGACCCCCAACCATAACATTATTTTCTTTGCTACTTCACAACTGTAACTTTGCTGCTCTTATGAATCATCTCGTAAATATCTGATATGCAGGATGTATTTTCATTCATTTGGAACAAATACTCGATACACCCAAATTTGAATACTGGTGGGGTTGAGGGAAGGATTGATTTTGTCATTTGGGAGTTGCAGTTGCTGGGATTTATAGTTCACCTACAATATCAAAGGGCATTCTGAACTCCACCAACGATGGAATTGAACCAAACTTGGGACACAGAGCTCCCATGACCAACAACAAATACTAGAAGGGCTTGGTGGGCAGTGACCTCGGGTTTTGGAGTTGTAGTTCACCTACATCCAGATGCATTTGGACCAAACTTGGCACGAATGCTCAATATGCTCAAATGTGGACACTGGTGGGGTTTTGGAAAATAGATCTTGACATTTGGGAGTTGTAGTTGCTGGGATTTATAGTTCATACTATAATAATAGAATCATAGAATCATAGAGTTGGAAGAGACCTCATGGGCCATCCAGTCCAACTCCATGCCAAGAAGCAGGAAAATTGCATTCAAAGCACCCCTGACAGATGGCCATCCAGCCTCTGTTTAAAAGCTTCCAAAGAAGGAGCCTCCACCACACTCCTGGGGCAGAGAGTTCCACTGCTGAACAGCTCTCACAGTCAGGAAGTTCTTCCTTGTTCAGATGGAATCTCCTTTCTTGTAGTTTGAAGCCATTGTTCCCCGTCCTAGTCTCCAGGGAAGCAGAAAAACAAGCTTGCTCCCTCCTCCCTGTGGCTTCATCTCACATATTTATACATGGCTATCATATCTCCTCTCAGCCTTCTCTTCTTCAGACTAAACATGCCCAGCTCCTTAAGCCGCTCCTCATAGGGCTTGTTCTCCAGACCCTTGATCATTTTAGTCGCCCTCCTCTGGACACATTCCAGCTTGTCAATATCTCTCTTGAATTGTGGTGCCCAGAATTGGACACAATATTCCAGGTGTGGTCTAACCAGAGCAGAAGAGCATTCTGAACTCTACCAATGACAGAATTGGGCCAAACTTCCCACACAGAACCCCCACGGCCATCAGA
Source organism: Anolis sagrei ordinatus (assembly GCF_025583915.1). Lineage (NCBI taxonomy): Eukaryota > Metazoa > Chordata > Lepidosauria > Squamata > Anolidae > Anolis > Anolis sagrei. The sequence goes on along the minus strand of NW_026846588.1, from coordinate 274,050,474 downwards.
AAATACTGTGTTTTCTAATTGTCTTTGGCAACCCCTGTGACACCCCCTCATGACTCCTCCAGGGGTCCTGACCCCCAGGTTGAGAAACACCGAACTAAAGGCATATCAAGTCTTGTTATGTGAGTTCTGGGCATGCTCCCTTGGCAATTAGAGATCATTGAAGCATCTTGTTTGCAAAGGACAGGGCCCCACATACACAGCCATAAATGCATTAAACTCAGTCGTATGAGTCTCCACTGACCATAAATATAATTTCAGTCAGTATTATATGGCAGTGTAGATGGGGCTTTACTCATTCCCAAGCTTCTACACTGTGGAAATAATCACAGAATCATAGAACTGGAAAAGACCTAAGATCCAGTCTAACCCCATTCTGCCAAGAAGAAGGAAAATCACATTCAAAGCACCCCCGACAGATGGCCACCCAGCCTCTGTTTAAAAGCCTCCAAAGAATGAGCCTCTTCCACACGCCAGGACAGAGAGTTCCAATGCTGAACAGCTCCCACAGGAAGTTCTTCCTAATGTTCAGGTGGAACCTCCTTTCGTGTAGTTTGAAGCCATTGCTCCATTGCGTCCTAGTCTCCAGGACAGCAGAAAACAAGCTTGCTCCCTCCTCCTTATGACTTCCCCTCACATCATGATTCACGGCCATCATGCTTTCTCTTAGCCTTCTCCTCTGCAGGCTAAACATGCCCATCTCTTTCAGCCACTCCTCATAGGGCTTGTTCTCCAGACCCTTCATCCTTTGAGTCGCCCTCCTTTGGACACATTCCAGCTTAGGGCCAACATCTCCCTTCAATTGCAGTGCCCAGAACTGGACACAGTGTGATTCCAGGTAAGGTGGCCTGACCAAGGGGTAGCATGAATTCAATGAGTCTAGGCACTAGACTCCTATTGATGCAAGCCAAAATTACTTTGGCATCTTTTGCCACTGCATAACATTGTTGGCTCATGTTTAATTTGTTGTCCAAGATCTTTTTCACACTGTTGTAATGCAGTTTGACAGCACTCTAACTGTGGTGGCTCTATGCTATGGAATTCTGGGAGTTGTAGTCACTAGCACTTTTTGGCTGAGATGGCTGAAAACCTTGTAAAACTACAACTCTCATGGTCCTATAGCACTGAGGCAATGCATTTAAGTGGTGTCAAACTGCAGTAATTCCGACGTGTAGATGCAGTGGGTTAAACCTCTGAGCTGTTGAGCTGAAAGGTCGCAGGTTCGACTCCGGGGAGTGGGATGAGCTCCCACTGTTAGCCCCAGCTTCCGCCAACCTAGCAGTTCGAAAACATGCCAATGTGAGTAGATCAATAGGTACCACTCTGGTGGGAAGGTAACGGCACTCCATGCAGTCATGCCGTTCTCATGACTGAGGAGGTGTCTACGGACAACACTGGCTCTTCGGCTTAGAAATGGAGATGAGCACCAACCCCCAGAGTCAGACATGACTGGACTTAATGTCAGGGGACTACCTTTACCACTTCCGTTACCTTGGCAGCCACTTCTCCACCAAAGTCAACATCGACACCGAAATACAAGACTGCCTGAGCTCTGCGAGTGCAGCATTTTCTCGAATGAAGCAAAGAGTGTTTGAGGACCGGGACATCCGTAGGGATACCAAGGTGCTTGTCTATAAAGCTATTGTCCTCCCAACCCTGCTCTATGCCCGCAAAACGTGGACTGTCTACAGGCGTCACATGCAACTCCTGGAACGATTCCATCAGCGCTGCCTCCGGAAAATCCTGCAAATCTGTTGGGAAGACAAGCAGACAAACGTCAGCGTGCTGGAAGAAGCAAAAACCACCAGCATCAAAGCAATGGTACACCACCATCAAGTCCACTGGACTGGCCATGTTGTCCGGATGCCCAACCACCGTCTCCCAAAGCAGTTGCTCTACTCCGAACTCAAGAATGGAAAACGGAATGTTGGAGGACAGGAAAAGAGATTTAAAGATGGGCTCAAAGCCAACCTTAAAAACTCTGGAATAGACACCTAGAACTGGGACGCCCTGGTCCATGAGCGCTCCAGCTGGAGGTCAGCTGTGACCAGCAGTGCTGTACAATTTGAAGAGGCAAGAATGGATGGTGAAAGAAAGAAACGTGCCAAGAGGAAGGCGCGTCAAACCAACCCCGACCGAGACTGCCTCCCACCTGGAAACCAATGCCCTCATTGTGGGAGAAGATGCAGATCAACCCACCCCCAGGACACCGAACTTGGAGGACCATCATCCTCGGACTACGAGGGATCGCCTAAGTAAGTAAGTAAAAGTAATACCTTTACCTTTACCTAGATGAAATCTATGAAAGCAACAAGAGGAAAGCTGGGAAGAATTGAGTGGAGGAAAGCTTTGTATCCAAGCTATATGTTTGTAACTAAATAGGTGCTATGGAATGTAAACTATCAACTTAGAGTGAATCTACACCAGGTAGGGTTTGCAAAGTTCAGCTCTCCAGGTGTTTTGGACTTCAACTCCCACAATTCCTAACAGCCTACCGGCTGTTAGGAATTGTGGGAGTTGAAGTCCAAAACACTTGGAAGGCTGAACTTTGCCCCTGCCTGGTCTACACTGTAGAATTAATGCAATTTGGCACCAGTTTAGCTGCCCTGGATCAATGCTATGGAATCCAGAGAGCTGTAGTTTTGCCAAAGAGTGCTGGTGTATCCCCAAACCCTTTGATTTAAGGCTTGTGAACAATAATGCGGACCTTTTCCAGACCAGTCTGTTGTAACTTTCCACTTTTGTAGGCATTGCAACAGCAGCGCTTTGGATTTTGACCCCAGGGAATGTGAGAACCCCAGGTTTGGCACTGGATTGTTTATACAGTGGAGAAATGAGATGAGACAAAAATATAGCCGATTCCGTGTCTAGGTCACGGATGAAAGTCCAGCGGGGATGTAAGGCTTCTGGGGGGTTTCAGGGCTGCTGCTGTCTGGTGGCCTTTTGCCACCCCTTTTGTGAAACCATGAAGCGGGCCACTTGGCACGTGATTATATAGATAGAAACATCATTTCCACACTGTCCTGGACTTTTGCAAAAGGAGGGAAAGTGTTCTGCCCTCCAGGGGTTTTTTGCTGAAGCAACTCTTTGCAACCATGTCTCTTGGATCCTTTTCTGGCCCTGGAGTCAAATGATAATATGCTCCAAATAGGCATAGATTGGAATGGCAATGACTCAACACACATCTTAATGCCATGTGCCCATGCTTGCTCTTGGGTGTGTGGCATAATTGGTAGGGGTCGTGTTGGAGATCACCATGAAATGCTTCTGGGAAGGACCAAGATCTCATGGTTTAGCCTGGAGCCAGGCTGGTGAGTGGTTGAGCATCAGATCATGACTTTGCAGACCAAAACCAAGGTTACAACAACATCTGTTATAGAACTCCAGTATGCTGATGACAACGTTGTCTGTGCACAATCAGAAGAAGACCTACAAGCCACTCTAAACACCTTTGCAGAAGCATACGAGAAGCTTGGCCTGTCACTGAACATCGAGAAAACCAAAGTGCTGTTCCTGCGATCACCAGCCAATTCCTCTCCAATGCCAGAGATACAGCTTAATGGTGTAACATTAGAAAATATTGAGCATTTTTGCTACCTTGGCAGACACCTCTCCACAAAAGTCAACATTGACACTGAAATTCAACACTGCCTGAACTCTGCGAGCGCAACATTTTTCCGAATGAAGCACAGAGTGTTTGAGGACCGGGACATCTGTAGGGATACCAAGGTGCTTGTTCACAAAGCTATTGTCCTCCCAACCCTGCTCTATGCCTGCGAGACGTGGACTGCCTACAGATGTCACATGCAACTCCTGGAACAATTCCATCAGCGTTGCCTAAAAACAAATCCTTCAAATCTCTTGGGAAGACAAGCGGACAAATGTTAGGATGCTGGAAGAAGCAAAGACCACCAGCATTCAAGCGATGGTCCTCCGTCATCAACTCCGCTGGACCAGCCACATTGTCCGGATGCCTGACCACCGTCTCCCAAAGCAGCTGCTCTACTCTGAACTCAAGAACAGAAAACAGAATGTTGATGGTCAGGAAAAGAGATTTAAAGATGGGCTCAAAGCCAACTGTAAAATCTCTGGCATAGACACTGAGAACTGGGAAGCCCTGGCTCTTGAGCGCTCCAGCTGGAGGTCAGCTGTGACCAGTAGTACTGCAGAATTTGAAAAGGCACGAATGGAGGGCGAAAGAAAGAAATGTCCCAAGAGGAAGGCATGTCAAGTCAACTCCGACCAGAACCACCTTCCACTTGGAAACTGATGCCCTCACTGCAGGAAAACATGCAGGTCAAGAATTATGCTCCACAGTCACCTACATACCCTGATATTGGAAGACAATCCTATTCATACAACAAGGGATTGCCTAAGTAAGTACAGCTTGGCCATAGGAACCCAATGGTTGGCCTTGACCAAGTCACACTCTCTCCGCCTCAAAGGAAGGCAAGGGCAACACTGAGAAGTTCTTGGCACCACCGCCGAAGAAGGATATTGACACTTACTTACTTACTTACTACTTACTTAGGTGATCCCTCGTTGGACGAGTAAGATGGTCTTCCTTGATGACTATTTTTGTGGGTTTGTAGGTGGCTGTGGAGCCCTATTCTTGACCCGCATCTTCTCCCACAGTGAAGGCATTGGTTTCCAGGTGGAAGGCGGTCCCGGTCGGGGTTGGCTTGACGCGTCTTTCTCTTGGCACGTTTCTCTCTTTCACTCTCCACTCGTGCCTCCTCGAATTCTGCAGCACTGCTGGTCACAGCTGACCTCCAGCTGGAGCGGTCAAGGGCCAGGACTTCCCAGTTCTCAGTGTCTATGCCAGAGATTTTAAGGTTGGCTTTGAGGCCATCTTTAAATCTCTTTTTCTGTCGAAGCTGGATGATGTCTAGAGAAGGGCAACTAAAACGATCAATGGTTAGGTGGAATCTCTTTCCCTGCAGCTTGAATCCATTGCTCCATGACCTAGTCTCCAGAGCAGAAGAAAACAAGCTTGCCCGCTCTTCAATATTTCAAACATTATTGGACATTATTTCAAACATTTAAGTATGGCTATCATGTCCCTTCTCGGCACTTATTTCTCTAAGCTAAACATACCCTGCTTCTCATAGGAAGACATTCTGACTCATGGGTCACTAGGGATGGCCTATGATGATATGATGATAGGGCCTTCTCGGCATGGTTTATGCAAAGGGGTCTTGCCCTGGCTCCCTCTAAGGTTGAGTCAGTCTGACTTGCTCATAGTCACACAATGGATTTCCATACCCCAATGAGGATTTGAACCTGGTCTCCTGGAGTCAGATCTCCAACCCTTTCCTTCTTCCTTCTGGCAAGGAAACTAGTCCAATGTGGGCTAAGCAAAACTACGGTGAGGTGGATCAGTAATTGGTTAAACGGTCGAACCCAGAGGGTGCTCACCAATGCTTCCTCTTCATCTTGGAAAGAAGTGACAAGTGGAGTGCCGCAGGGTTCCGTCCTGGGCCCGGTCCTGTTCAACATCTTTGTTAATGACTTAGATGAAGGGTTAGAAGGCAGGATCATCAAGTTTGCAGACGACACCAAATTGGGAGGGAGAGCCAATACTCCAGAGGACAGGAGCAGGATTCAAAACAATCTTGACAGATTAGAGAGATGATGGGCCAAAACTAACACAATGAAGTTCAACAGTGACAGATGCAAGATACTCCACTTGATATCGAGCTATTTTAGGGGGCTCTTCCCGGGAGGAGAGCCCAAGGACCGCACCAAAGAGGGCCCGGAT